>JAJJHQ010003614.1:94365-182881 GCA_021223825.1 Drosophila ironensis | reverse complement strand
AGATTTTATGTGGTGTTTTTTCAAGTCCCCCTAGAAAGAAGGGGAAAAATATTTAAATAGGTGTATGTATGGGTTAAAGGTGAGCCGAAGCAGCGAGGGGGGGAACCTAGCGGGGGGCACAGCTGTCGCTGCTTGTGCATTTATTGTTGTTACCTTTGTCTTTGTCTTTGTCTTTGCCTTTTTTGCTTTTCTGCCTTTTCTGCTTTTCTGCTTTTTCGCTGCCCCGCTCTCACTGTCTTTGCTGTTGTTTGTTTGCGTGCTGTTCGCTGTTCGCTGTTTGCATTTAAATTTAAATGAATGAAAAAGAAACTGCCATGAATTCGCCTCGACCCCGCTTCCCCAGCCACTCTTCCCCTCCCCTCTCTTTTTGCCCACCAAACGAGCGCGCCTACAAGTTGGCATATTTTCAATTTCCGTTTTTCACACACACACACACACACACACAGAGAGACTCGGGGAAGGCACGAGAGAGCTCGCCGGAGAAGGGTGGTGGGGCCGAGGGGCTGGCCTGGGGAGTGAGGGGCGGCAACGTCCGGTTGGTTTTTAGTACCAAAACTCGCCGCGTCGCTGTTGCTCTCTCTCCACGACGGGCTTGCGAGGGGGGTAGGGGTGTGGGTTGGGGCGGGTAAGGCCGTTCATCGCCAGCCATGTGCCTTTACATTTATATTTCTATTTTATTCCTCTGTAGCTGTAGCTGTAGCTGCTGTAATACATTCCAATTCGCCTCCGTTTTGCCTCTCTGCGAGAGCTCTCTGCCCCTCGCTTGCTCTTGCTCTCTCTCCCTCTCCCTCTCCCTCTCTGCGGGTTGTGGTGCGTGTGTGTGTGGGTGTGTTGAATTCGCCGCTCGGCTAAGGCCGCATTTCCTGTGCTCCAAAGGTGCCTCATTTTAATTGCCTTAACAAAACCCGAAACCCTCCAGTGGCAATTAAAAGCGTTTGAGGTGTGTTTTTCCCGATTGGGGCGAAAAAGTTGTGTTTTGACAACCGGAAGAAGCGTTAAATAAACGCCAGCAAAACGCCCATTCAGCACTGGCTCCCACAGATACTCACGCACACACTGGCGGGGCCATAAAATTAAGTCACACACACACACACGCACGCACACTATTTGAGAATGAAAAATTTGTTCAATTAAAACAAAAAAAAAACGGCAAAAGAGCGGCTGAGAGCGACGGCGAATTGAAACATCGCCGGCCGATCGGCAACGCTCTCTTGAGCGATCGCCGTGAGGCGTCGAACAGCTCGCTGTGAGTTAACAGGGCAGCTACAGAGGGCTAACAGGCAGCCGCGGCGAATGTATCTGAGGGCATCGGCAGCGAGTGGTCTCAGCTCATTTCGCTTCAAAACCTCGTGCCGAGCGGTTGCCGCGATTTTGCCGCGTCTCGTTTTCTTTCGGATTTTGGATTTGGATTTTGGATTTCCTCAAGCCAGCCAGCCAACCAACCAACCAGCCAGCCACTCAACTCACTCTGCACAATATACATACATATATATATTTTTTTTCGAATTTCGAACACAACCAACCACAGAGCCACACTTGCAACGAGCCCAAACAATTCAAAACGCGCCAATCGATTGCAATCTACAATCTACAACCAATTACCGCCACCAACAGCAAATCCAGCAAATCATTTGTTCTGTGCCACAGCGAATTAAAGTGAGAGTTACAGTTTACAGTTTGTGCTTTGAGAAATTACAAATTACATATATTTTGTGAAAATATTTACAAATCGCTTCCAATGGAAATCATGTGCCTAAAAATGCAAATTGCGCAAAGAAAATCAACGCCTATTTAAAAGTCCAATCGCAGCAGCAACAGCAACAGCAGCAGCACGACAAAAATATAATTCAAATACAAAACGTGTTGAGAAAATAAATAAAAAAAAAAAATCATAAGAAATACAAACCAAACAACGGTAGCAGCAGCAGCAGCAGCAGCAGCAACAACACACAAATATTTTTATATATATAAAATTGCATAAAAATATTTTTTACTCCGCCAAACACACCGAGAGAGAGACACACACTCACACACACGCGAATCTGAACAGTGCCGCAGCGACAAGATACAGATACATACGTGGCCCCGCTTGAGCGTCTCGGCGAGCAGCAGCGCGCAGCACAGCGCAGCAAGCGTCGCCGCCCCACCGTCGCACCGTCGCACCGTCGCACCGGCCCCCGTTCGTTATTATTATTTTTTTTGGCACGCCAGCCTGAAAATAATAATACGAGATCCAGCAGCGGCAAAAAGTCAGTTGGAAAAGTAATAACAAAGCCAAACAGCCCGCAATCGCAGCCTCCGTCGGCGCCGCTGCCAGCTGCCAGCGGTCAGCGCGTTTTTGTGTTAATTAAATTTACTTTTGTGAATGAAATGCGAAAAAAAGCAAAGCGAAAAATCAGTTTTAATAAATGCTAAACAAATACACGCACACACCAGCTACCAGCGATCAGACAAGCATACTTGTATATATTGCCGACAAATATATATATATATATTTATCTATGCCGTTGAGCCGCGATCGCGTATAGAGTCGAGAAATATATTGAGACCACACTAAATTAATATTGAATAAGACCACTCAAATCCGAACCATACAAAGTGCCCCCCTAAAACACACAAAAAAATTCAAGCCCCCCTTGAAGCGCCTTTGGATTATACGAATTAAATGCATATAAATCTATAAATATATTTTGGATACACCGAGAACGAAAGGATTACACAACAACCGTGCACCACCAGCATTTATGGTGATTAATTGCGGAATTTGTTTCACGGATTGCTTTTGAAACTCAATGTAAGTTGCCTCCGCTCAGATGCGAAAGATTCAATGATTTCGATTCCGCGATGCATTCTCGTGTAGTAGATACAAATTGTACGATTTCTGTTCGCTCACGTTCGGTGGCTAACCTTCGGGGCCGTGTACACTCGTAGAGCCCCGATATGCAGTCAGGAAATGCACAATTCTTAGATAGAAATAATTGGTATACGTTGTTTATATGTATAGGCTAGCCCGATGTTTATTCCATGCGGGAATATCTGATTAATTTATGGCTGCGTCGTGACAAATGTTGCGGGCAATGAAACACAACAGGAAGGAATAACTTGCCAAAACATTGGGACATTGGAAAACTTTTCAAAGACTAGGGATCGTGTTAACAGGATGACTATTGAAGCAATTCATCAATCTCCATCCTGTTGTCGCCCGCTGCCCTCTAGAATTTCATTGAAGAAAACAAAAAGTTCTATAGATAGAAGCGCTTTGATCTCGTCTCGCAGGGAGCTAAAAATAATTATATATGAATGCATTAACTGTCAAAGTGAAATCAAATAAATTTTCCTGTTTATTATTATTTTTTTGTATTTATTTTATTCGTTTTTTTGCTCGGCCCACAAAATGTTTAACTGACATTTCAAGTCGTTTGTTTGCCCGGCCTCGTCCCTCTGCCTTGTGAGCGATTCCATCGGTTCCGTCGGTGTACGAGCATATTTACCGATCGCACCAGACAGATAATCCCCCCCAACACATAGAAGCCTATAATTTTTTTGTTTTTTTTTATTGAATATAATTTGCTCAGTGCTAATTCCGCGAGACCGGAGAAATGCTAGAGTGCGAATCTTATAAAGTTGTTTCATTGTTGCCCGCGATCGCCGCGATAATGGCAAATCGATCGCTCGGATCGATCGATCAACCCGCTTCCACAGTGAATTCCATTCACAAAACAGCCGCTCGATCGATGGCTGGCCGGCTGGCTGCTTGGCTGCTTGGCTGGTTGGCTGTTTGACTTTAGCTAAACCCTTCTAATCAGTTTCCAACATTTTGTTTTTCCCTTTTTTTGTGTGGCAAACCTTTGGACACTTGAGCGTGTTTTTCTACTCGCCTCCTCTATTTTTAAACTCGTTCGTTATGTTTAATCTAGAAAATATCGTTTCGTCATCGATTCTTTTTGGGTATGGGCTTCGGATTTTTCTTATTAGGTGTGTGACTGACTGACTGGCTGGCTCGGTGGGTCGATAAGACCCCCCCAGGTCGGTCCGCCGCATTTTCTGGTGGCTCTGCCTTGCTTTTGCTTTCTTTTTCACGCTGACACACGCTTAAAATATCAGCAGCACTGAGGACGTCGACGACGACGGCGACGACGACGACAGAAATTGATAAACGAACGAAAAATATTTAAGTTTATTTACTTTTTGGTCGCTGTTAATTTTTGGGGCTAACGGAAACGCCTCGCTCCCGCAGCCGTAGCCGTAGCCGTAGCCGTTGCCGTAAACGTTGCCGGAGCCCAAAGTCAGAATAAATAAAAGAGGCGTAAAAACTTTTCAACCGATAAGTCCCCGAAGTGGGCATGTTAACATTTTTTGATCGATGGCCCTGCCTGCACGGGGTCTCGTGTTTTTCCCCTTCCCGTTTCTGCTTGGCTTTTCCAACTGGGTTTGTTTTTTTTCTTTATTTTTTTTTGGGGGAGGGCTAAGACCCGGTGCCTCCTTTTACCAATTTAACCAGCAAGTTGGGTTAAACGGCCTCGGCTCGGTGAGGAATTTATGTCATAGCCAAAAATACGCGATACGCGGGCGCTGCTACGTTTCATTCATAATGGAAGGAAACGCTCGCCATCCCGTTTGCGCTCGCTGACGGTGCCAAAAACATGTGCACACACATATGCATATAAATAAATAAATTAAATGCTTAATTTTTATTAGCTAAATAAACAGGCTAGTCACACAGAAACAAAAACAAATGCCAAAACACACTTGCCGCCCGAGCGCAAGAGCACAAGATCCCACAATGACGCCGATGACGCAGACGGACGGGCAAGATAGATGGGGAAGTCGTGAAGGTTTCCGACGGGGTGTTTTTCGTATAAATTATTCGATATTCTGGCTGTCTTTAAAGAGATCTCTGCAAGGATTACCTGTAACTCTCTGCAAGGCAGAAGATCTAAATCACATTTATGGAAGATTACTCCCTCGGATCTCTGGGATACTCTGGGATACTTGTACGCTTTATTTTGGCTAAATCAAATCAAGAATAGCCTGGCCAAGTTGCATGGCTAAAATAAAATCACACAAACAAAGCGCCGAGCCAAAATGACAGCAAATTAATTGCATTCGCAAGACTAAAAATAGACAATCACGAAACGGTTACCAAAATGTAATGCGGGCAGAATAAACTCGTATCTATAGGATATATACACTGACGACAACAGGCGACGACATAATTGAATCGGAGGGTGGCCGCTGGCAGGCGAGCGGTTCGGCGGGACTTTGTAGGTCCCTTGCAAAATTGTATCAAAATCGTATTGCCATGCAGGGAAAGGCAGGGAAAGCCACAGCACGCTTCAATGGGATTCGGTTGAGATTTCAGATATGCTGTATAGATAGGCGGCGGCACGGCATGGCGTGGCGTGGCACATATAGTAAAGTATCCACCAGATACACGTACTGAGCGCACTTTTGACGACAGAATAGAATAGGGCAGAACAGAGCGGAGCAGAGCAGAACGGCCAGCAAAGCAAAACGCCAAATGACAGGCCAACAAGAACTGAAGAACTGAACCCCTTCCTACCAACCAACTGGCCTGAGCGGCGGCAGCAGCAACAACATTTTATGCCGCAAGCAAACATGTGATTTTCATTATTTTTGTCGTCGCACCGCACCAGCAAAAGCACAAACAAAAACCCAAAAATAAAATTTAACAAAAAGAAAAAAAGCACCAGCGAAAAATGGCCTTTTATTTTTGAAAATTATAATTTTTAAAAATAAATCCCATCAACAACACAACACTTGCTGTTGAATTTGTTTGTTTTTTTCCCCCCCTGAGGGACAACTGCAATTGAAATACGTGTCAAATAGTGAATTAAATGTTAATAAACACTCGATAAACACAATAAACAATGATCTAATGGTAAACAGGAAGCAATGGAATTGATCCTTGAATAGTGATTTAATCTACAATAATCTTAAGGATTTATTTAGCTGGATTTATAGGGAAATATAGAGTTCCCTAATGAGAAATACTTATAGAGTGCCGTCCTGCATCTAAATATGTATATGCGTATATCTTTTTGGAGGCAAAATCAATTACCATACACGTGTAGTCGTCCAATAAATGGCCTAAGCTTTGCTTCATGGCTCCAGGTTTGTTTGGAGGCTTCTTGGGGCAAATCTTGTCCATTAACGAACTAAGACAATGACTGCACGCCCACTTTGTATTGTTGTCTCCAATGGAATGGGTACGGGTTGTGCGTTCGCCTTGGTATTTGGAGGTTTCGATTTCAAAGGCAGCAGCAGAAGCAGGAAGGTGGCCCACCCAAGAGGCTCGATTCGAGCAACGCATACAAAACGCTCATTAATCGAGCGTCTTTAGAAATGGCCCAAAACCCACAGCTACGTACTATATATATATAGACATATATCTTTGATATATATGAGTGTGCAGCTAGCAAAAACAAATCGTCGGGCCATAGAATTGTCGTCAATGAATAGCTGACGACGACGACGGCGACGACGACGACAACATAATAAAGATGGTAAAGATGATGATGCTCTGCTTTGCAAACTCACAGATAAAGTGAGCAAAGGTTGCTTTAGCGGATGCACTGTGCTGATGACAGCCCTTTGAATGGGATTTATAATGCAATTGCCTGGGCGTGACCTCATCCGACAGCAGGTGACATCTTGAACACGTCCGGACAAATATGAAAGACCAACGTTTCGCGGTTTATGAATATAGTATATCTGCTTCACTTCATATGCAAAGCCGTCTGCAGACATAAAAAGCTTATAAAGTGAATACCCTAATATCGTAGACCTTCGTCTACTCAATCTGCTAGGAACTACCTGTAAATTACTTGTTTTTAGTGCATCCCAAATATCGTAGTCCTTCGTCTACTCAATCTGCTAGGAACTACCTGTAAATTAGATGGTTTTCCTCTGGTTAGAAGAGACCAAGCCCAGTCCCGAGTTTAACGAAATCCATTAGTTTTCCCCTCTCACTTTATAAAGCTTGGCATAGGTATAATCCTTCTGCATTGTTAAATCCATTTTTTTCTCCATATGAATTCAAAAATAGCCCACCGAGCGTGGGCCAGGACTTTCAGTGAGTGCCTGTGTAGGTGACCTCAAGACGTGCCCACGCAACCTTCCTTGAAATCCTCGGGTGGGCGTGTGTAGGCCCCGACGCGAGTCCCCTGTCAAAACACTTTAAGCTTCAGTTTTTCGTCTATCTTATCTGCCGGCTACACGGTTTACAGTTTACAGGTGGGGGGGCAGGTGGCAGGTGGCAGGTGGCAGGCGGCAGGTGGCAGGAGGGGCAGATGGGCGGGAGATTGGGACGTTTTTGGGGGGCCCGGTTCGTGCCTTTCCGCTTCTGCCTTGAGTGCTTATGTGTGTGTGCGGGTTTTTCTTGTCGTTCTGGGTTCACTGGAAATTCGGTGAGCTAAAAATAGATTTAGGTTGCCACGCTCCAAAAGAAAATTAGGACTGAGGCAGACGAGTCAAGTGCGAGTGCGAGTGCGAGTGCGAGTGTGCCTGTGTATCCGTATCTGGAGCTGTATCCGTATCTGTGTCTGCGGGGGCGCGTGGGTTGTGTTTTGTTTTGAGGGGTGTGTTCGTGACACGGAAAGCTCCGAAATTCAAAGCACGTTTGCGGCCGCTGGGCATGTGTTTTGTCTAATTTGTATATTTTTGACTGTTTAATTGCTTTGTTTATTAATTCTGTCGCATCTCGACGTTTGTGACAGAATTGATGGCCAAAATTGAGTTGTTTGGACCTCCTATCAGGGTTAAAAACATCAAGAAATGGTTGTCGTGCACGGTGGAACCATCTCTATATCCTTGAAAGTAACTTTCCCTCCAAGTCACGCACGTTTGTTCAACTTTGGCTTTGCCTTTACGCCTGTGTCTGTGTCTGTGTGCGTGCTTTTTGGGTGGGATTGGGTGGGTGGGTGTGTTTTGTGTCTGAATCAGAATTAGTATCTCAGCATTGTTGTTGTACATTAGGGCGGGTCAGGTTGTTTACACTGCTCGTCCCTTGGCGGAGGCTCTTTTTGGTATTTTTTTGCTCGCAGGGTGCTGGCGGTTCGGGGGGTTTAGCTTTGGGGGGGCGTGAGGTTGGGTTGATGGCTGGGCCTACGGGAAAAATTGTTGCTGGGGACCCCAATTGTTGTTGCTATTTTGGGGCAAGGACTCTATAAATAGGCAAGTCGCTCGTCGGCGGGTGTGCGGCTGGGTTGGACGGAAAATTTATTTGGGTATGAAAGACAGGGCAGACACAGGGACAGACAAGCTGGCGTTTTCCCGCGTGTCTGTGTGTGCATGCGTCTCATTGACGTCATCACCAGCATGTCATGAATTTGCTTTGCAATTTTTATTTATTTTCTTTTTTTTTGTTGGGTTTTTTTTCGGGCCAAGTCAATGGGTATACTCTCGCACACCGCTCTACACGATTTCCCAGCTGTCGCCTGCAAAGCCAGCTGCTCTGTCGGCGTCGACTGCTCTGCCTGCTCTGCCTGCCTGCCCGCCTGCCCGCCTGTGTAGGCGTTTGCGCGTGTAAGGATGTGAGCGGAATTTTTGAATAGAACACGCAAATTAGATATAGAAAATTATGTGTATGCTCCGGCCTCTTCTCTATGCTTCAGGGCGAGCGTGTGTGCGAACGGCTCTATTAGTGAGTGCTCCGCATTTCATTGTGTTCCACTCCCGTTCCCAGACCCACAGCCAGACCCGGCAAATGCTTTTGTCGAAAATCGTGGGCGTTGCCTGGAGACGGGGGCGGTGCGGGGGAGGGACGGCTTGCCATGATACCGCCGGCAGGAAGGTAACTGTATTATCATTTCGAAATTATAATGGCAGTCGAAGTAGGAAAGGCGGTACAAAGGGCTCACAGTTTGGCAAGAAAACTTCGGTCTAAACTGTAAAATCTGAGTCAGAAGGAGAGTGGTTTCATAGACTTGTGAAAGTCTATTTCATGGCTCTAAGATCTATATAAACTCCAAAAAGGAATAGCCTTATTCAAGTCTAGTTGATATCTCTTAAGCCTATCTAAACTAGAAAGGTTTCATAGCCCTTTGAAAGTGTATATCATTGCTCTAAGGTCTATCTAAAGGCAGTCAGAACACGAGCGGTTCCGTGGCCTTTTAAAAGTCTTTTTCGTAGCTCTATGGTCTATCTAAACTCATAGTCCTAGGAAGAAAGATTTAATAGCCTTTTGGAACCCAAAACTCCTAAGAGTTGTCCAAGCGTTTACCCAGAACTCAACTAATAATTGCAAAAGACAAATAAATCATATCACCCATCATTCCTTGGCTATAAAGCAGTCTTACCTCTAGATTTTCCGATCATTCAGCTCGGCTATAATGGCACAACCCCCTACCCTCCCCGGGATGCACCTTTTTCAAGAATGAAGAGCGAGTGAAGTGCGATTGAGAATTACTACAAAGGAGGGCAAGCGAAAATAACAAAAAAAAACATAGAAATAGAAATCCAAATGAAAGGAGAGCAATCAGCAGACATTGGGAGAGAGCGGGATGGCTAGATAAGGAAAATCAACTGCAACAACAGCGGCAATGGAGGAAAAAGAGAAAATTTTTCACAATGAAACATAGAAAACATCTGTTGGATGTGTTTCTATAAGGCCCAGACTGGTGAAGGAATCTCGAATGCTGAAGTTGTTCGTGTTTTTGATTCGCTTTGCTGTTGCTGTTGCTGTTGCTGCTGCTGCTGCTGCTGCTGCTCTTGTTGTTGTTGTAGTTGTTGTTAGTGCTGTTGCGTTTGGTCAGACAAAAGGTGTGCATCTCAAATAGCAGCAGAAACAACAATGAAACAACACTTACGGACAAAACATGAATAAGGTAGAGGAGCCATGGCAGGGCAACACATGTTGCAGCTTCCTTTTTGGCTGCCACTTAACTGCAACTCACTTTAGTCACTGCAACAGCAATAACAACGCGCATTCTATGCGGGATATTCTACCTGAATCTACCTACTTTGAGCACAGACACACACGCACACGCACACGCGCACACTGCGTGCGTATCTAGCAGATACAAAACCCACGAGGTAGTCTAGAGAAAATTTCAAGAGACGAGACGAGCAGCAGCGAGCAGAACGGACGGGGACAATCAGCCCGAGAAAATCTTAAGGTCGATCACTTGTAGTTTATGGGCTTCTTCATCTCCGGCCTCTTCTGGCTCTTCTTGATCGTTTTCCCCTGCCCCTTTGCCCTCCTCTGGTACCAGATGAAACCAAACCAGACTATGGTACCAGCAGATTCCTCCCATGCAGGCCCTCGGAGACCCAAAGAGTTGAGTAGCTCAGGGGAACTAGTTCTGCTTATATGCGGTTCTAAACACATTCGTTGATCTGGCTTATTTGCTTATAAAACATGCTGAAACTTACAAATTATAACAAGAATAATTATTGCTTGTAAATGCAATGATTTTTATTCAAAAAAGAATCGTACTTGAACTGAAAATCGTTCCAAAACACATCTCTGAACCAGTCCACATCTGCTTGTAATTCCCAAGTCTGGTTTGATGGCATCTTCTTGGTTCAGCTCATTTGTTGGTGATTTGATCTTTTGCTTCTTGCTTCAGCTACTCCCCCCTTCTCTCTTGACCCTCGGATCTCGGCCAAAAGAGCTAGCTGGCTTGAATGATTTCTATAAAACTTAAGGAAAACCCGAGCCATTCCAGACACCAGAATGAACATAATCATCATTATGATAATTATCATTCTGGACGACTTGGCGAAGATACATGTGTGTATATATGGGATATAGACGATCTGTGTGTTAATGAAAGCACACACACACAGTCATACACTTCTGAGCCCTTTGCTGCCACATGTGCTGCTCATTTGCTTTGAAAACTATTAGCTGCCCTTTGTGGATGTTGCTGCTGCCTCGGCTGCTGCTGCTGCTGCCGCCGCTGCAACATATGGTCGCTTGGGCATTTAAATAGTTTAATGATCTGTGCTCTGTGACTCCCTGGCCTGGTGTGTCGTGGCAACAGCAGCAGCAGCCGCAGCAGCATCGGTCTCAAACTCAAACTCAAACTCCAACGATTCCCTTTTCAGTTTCAGTCTCAGCATTCGCGTTTTGCTTTCTCGTTCTCGTTCTCGTTGTTTTTTGTTGTTTCAGAGTTGGTGAGTTGTTTGCTGCCTGCAGTCATTAGCGTTTCCTGTGGAGGTTTTTCATCTGTCGCTCCTCGCATCTGTATCTGCGCCCCGACTTGGTGTATCTGCGGATATTTTTAGCAGCGCTCAAGCCCTGCCCAAACGGCAACAAAATGTCACAAATTAAAAGCATTACCCAATAGAGAGATTGATTATAATTTGTGAAATTCCGCTGAGCCTGGCAGAAAAGTTCCGATTAAAACTAGAAATTGTCTCTGAAAGTGTTTCGCCAGAACTTGACACAAAATCGAAATGAGAGCAATAGCATTAAACTGATTTAAAAAGCACGATCTACAGACATGATACACACTATGAACTGCAACTGCAACTGCAAGTCGGTTGCTTTTCGTGTCGTCATTGCTGACAGCTCCAAAAAGGCGTTTACTTTTGCACCAAGCTCAGCATTAATCGAGAAAATGGTAGAAGCCGCGAGGAAATGCATTCACGTTCGTTTGGGAAATGCTTTTGGGGGCTGTGGGGAAACAGGTCTTCATAACTTTATTATACCCGGCGATGTCTTTTTTACGGGTAATTGAATTGGGTCATGCTGACATTACACGCTCTTGCCATAATTTGTATTAATTAATTTGACAATTGAAACGGTAAACGGCCGTTGATATGGCGCTTTATTGGTACGAGTATATATGTAGGTGTTGCCAAACTCTCGGAGATCGGACTCCTCATTAACCAGAATGGCAGGCCCAACAATGAGCGAATGAAAACCTGTTTGCATTTGATTTTTGCCAGAGTTTATTTTTATTCAAAGGCTGCCCTGTTGTTGCTGCCGCTGGTCTTGTTCTTGCTCTTGTTGGGCTGTCTGTCTGCCTTAAATAATTTTATTTAAATCGCAACTGGCAGTGACACTTGTTTGTGCAAACAACCAACCGTCGAGCGGGCAAACAAACCAGCCAGCGGCAGCGGCAGCAGAGGCAGCAGCAGCAGCAAACCAACAAAAAGCACAAAGGCGAATGTGAATCTGTTTTGAATCGCCTGCCGCTGCGGGCTGAATGAATTAGCCAAGCGACACAGCCCCGGCGGCCCCGGCCGCACCCCCACTTGCTTATTAATGAAAACGCTTCAAATGCCACATTTCACATTTCGTGCGCCATTGAATCACACTCTCTCTCCCTCGCTACATGCGAAATAATTTATTTTTTATTCAGCGCATCAGCATCAGCAACACAGCATCAGCAACACAGCATCAGCATCACTTTTTCTCTTTTCACAAACTTTTTTCCCGAGTGGCGGCGCGCTGCGTTCCAAGGTCAAAGTTTGCCCAACGTAAAAAATCAAACCAAATTTTAGCGCAATTAAAAATAAGCGAGCGGAGAATAGCCACAAAAAATTGTTTTCAAATTACGTATTTTGTTTTTGGTTCTCTATCTGCTGTGGCCAATTAATTTAAGAATGAAATCGAAATCTTGGCATTACTTTCGTCAAGGGGCTCCGAGGGGGTTCTTGTAAATGCGTCAAGCACTGCGAAAAAAAGATTATTTATTTTTATTAGCTTTGAGCAATTTATGGGGCAATTTGGGGATGTTTTTTACCTTTACAGGCTCAAAAACGATCGAATTTATGGGCAATCAAAAACTCAACTTCAATTTAAAATACCATTCATTAATTTATCATTGTTAATTTTTTTTTTTGGCAACGTTTGGCAGATAAACATCAAAGTCTTTTTTCGATAATTCATTCTTAAAAAAGCCAGGCAAAAGCCAAAAATAGTTTACTACTTAGAATCTTGTGTATCAAAGCAAAAGCTGAATCGAAAAATCGAAAAAAATCGAGAAAATCGGAACGAAAAGGCCAACAGCAAGCCGTGTATTGGGACCTCCTCGGTGTGTGTGTATGTGTGTGTGTGCTGTTGCAGCAACGATTTTCCGATTTTCTTATTGGCAATCTAAATGCCCCTCCCCTTCGGCCCCCCGGCCGGCCCCCCTCGCAGCTTCTAGCAGTGGTGGGTCCAACGTGTGTTTTCGTTGATTTTCTATTTTGTTTTTCTCAATTGTGATCATTCTCGAAAATTGTTTTTGAGTACCGGACATGACGTCAATAAGTGGGCGTTTGTGTTAATTTTTATACCCCCCGAAAAACACACACTTATCCCACTCACATGCCTATATAGCCATACAGCTCTTCCCGATATATATATATATAGCGTGTATATGTTTGGCTGGCTATTCGCTTAGCACCGCTAGCGATCTGTATTTTATTTCTTTTGGGGCGTAGAAATTTTCGTTGGCGCTAAAAACAAATTTTATGCGGCACAATAATAATAATAATTCGTTGGGCTTTTTATCGCCAGATATAGCCTTATACATCTGCACACAAGTGTACATATATACGAGTATAGGCTGCCTGCCATTCCTCTCTTTTATTTTTTTCTTTTTATTAATTTTTATGGAACAAAGACGCCATTTATTAATTTCCTGTATTTCCTTATTTGCTGCGATGCTGAGAGGGGGTGGGTGCGGGTGCGGGTGCCTTGCCTTTAATTATGTGTAAACAAATATTTATCTAAATGCGATTGTTGCTGGCTGCTTTTTGTCTGCTTCTGTCGCGCGGCGATCGCATTACTCATACGCCGCGTTGACCACCAGTCCGGGGTAGAAGAGATTAACGCGGCTTTGCCGCTTTGGCCTGTTGCATCGCGCTATAAATCACATAAAAACATGCCTTAAAAATACAGTTGCTTTGCCATAAAAATGCTTTATTCGCACTCGCCACGATCGTGCCATAATTAACATGATCATCATCGTTGTCCCCCGAATACGAGTGCACGGTATATGTTATCCCCCCACCTAGCCCCCCAGTCAAAGTTCAATTAGCAACGTTCGCCGATCTCCACACTCGGAATTCGGAATTCAAGATTCGTTTGAATCTTGAATCTTGATTCAGATTTTGAGGCTGAAAATCGAAAAACGAGAAGGCGCCGGGTCTATTGTTTGATTCACTCGCCGCTAATTTCTTTTTTATTTGTCAAATCAAATAATTATGAAAGTTATTCCATTTATTTTTATGGCCCTACGTAATACCGATACGGGAACGGAGCGGAAATAAACGATTTGTTGGCGGGGAGGAGGGATTGAGAATTTTATGGAGGGGTGAAAGCAATTAAAACCGATAATGGGGGTTAGCGGTGTCGAGGGCGGCGGCAAAATTGTTTGTATTCGAGAAGGCTGCGACGGATGATCCGAAGCGCTACTCGCACTATATTTCTATGTATTCCAAGCCAAATAAGTAATATGATCTTTAACATTTTGCCGGGCCGAGGCCGGGGCAGGGCAGGGCCGAGCAGGGCAGGGTAGGGCAGGGCAGAAGCCAAGCCCAGTTCCCCAGAAACTCCAAATACACAATCTCCAAAACATCATGTCCCCGGCTGCTGCCGCCGTCGATTCGGATGAACTCAAAACTCAAGCGAAATAATAATAATAATAAAACTTGTGTGTTTGCATTATGTTTATGTTTACACAAAAGTCACGCCGAATAAAGTCGCCCATCCGCACTCGCTTTCGCACTCGCACTCGCACATACGAGTGTGTGTAACTATCCCGTGAACACAGCAGTCGACCTTCTGCTGGGCGTTGACCAATTTTCGCTCTCCAGTTTTCGGCGGGAATTCATTACAAACATTAAACATTAAACGTGGAGGAAGGAAAAGTGTCGAGGAGGGGAGGGGGAGGGAGGGGCCTTCCACGGGGCCGTAAGCTAAACGGAAAAGCGTAGAAAAGTTCACTTCTGGCCATTTAATCCAAACAAAAGCATCGCGTCGCTCGGGCTGCTTTGGCTTGCGTTTCAGTTTGGATCGGATTGGATTGGATTGCTTTAGTGCTTTGGATCTGGGCACGCCCGCATGGAAACCTCTTGTGGTCCGGACTATTTCTGGGCTCTCTGGCTTTTATTTTTATTTATTTTGCATGGCGTATACCCATCTACGTGCCATTTTGGTGAGTCCGAAATTCGTGGTTCGTGGCATTCTTGCGCTTTCTTTTGGGGGTCGATGTCGAAGGTGGCATGAGAGTCGGTCAAGAACTAGTTTAAGCCCCAAGCTAAACCCTAATAGATCTAAGGTTATAATATGAGTATCATAAATATTTATGAAATTCCTCTTATTTTTGCAGAAAGCAATCGGGAGCACTCTCTGATCCTGCGGCGCGACTGCAAAAGGATGAAGGCACATCGAGCTGAATCCGGGCGCAGCAATTATCATCGAAGGCATTGAGGAGCCGCCCAGAGACCAGCAGGGATCTCGAGGTGGAGGAGCTCAGCGAGGAGAGGAGCGGAGTGGAGTGGAGAGGAGAGTGGGTGAGGAGTGTAGCTGGGGGAGAATTGGTTACAACACTACATGGATCGCAGAAATGGCGGCGATCCCTTGGCGCCACCCCGGCCCCCGAAATTGTTACCCCGAGTGCATAGACCAAGGGCGCCGGAGCCGACGTTGAGTGGTGCCGACTTAGCGACAACGCCAGCCACAGCTGCTGTCCCCGCAGCAGCAACAGCAACAGCAGCAGCAACAGCGACAGCAGCAGCAGCAAACAACAATACACACCAGCAACTTAGTATTAACCCGACAAGCAACCACAGCAACAGCATCAACAACAACTCGATATCAATCATACCCGCTTCGGCCACGGACTTTGACGACTATCAGATCCACCACCTGACCTTCCTGCCCCAAAGGCCGAGCAGCCTCAGCCGGAACAGCAGCACCGCCTCCGCCTCGACGACGGCGACGAACTCCGGTTCGGTGACGGGTTCGGTGTCGGGATCGGCGACCGGGTCCTCGTCCAGTTTTACGCGGAGAAGACCGCCGGCGCCGGCACCGATTGCGGTGCCTGGGAGCGGTACGAACCACAACAACAACCACATCAATAGCATCAGCATCAACAACAACAACCACAACCACAACTTCCTTAGTCATTTCCAAAGCGCTGATCCCGCAGCGGGCAACAACAGTAGCACCACCGCTGTCCAGGGCCACCAGCCCCCCGCCTCCCCCGTCACGCTGGCGCAACCGCGACCCGAATCCGAGCGGCTAACCAACGAGTATGTGGACACGCCGCTGCAGCATGCAACGCGGTCCCAGCACCCGGCTGGCCAGCAGGATAATGGCCAGACAACGACCCACCATCTGTTGCTGCTGCCGCAGCGTCAGCAGCAGCACCACCACCATCCGCACCCGCATCCGCATCAGCACCACCCGCACCCGCACCCGCACCACCATCAGCAGCAGCACCACCACCCCCGACTGGCGGCGACGACGCAGCAGGCGCTGCCACATCCTGTCCCCGGCAGCGACCACACCGACGGCTTACTACATTCGCACCTGCAGCACTCGCAACAGCCGGGCAGCAAACCAGCAGCGGCAGCGCCACCACCACCACCCGCCTCGAAGCTACAGCTACAGCTCCAGCTCCAGCAACAGCAACAACCTGCGATCATCACCAAGCAGCCGGGCTCGGCGGCCGCCAGCAAGGAGCACATGCACGCGCTGGAGGAGCTCCTCCAACAGCAGCCGGGCGCGGTGGCGGGCAGTGCGATCGTCATGAGCGGTGATCCCACGCTGGTCAATCCGATTGTGTGCCCGCGGTGCGGCAGGTGTCGGTGCGAGCAGTGCCAGAGCCCGCGGCCGCTGCCACAGACGTGGGTGTGCAACAAGACGTGCCTGTGCAGCGCCGAGTCGATCATCGACTACGCCTCCTGTCTGTGCTGTGCCAAGGCCCTGTTCTACCACTGTGCACGGGACAACGACCTCGACTGCGACGACGGCAACGGGACGCCGTGCGTGGACAATCCGTGCTCCTGCGGCCCGTACAAGCGCACCCAGAGATGGGGCTGGCTGGGCGCCCTGTCCATCTTCCTGCCCTGCCTGTGGTTCTACTGGCCGATGCGGGGCTGCATGAAGCTGTGCGAGAAGTGCTACGGGCGGTTCGCGGGACGCGGATGCCGCTGCCAGGGCGTGGCCGGGATCGGCTCCACCAGCAGCATGCTGCCCATTGTGCCGCTCGGCGTGAGCGGAACGGGCAATGGCGGCGTGCTGACGGCCAATGGGGCGGGAAATGCCGGCGACCGAACGGGACTGGGGGCACTCAGCCAGGCCAATGGCAAGGCCATCGACCATGGCTGCAGTGCGGCGAGCCGCATCCTGCGCAAAGGAGACCTCACGCCGGAGAAGCGGCTCCTGGACTCGAGCCCCGACTACTAGGCGTTTCGTGGGGCGCTTTTTGCCACGCGTAAAAATCGCTACCATTGACCGCAGCGAAGGGGGCGGCGGGCGCCGGGCGGAAATACATACCCATATAAACTGTATACACATGAAGAAAATATCTAATATATGATTCAAAACAAACAAACAAAAAAAGAGGATATATAAAAAAAAGATGAAAGAAAAATTAAATAACCAAAGACTGCAAACAGATAATTATTAATTATTAGAAATGTTATTTAAATAATAATTTTTGCTTAATTAAAAAGTGGGAGCGAGAGGTAAATGAGGGGCATCTACAAGTGGGAATGAGGAAGCGAACGAACGATTAGGAATTATTTTTCGAACGATTTTTTGTATTGTTTTATTTTTTGTAATGTTTGGGTTCTCCTTTGTTTTTCAGTTCGTCGTTGTTCAATTTCTAAGTCAAATTTTTAGAGTACACCGCGTAAATAGTTGTATGCAGGTAATTCCAAGTAATTTTCCACAAAACACAGACTACAAAATACAATTTTTCGAATATGATTTAAAGCACTATACAAAACTGAACGTAAGAAAACACCAGATAATATACAAATAATGCGATTAACCAATATACACACACGAGAGAACTTTTAGAAAAATATTCAGAGAGGCATTGAAGTTTAGTCAAATATTATGTACCGAGTCCAGTCCATTTTGATGTTGTAGTGAAAGCGAACAAATCGTAAACATAAATATTGTAGAACTGTACGAATTTAAATCTTAAAAAGCTAAATCCTAATTGATGTGTGTGCGTAGTATGTCCATGCGTGTGTGTGTAGCGACTAAAACTTTTCGATAAATTTAGTGCAACCCATAGACCAGTCTAAACGTGCTTAGATATCAACGCATAAACGTACTGCTAACTAAAAGTCAGTTGGATTACTTTACAAACAACCACAACTCGTACGATCCGGAACAACAGAGATGAGATCTGGGAAGGAGGGAAGTGAGTATGGGAAATGATTTTCTTATGAGCGTATTTTTATAGAGGTGGGCGCGGGAGGGTCCCGAAATTGAGCAAGATTGTATATACATATAAATAATGAACGTTTTATAAGCCAAGTCTACCAGATACAAAATACAAGCAAATTCCAAAAATAATAGCAAAACAAGAGAAACATAAGCAAAACTTAAATGTAAAATTCAAATCTTATTGCAGCAAAAATACAATACAAGCAACCTTTTTTGTATAGAAATATCCACATGAACTATGACACTGCAAAAAAAGGAAATAACACGAAAAAAACAGTGGCAAATTAGCAACTTAAAACAAATTTATACACATAATGCAAGAGCAAGCGAAAACAAGTAAATTAAAGATTATTATTAAAAACCTAAACACACATTACTATATGCTATATACATATGTAATCTGTATATGTACTATATATAAATATATGTATGCTTAGATATACACACCAGAAAACTATGCTTAAAACTCCTAACTATTAAACACAGCAAAAGCGACAAAAAACGAAAAATAAAATGAAAAAGAAAAACCCAAAAACAAACTAAACTATTGAAAAACTCCTTAAAAGCTAGCGATTAAAGAGAACAATTCGAGAAAAAACTATGGCAAAAGAAAAATTTATGGAAACATATAAACCCGCGCATAAAGATAACGATAAAACATAAAGATACGCGATTAATATTTAAGGCACTCTCTATGTACGGAAAAAGCTATGCATAATGAATATTTATTTTATTTGTACATTTCATTTTAATAAAATAAACTGAGTAGAGGATTAGAGGAGGAGTCCTGATAGTTCGGGTACGAGGATTTGGGGGAACTGGCCGTTTGCGCGGCGCCCCCCTTACCCCCCGGGAACCAGAAGAACTTTATGTAATGTTTTTAGAATGTATGTTCCGTTAAAAACTACAAAATAAAAAAAATCATATAATACTAAAAAATACATTAACCACAAAGCTGTTTTTTTTCGGGGGGGCAAATGTGTGTTTACAATGATTAGAGGGGAAAACATCATTCTCAAAACACATATTCTCGATAATGTTATTTTCTTTGCGTGTGATTACACTACTACTGGGATGGGATCTCGGGATCGCTCCCCTGATCCGTCTGTGCGTTTTCCGCGCCGCCCGGACGGGCGGGCGGGCAGCTGTGTTGGTGTGCCAAATGGCTATGGCAAAACTAAAGCAGCTGTTTCCGGTATTTGATTGATAGTGAACTGGCAGTTTGTTTATCTCGCGCGCACACGGACTGAAAAGCCGAACAAACCGAGCCGACCGACCGTCCAACCGACCGACCGACCGACCGGAGGCCTCGAGAACATAACGCGATTCTCCGATTCTCGTTTGGCCTGGCTTGGCTTCGGGGATTGGATTGGATTGGGGCTGCCGCTGCCGCTGGTGCTGATGCTGATGCTGCCGCAGCCGCTGCTGCTCACATAGATACTCACTCATACCAGCGCAATTTGCCACCGCACACACATGGTCATCCATCCATCCCATCGCATGGCATCGCATCGCATCGCATCCCATGCCATCCCAACCCAACCCATCGCATCCCATCGCATCCCATCCAGTGGCAAGCAAACGATGCTGCCGCTGCTGCATTTTGCGGATGCTATTTGGGGCCGCCGTCGGCGCACTTATTTTTAAATTACTAAAAACCGAGGAAAACGAGAAAAAAAAAAAGACTCAAACTGAAACTGAAAAAGCAGGAAAAAACAGAATGTTGCTACCGCGCTGCACAAACATTGCGGGCGGTGGCTCACCGACAACCTACGATGAAAATTTACAACGGAAGGCGCGCATCAAATGTTGCAAGCACATAAACACTCGCACGCACACGTATGTGCCAGCATACATACACCACATAAATGTGTACATGCCACACAGGCCTGTGTACTTAATTTAAATTTAACTGCAAAATATTTTCACTTGCACTGGAGGGAAGTCGGAAAAGTAATTCTTGATCACCCTCGGATCTCCACCGGTCGGTGCCTTTCATTTATTTTTTAGCGAGTTTTTAGCTGATTGAGCCGAGCTTGAGATTCTGCCACTAAATTTAACCCATTTTTAAGATTTTTTAAGATTTATTTATTGCGGAAATAGCAGAGTTAAGGGAAACTAGAAACACAGCTACATAGGAGTTGGAAAATTAGTTTTTGATCACTCTTGGATCACCGCCTTTCTTTTATTTTTTGACGAGTTCTGGGCAGATAAAGCCAGAGATTTTTTAAGATTTATTTATTCCAGAAATGGCAGAGTTTAATGAAATTAAAAATGTAAGAAACATAGATGTGTCTTGCAATTATAAAGCTTCAAATTTGAATACCCTTTAGGATGTTAGAAAACAATCACTAAAAGGAAACATTTTTATCCTAAATATATCAATAGAAAGCATGGAATTTCGTAATACAATTACTTAAATTTTAGTTAATTAGCGTTTTGAGTTCCTTTAACCAAGATCGTTTTATTTTAGAAGTCGCGAAATACCTACCCAAGCCCGCCCCTGCAATATGGGTTAAGCTAGCACTAGCACGTGCAAAATTGTGTCAGCTGCGCGATTTTCGCTTTGTTTGCCCGGTTTGTTAATTAATGCAAAGTGCAATAACCGTTTTGCATAATTGAAGGCAGCGCCGACTGCCAGCCCATTGGGGCATTTCATTATTCAATCATAACTCGCGCGCTCAAACGCGAATTACGAGCAAACATTAAGGATGATGAGTGTGGTGGAGCCGGCGATGTTGTGGTGGTGCATGTTTCCAACTTGGCCAGTGATAACCGGCGGCTCGACCGGGTCCGTTGGGGTCACTTTGGGCCTTGCAAAAAAATAAATTCGAAATAAAAAAGTACAAACAAACGAAAGGCACCACCAGAAAAGAGAATGAAACCGAAAGAAATAAATACAAATAATAAAGCATGGCACTTTTTGAGTTTATAATCAGCAGCAGCCACAGGCCCCGAGGGCTTGGAGCGGGGCCATGGGGCCAGGGGGGGATTGTGCCGCGGGGCCCCCGACTTGGATCGAGACTATCCCCAGATAAGCCTTGCTGCACGAGACCTGCCAATTCGCTCGAAACTGCCACACTTTAGGCCCTAAAATGCTATCCCAAAACTACATTTAATCGGCACAACTAATATATTCTAATTATTTGCTAATTAACGTAAAACTTTTAATGTATTTCTCAAGAACCTTAGTAATTCTAGATGTTTTATTTGTGGGGCATATGAATGAAACTGCCGCTCTGACGTCCAGCTGCACTAAACCTGCCAATTGAGGCCCCAAAAATACATTTAACTGGCATCTTAAATATATTATAATTACTGTTTTAAACATTAAATATTACCGGCTTTAAAGTAACACTCTTTGTGATAAGAAACATATTGATATTTTAATGTTTTTCTCAAGAACCCTAGTAATTCTAGTAATTTGTTTTCTCTGTGGGGCACATGAATGAAACTGCCGCACTGAACTCCAACTCATAGGCTGTCTTTGATTGAAGTGTGCTATATTTAACGAGCAGTCTGCTGTTGCCTCGGCTGCATGCAATTCAAGTCTGCCAATTCGCGTAACCCGGCGCCCCCCATTCACCCCACCCTTGTGGCCATTTTTGGGATGACAGCTCGCCTAATGAATGAAGTTGATAAGGAAAAGAGCCACTAGGGCTAACGACTCAACGGAAAACCCGCTGCCGCCTCCCATTGATCATTATATTTCCGAGTAAGCTATTATAGTACAGGCCAGGCCCGGCACTTTCCTCTCCCCCGCAGGTCATAATTCCAATTCTATCGATATCGCTATTCGGGCAAATTTCTTTGATGATTTTGTTATTCATTGCACGCAATGAATCAACTTTTGATCAGGCCTGCGATATATCAGCGAGACATGTGAAAATGCTACAGTGATGATTCGCTAATTAGTGGGTTACATTATATTGAATTTTCACACTGAGAAATTCGGGTGAAGCAAATTGTGGATATATACATAAATAGAACCCAATAAAATATAAGTATTACAATCCATAATCTCCAAAAATAAAGTTTCAAAATGTTTTAATAAAAACCGCCACTTCCATACCCATTTCCTTTCAGATTTATAATGCTTCTAGTGGATCTCCGGAATACGTGGTGCCGTGGCACGACTTTGGGCACTCTGAATGATTCTCGCCCGCAAATCTAGGCATCTCCGCCTATCTAGCTGTCACTTGTCTCACTGGCTGAAGGTGAATATGCCGGATTGTCGCCGGAGAATCATTCAGCCGGCGCACACACACACCACCAGCACTCCTCCAGTGAGCAAGGAAGCGCGGTGATAAGCTATCGGAATCAGTATCAGTCCCGGTCGGTCCGGCATAAATGCACACACAAGCGGTACATACTATAAGTACATAGATTCGGATCAGAATGGGAGTGGAAACGGACGGATGGGGCGGGGTTGCAAGTGCAAGAGATACGTTTCGCAGCACTGCAGACATGCTGGAAGCTCTTGAATGACAGATCAATGAAATCATTATGAATTCGCTGAAACCGAAACCGAAAACAGCCAGTCGAATAAAATGGGGAAAAAAGATGCCAACTCATGGCAGCTTTCGGGGAATCGCAAGGCATTGAATGGGAACCGACGAGAACTTGGCAACTGGAAACCTGGAGACCGGAGACCTGGGAGCCAGGAACAGGTTCTTCCTCTGATCCTGCGGCGGCGGAAGTTGCTCGTGGTTTAATATTTGTATGCATCGCGCGTCGATCGTTTCTTCTTCGCTTCGTACACTGCAAATTGCATAGTATACTGAGATCCCTTAGTTTACTCGCTGATCTTGGTTAAATAGTTTTGAGTATTTATAAATTTATAAATCCATTTCTTGCCGTGTAGCTGGCTTAGCCTCTGTTTGCCTGCAGTTGAGCTGCAACAGGTGCAAAAATCACAACAAACACTTGCATCCGCTTAGGCCTTTTTTTCTGGTTTTCCTCGATCTCGCTCCTGTGATCTCGGAACTCAAACTAAAACACCGGGGAACGGAAGCAGCCCTTGTGATATGGCAGCAGGTTGCACGTGATTTTCTTGGCCTTCCGCAGGTGAGGCCGAAACCCCCTGCTCCTGCCTCTGGAGGAACAATAAAATTTGTTTTTATCGTCCGCCCCGACCGATGTCCGGGAGTTTGGGGGTTCGAGTTGCGAGTTGCGAGCTCTGACAAATTCATTTGACACTTTGCCAGCCTTATCGTACTACCTCGGCTTTGTGGCGACCGCTGTAATTGTTCTTAATGTTGTTGCTGCTCAAACTACGGGGGGACTCTACGAGTATAGCTGCCTCACTACTATATGCCTCTTCAGCTTCCATAAAGCCCGAGCTAAAGCTGGAGTCGGAAACTTGTTTCGGCTGTCGGTGCTTTCGGAGTCGCATTCTCAGCATGTTTGCCATGTTGTCTATGTTGCCTGCGTGTAGTTGTTGCTGTGGCTGTAAGTGTTGCCGCTGTTGTTGTTGTTGTTGTTGCTGTTGCTGTTGCTGTTGCTTGAAGCACATAATTACCGCAGCGCGTATTTAATCCGACAAATGGTTTCAACCTTAGTTGAACTTTGTCTATGGGCCACACTCCGTAGTGTACGTATTTGTTGCTGCCGATGTTGCTGCTGCTGCTGCTGCTCTTGCCATTGCTGTTGTTGTTTGGCATTTCTAATACTCCATGACAGCGGCTCCAAGTGGAAGTCGAAGCCGAATCCGAATCCGAAGCTGAAGCTGAAGCCAAAGTTAAAGCGTTTTCTGCGGTTACAATGTAATAAACCTTGACAAGCTTGCTTCAAAAAAGATGCTGGCTGCTGGCTGCCTAAACTCTTTTGCCAGATGATGTGTAGTGCCTTTGGCGTTCTCTGCCAACGAAACAAAATACAAATTAAATATAATTACTTTGTAAATGAGCAAGAGTAGTCGTCGCAGGCCAAGAATCTTTCGAAAAACCATTTCGATCTCTTACATCTTTGAACTGTCAGGCCCAGACTCCGCACCTGTCGCACCCCCATCCAAAGGCCAGTTCCATGGCAATTTGCAACTGTGCAACACACAAATAGTACGAGTATGTGCATACGTAGACCCAGGCGCGGTGTATCTTTTGGGGCCACCCGAGAAACTTTATCTTTTCCGCCCATCTATCTGCATAAATAGAGACGAAGGAGATGCTGTTGCCGCCGCCTCTCCACATGTTGCTTCATTCATTCCCGATCCCGATGCCGATCCCGATCCAAGTCCGAGTACGCATACGCATACGTATACGAATCCCAATCCGAAAACTGACGGACTATGATAAATAAAGTAAAGTGCATTTCCGTCAAAACAAGTTTGTTCTATTAATATTTTCAATACTTCGAATTCAGACAGAGACGTTGTCGGCGGTTGATGTTGCTGCTGCATTCGCAGTTGCTGTTGCTGTTGCCGCTGCAATCGCATGCAACTTTCACTGCAGACTCGGGTGAAGATCACTAGAATCACTTTCTGCACTGCGAGATTGCCTCAATCTACTTGTGTTTCGGAAGAGTATTATTATAACCATTCAAAATATTCATTTACAAGCAAGTAATCTATTCAATAGTATGTTTAGATCAGCGACGCACAGGCCCTAGCTCCGGCGAGCCGAACACACTTCGGATTTTTACACAGACTGCTCCCGAACATTGCCAAACAAATCCAAACGAACCGGAGATATCTAGATATTATTTAAATGCAATAACCTATTAGAAACTGTTTTTGTCCGTGCAGATGAGTGCGTAGATTTAAAAGGGGGGCGACGACGTGCTGGCATCGTTTTAATTTGGCCGATTCCCCCCTTTTGGAAAATGCACCGCATTTACGGTTGTTTTTATTGGAGCCAAGCAGCGCGACAATTCATCCATCATTTTCTGTTATGATTTTGAGCATTCCCCCTAGCCGAGGGGGAGCTGCATCCCTCCGCACAACCCCCATCCGATCGCTGCCATTTCCCCCTCCAGCATTTTGGCATCAGCATTCAAGAAGGGGGGCCGGGCGCGCACTTGTCTACGCCCCTGCTACGAGGCCGGCTCCGCCGATCTCCACATCGCCGCACAACACAGCGGCTGCCCCTCTCAACAGCATCCGGTAATTATGCGACACGCTGATTAAAATGCGTTAAGCGCACACCAACACGGGCCCTATGCGTGCCTGTGTGCGTTAGGTGGGTCTGGGTCTGGAGTCCAAGTGAAATCTTCGCCTGCATTAACGAGTTTTCCGTGACGCGTTGTTCCCCGGTTTCTTCAGCTGCTTCTTCTCGTTTTCTTCGAGCATGCTGCTGCTCTTGTTCTTGTGCCTCCTCGCTCGCTTTGCTACACTTGATTTCCACTAACACACGCATGCACTGAGAAAAATCATAGTGGCTGGTATACTACCAAGGTAGATACTAGGGTGCAGTGCAAGATTTAAAAGTATCTACAAGTTTTGTACCGTGTTCTTGTGAGACTGCATCTCCCGATATGCTGGCTCTGCTTCCCTTCCCCAATCTTTCCTTGGGTTCCTTTGGGCTTGTGGTGATCAGGTTACCTGCCTGAGGAACAGGGCGGGGGTTGGTTGGTTGGTTGGTGGTGCAGGAAGATGGAGCTGGGAACAGGTACGGGCCAGGGGCAGGAGCAAGGGCAGGGGCAGGTGCATGTGGCCAGCGGAGGTTGGTTCGGTTTTGCGGCTCTTACTTCGCCGGTTGCATGGTTTTATCTGAATTCGTCGTCGCCCGTGTGTTTCTGTTGTTGCTGTTGCTGAAATACCCTGTTTTCTTAGGAGTATACTATACCTATATTTTATATTTCCAACAACATTTCAAGACACATGACTCTGGCTAAGAGTTCCATGAGTGGGATTCCCCTCGATTTTAAGGGGTATTACTTACCCCGCTCGTTCGCTTTTTCACGTTGCACGTTGTGCAGTTGCAGTTGCATGTGTTGTTTTTGTTGTTATGGGTCCTCTGGGCTGTTGTTGTGTTCTTCTGTTATTGCACTACACACGGCATTCGTCCTCCAACAAAAAGCGAGGCAAAGTCGTAAACAGAGCCCCAACACCCGGTTTCCCACTGCTCCCCGGCCCCTTCATGGCCAACAAACTCTTTCTTCATTCTCAACTGCAAGAAGTCTCTACAGAGAGAGAAATTTTCTTCACCTAATAAAAATATATCATTAAATATTATCATTTTAAATGATATTCGAAATTATTTAACCATTAAAGCAAACCTAAATCATCTGAAAAACGATTTTAAGACATATTTTTAGGTTGTATCGTGTTTTAGATAGTTAGAATCTATTCCCATTTAGTACTTTGGGGTTAGACATTATATCTTTCGGTGTGGTAATAAAAAAGTTCTTTGGTTGCTTCTTTTTTTATCGTATTTCTTCTAACTCGTCGTCGTCGTTGTGCGTGGATCTTGTTGTTGTGATTGGTGTGGCTGTTGTTGTTGATATTGTTGTTGCCTTGTCTCGTTTATTGATCGTGTTGCTGCACACACACACACACACACACACACAATCACACTCACATGGAGTTACATACGCAATTCAATGAAGAAATGCTTCAAGTCAATGACCCGGAAATTGTGTCTAAACAAAAAAAAACAACGGCAAAAGCAAGAGCAAAAGCGACAGCAGCAGCAGCAAGAGCAGCACCAGCAACTTGCAACAACAACATGCAGCATAGAACTTTTACCTAGACGTCGGCGCATGCGACTGACGTTGCAAGTTGACTGCGCCAGTCCAATGAACCGACTGCATTGGCATCGTATTCCCTGCCCGCAGCTTTTTGCAACAATTGCACGCAGAGCGGCAACAGCAGCAGCAGCAACATCACCACCAGCAGCAACAACAGCATCAACAACTAGCAGCAACCAGCGATGACAATCAACGCAATTAATGCTCATCCGGCCAGAAGATCGACGATGCGACGTCCACTTCCTTCTCCGTCCTGTTTGCCAAACGTCCACAGGTCAACTAATCTAAGTCGGGCATTTCGCTATACTACAGTGATCTCTATCCCTTAGGAATATAGCAGAACATTAACATCGCTATGTGGTTCTATTGAGACCGCTGTCATTTCAAATCAGTCCTTGGAGTGGGGCGACAGGTCAATGCATCTATTACAACCAGCTTTTACCTCAACCTATCCACTCCTCCCACCTCGCCGGGCCATCTCACACCATCCCCGCTGGCCGTCTCAATTTATTGCATATCAAAAAAATTAAGCACAAAAGTTCAGTGCCATAGGCCAAGTCGTTGTCATCGTCGTCGTTTCCACTTGTAATGAGAATTTATGTGCCGACAAGATGTGCATAAGTTCTTTAAAACCGATGCAGTCGGCAGGAGGCGGGAGGCGGGAGGCTGGAGGCCGAGGGGAGACATGGTCGAAAGTGCCGCCAAACATGCAAACTGCAATTAGATTTGGGGGCAAGTGTTTGTGAGCTCTCCAGTCTGAAATGTATTTGGGGCAGGGCATCTCGAAAGGAATCTCGATCTATTAATAGCAATAAGTAACTAATTTTTATAAAAAATTAAGTATTCTTCAATACAATTAAGCTTTGTCCAAGTGCTTATAGTGGTCCTCGGACTTTCCCTAGGGTTTCGCATCTGATTCACCCACCCAGAACTGAACGTTGCGTGCAACATTGAATCACTTACCCTTCGAATGGGGTCAAAGTTGTTGCAAGTCTCACGACACACTCGCATATGGAACAGATCAGAGCCAGAGCAGGGAAGACCCTCAAAAGAGGCTGAATCTCCCCTTGGAGCAGGAGAAAAAAATACAATACAAAATGAATACGAAAAGAAAGAGATGCGTGCGCGACTCTTAGTTTCGCATTTAATGCAATTAACCTCAAACTAAATGGCAATCACTTTAATTTGCTTTAATTAAGCTTTATATGCCTATCGAGGGGAGCTGCAAAGAGCAGTTAGAGGTGGTGGTGGTGGTGGTGAATGTGGGGGAGGTAGCCAAAAACGACGCCTACATCGGATGACGGTTCTTTAATTAATTACAGGGAAAGAGACGGCACTTGTCTCTCTTCCACTCGACGCCCACTTCATCTGTTCCCCGATGGTAACTGGGCATGTTTCCTGTATGCGAACACGAGTTCGTACATACATCAGCCCTGCAGGATATGCCCAGGCATATGCCACACAACTCCCATCCCATCCCATGCCGTTCCATCCCATCCCAAACGATCTCCGATCCGACAGATCCCGGGTTCGGTGGAATCGACAAAAGAGGCCCAGCTCCACGCATGCGCACACTTAACGAACGCTTAACGGATGTTTCCCTCCCTTCGAAATCCCGAATCCAGAATCCTTCATTGTAGGCTGACACTTGTAACACAAGCACGGGCATGAGTCTTGATCNTTGTAATGAGAATTTATGTGCCGACAAGATGTGCATAAGTTCTTTAAAACCGATGCAGTCGGCAGGAGGCGGGAGGCGGGAGGCTGGAGGCCGAGGGGAGACATGGTCGAAAGTGCCGCCAAACATGCAAACTGCAATTAGATTTGGGGGCAAGTGTTTGTGAGCTCTCCAGTCTGAAATGTATTTGGGGCAGGGCATCGCGAAAGCAATCTCGATCTATTAATAGCAATAAGTAACTAATTTTTATATAAAATTAAGTATTTTTCAATACAATTAAGCTTTGTCCAAGTGCTTATCAAAGTCCTCGGACTTTCCCTAGGGTTTCGCATCTGATTCACCCACCCAGAACTGAACGTTGCGTGCAACATTGAATCACTTACCCTTCGAATGGGGTCAAAGTTGTTGCAAGTCTCACGACACACTCGCATATGGAACAGATCAGAGCCAGAGCAGGGAAGACCCTCAAAAGAGGCTGAATCTCCCCTTGGAGCAGGAGAAAAAAATACAATACAAAATGAATACGAAAAGAAAGAGATGCGTGCGCGACTCTTAGTTTCGCATTTAATGCAATTAACCTCAAACTAAATGGCAATCACTTTAATTTGCTTTAATTAAGCTTTATATGCCTATCGAGGGGAGCTGCAAAGAGCAGATAGAGGTGGTGGTGGTGGCGGTGGCGGTGTCGGTGGTGGTGGTGAATGTGGGGGAGGTAGCCAAAAACGACGCCTACATCGGATGACGGTTCTTTAATTAATTACAGGGAAAGAGACGGCACTTGTCTCTCTTCCACTCGACGCCCACTTCATCTGTTCCCCGATGGTAACTGGGCATGTTTCCTGTATGCGAACACGAGTTCGTACATACATCAGCCCTGCAGGATATGCCCAGGCATATGCCACACAACTCCCATCCCATCCCATGCCGTTCCATCCCATCCCAAACGATCTCCGATCCGACAGATCCCGGGTTCGGTGGAATCGACAAAAGAGGCCCAGCTCCACGCATGCGCACACTTAACGAACGCTTAACGGATGTTTCCCTCCCTTCGAAATCCCGAATCCAGAATCCTTCATTGTAGGCTGACACTTGTAACACAAGCACGGGCATGAGTCTTGATCTGAGCCCGCTGGCTAAGCCTGACATTTGTTTCCCGCACTCGACAAAAATCTTTCGACTTTTGTACCACCCTGATTCACCCTAAATATATAACAAGAGCAAACAATGATCTTTTATAGATATTATAACTAACTATGTAAGGTTTTCAAGACTTTAAATATTGATTTTAGAGAATATTTACCATCAAGATTAGTTAAAAGTAGTTTGTAACCAAATCAAAGAAACAAACTGTTCATAAATACTTACCGTGTCTATTTATTCTTGTAATTCCTGAATAGATATTTGGGAACACTCGTGCTAAGGTGATTTTTGTAGAAAATTTTGCTGAGTGCAGAGTTTCCCTGTTTCTGTGGCTGGCTGGTCGATCTCTTACTTCTCCATCTCCGGCTACTCCTACTCCACTTGAGAGGCTCGTACGTGCCCAGATGCGTGGGAATGACGAGATGTCTGGAGAACTCTGGCCGGAGAAAGAGCAAGCGGAGACGGGGAAATGGGAAAAGCCATTGAGGGTTGGGGTAGGGGAAATGGAAGTAGAGGTGGAGGTGGATGTGGATGTGGACGAGGACTAGGGCATAACTCAACGCCAAGGGTAATTCGAGACTTGTTAATGCGCCAAATAGTATGCGCCGACAGCCGGCCATCCCGACAAATTTGCCTCCTCGTGGGCCTATCAGTGCTTGACAAAAAACAATTAAATAAAATCATTAATTTGTTGCCTAGTGTTGCCCCGGCGTCGGAGGGAAAGAAAATTGAATAAGGCAAGGAAGCACAGGTCTCGACTCCATAAGAAATTCGCCACGATCATGCCACAAAAGCTGATCCTCGATGCGAATTTATGAATGTATCGTTCAGTTTCTTTCAGAGAACGAACACACAAGCACGCAATGCAATCTCTGAAGGATCGCGTCTGGAATGTGGCTTAAATTATGACTTAAATGGCGTTGGCAGTTTATGCGGCTGCCGTCTTGTGTGGATGCGGATGATGATGATGATTATTGCCGCGATGATGAGCTTTGAGGCAGCAGTCTTGGCCTTAACCCTTTGCTACCTGAGAGGCCTAAAGAAAGCCACGATTTTTTGTGCAACTTACTCGTATATTTGGGTTTGTCTGGAAAATTCACTGTTAAAACAGTGAAAAGTGATTTTGTTGAAAAGAAACAACTAAATTCGAATTCAAATTTTGTCTGTTAGAGAAGTAAAAACTTTTGTGTTTTTGGGTAGCATTTTTGAATTTATAAAAATTAATGCTTTGTGGGTTAACCGAAGTCGAGCTGAGCGGAAACGGCGCTCTGAAGAGGCAGCTCTTGAGGTGGCTTTTAAGCCGTTTCTCTGGCTTTCTTTTTCAATGCTGTTTCGCCCATTCTTAAGAGCTTCTTTGCAGTCTTCCCCCTGGAAACCCGCCTCGTAGCCCCCTCGGCAACAACCCGCATCCATGCCCCATCGTTCAGCCTCCACTTTCATGACTGACTCTCGACTTGTGTGTGTTTGCTTTATTTGGCTGACGTGAGGTTTCTTCTGCCCGTTTCTTCGGCTTTATTTTCTCGGAGTTTTTTACTCCTCTTTTTTATGTATTGTAGCTTGCATTCTTGGCCACATCCTTCACAAGGTCATGGTGAGCACAGACGCTGAGATACAGATGCTTTCAGATAATGATGAACATCTAGCAGCCAGCACAGCACAGCAGAGCAGAGCACAGCACAGCACACTGATATGGCTAAGCATATGGTTAAACACACAATATAAATCGTATTGAAGCAGAGTAATCTCTGTTCAAATAATTGTTGACGGTATGTGGTTTCTGTTGGCATTTCCCTTCGGCCAGATCCGTCGTCATCGTACCCGTACACCTCATACTATACACCTCTCTGAAAATGTTACCCCCGGTGTTTGCACAAATTGTTAGCGACTGCCACAGAGATACAGTTTGTTTTGGTTGTTCTTGTTGTTTGGCTCGTTTTTTTTTACGTTTTTTACGCTCTTGCCTGCGGGCCCTTGGCCAAACGAAAAGGTCTTGTACAAAATAAAATAAGGCGAACAAAAATAAATACAATGCAGAGCTGAAAGATCCATGGAATGGAAATGGAGATGCTGCTGAAGATTTGCCGGAATTCGTAGAACAAGCTGATTCCGCGCGAATTTGTTTTTCGGTTTTTTAGATTTAGTGCAGAGGAAAGTGACTTGGACTTGGTAGTTAACAAGTCAACCTTCCAATAAAAAAGCGGATTGCCTTTTTGGCTCCTGGATTTCAGGGCTTCTACCTACACATCCTTCTTGAAACATCAATTCACTGCTACCTACACATCCCAGCTTCCTTCTATTCCAAGTATGACACCCTGGGATGACATCGACATGTTTTTTTGTATATTTATTTATTCTTATATTTGGTTGTTGTTTTTTTGGGTTCCGTTCGCGGTGGCGGGCTTCACCTTTTCAGCCGAGGGGTGTTAATAAGATATCAAATATGCATGTGGCCGCGCACCGAGAATGCCCGGCCAAAAAGCCAATCCCAAATCCAAACCCAACTCCAAACCCAAACCCAAACCAAAACCAAAACCCAAGCCCAATTCCAGACCCAGTTGAGATTTTGGCCCGTGGCCGGCGCGAGATCTTGCTAACGAGTCGCGTTTGAAAATGCAGCTTAAAAAAATAAATAAAGCAAAGAAAGCCCGGAAAGGGTCAACATAGCAGCTTCGAATGCTCTTACCTCTGGCCACAAATTTGAAATTCCACCATAAATGTGTTCCATAAGCCAGCTAAAGAGTCGAATTAACCTAGATTTAGGTTTCCTTGAAAGGTTTTTGGTATAGCAAAAGCTCAAATTGGATTCATTGGGGATATAACATCAAACTCGAAACAGAAAAGTTTTGAAAAAGGGTATTTTTGAGACCGCAACTGGCAAAATTGTGCGACAAAACCAGCATTGAATGTGGCCCGCTGAAGTTTTGTTTATTTTCGGAGATAAAAACAAAAATAAAAATAATAAACCGACAGGCGGAGCAGGGACTGGGACAGCTCCATAATAAATGCCCCAAAGCACTCAAAGCTTTTCTTGCTTACTTATGTTTATTATTATACTTTTTTTGCTCACACAAATAGCCGGGCACTTATACATTTTCAGATTCCTTTATCATGCGACTTGATTCGAAAATAATTCAAATGAATTTGCCCTGCCAGTGTCTCAGAGCGCGTGCGCAGCTGCGCGCGGCAAAGAAAAGAAAAAGGTGCTGGGCATTTTCGCGCCGTGTAGGCTTCCCAAAGCGTAGCACGGTAGCCAGAGCTACAGGTTCGGCTCACCGCCGGTGTGGTGTGTGTGTATCCAGCGATGACGCTGGAAAAAAATAATGAATAAAAGAAAACCTGTACACAAGAAACCAGACAAATAAACCAAATACAAAAGCCTTCTCCTCGACGGGCTTGTCCGCCGCCTGTCCGCCGGTCCGTCGGTCCACCGTCTTGGTCTTGGCTTCGGCTTGACTTGGGCTTAGTGCGTGCGGCGCGACCCGGCTCCACTGCAGCGTGGCAAACTGGTCTACCGAGTGGACCACTGCCCCGATCTCCAGCCGCCGATCTTCGGTCCCCACTTTCTGAGTGCTGTGCTGCACAGTAGCCGCAGCCTCCATCCATAATCCGATCACTCAGACAAAAAGTAGGGGAGCATACAAAGTGCATGCTTGGTTATCAATGATTCCACACCTAAAAAGTGGGTTTTACATTAGTTTGGCGCAATCAGCTGGCTCTTAACTTGGATCATGATATTGCATCACCTCTGTTTAGCTTAATTTTTATATTGGATCCATCACATCACACACTCAGGTTTTTGTTGAGTGCAGCAAGCTGAAATTGCAAAGCGGACTCGGAGTCCAACTCCAACTCTTCACTTGGCTCGTCAGCAGACGCAGCCTCCTGCGAGGCCTTCACGGCCGCAGCACATTATGGCTAATGGTTGCCTGCTTTCCTGGCTAACTCCCTTTTACCCTTCTGCCGGGGGCGGGCGTGGCTGCACTTATTACTATGCTCTCTGTTTGGTTTTGGTTTGGGTTCCACTGGTTTCTAAGCATATGAGTGTTTCAGCAATGGTTACGCGGCCAATCCCGAGAACAATTCAAAGTAAAAGAAGCTCAAACTAGGCTTAGATGTAACCTATTTGCTGGTGAGTATTACATGTTCGGTATTACCTCTTCTGTTTTGTAAAAAATTCTCCGAACAACCTTTCTCGTTCGTTCTTAAAGGTCATTAAACGGACAAAGTCCCTAAGTAACATATACGCAAAAACCCAATAATAAGGATTGAAAATGTTTTGGCTGTCAAAACGCGCTTTTGAACTGAGTCACTAGTCGACAGGCTTAGCTGATTGGCTTAATCATCGCCTCAGCGTCAAAGGTCGCAGAAAGTTGTAAAAATTTAATGGCATCTCGGTGTTTTTTGATACCGACATCTTTGAGCCTGACACAAAGGGGTTGCGCTTTAATTAATTAATCAAATCGGCAGTAAAAATTCCTTACTGATCTGACTCACATTCGAACGGGAACCAGAAGATTACGGAGCAGCCCCTGCTGATGTTCATGTCTGGGCTTTCTGGCTTTCTGGGGCTGCTGGTCAAGGGGTCAATTTGTAAGTCAACGCTTCGGTATATTAAATTCTCCGAATTTTTTCCCTCTTCATGAATATCAACTTAATTAACTGTTAACTGTAAGGAAAAGAGCTGACGGGCGGAAATGATTGCGTATACGGCAATGCCCCCTGCTCCCAAGTTTATTGTTTGTCAAAAGCCATGCCCACAAACGGCAGACAGGGCCATTGGTTAATTCCAAGTCGTATGTAATAATTATGTTGATGGAATATTCATAACAGGAAATCCCTTTTACAACAACTGCCCATTTCTGTGATTAAAATTACATAGAGTCATGCACAATCAATGCAAATGGGAATGTAAATGTTGAATAAAAAGTGTACGCAGTCCATTCACAATGGGAGTCGATGTGTTTGTTGTTATATCGTTGTTATTGTTAATGAGGTTTTGTTGTTATTGGTGTTGTTGCTGTGCGCAGTTGCTCACTGAATATCAAATTACTTTGCCCCGATCGAAGTGGGGAACCATCCGTAAGAGCGCCCTACACTTCAAATTCAATGGTGGCATGTTTTCGAGTGTCCCGCCATGGAAAAGGCATCATTTCCGCAGAGTGGAAATTGGTAATCGATGGATCACTAAAACAGTTTTATTTTTATTCAATTGAAAAATAAAGTTAATTCTTAAAATACCGTGGAAACACTTGCTTCCTTCAAAACATTACTTACATTCCCCATGGATGTTGTTATCTCCACAATATATGAGTTATATGGGTTTTATCTTATTGTATCACATTGTTTGGGGATTTCTAATAATCTTAGGAGGAATAATATAATAGTGTAGGATAAATTAAGACAGGATGTTTATCATAATATCTAGGTACTAGATGTATCTCCACAATATATGAGTTATGTGAGCTTTATCATATTATAGGAATTTTTGGGGTTTTGGGAAGTTATAATAATCTCAGCAGGAAGTCAATAGAATAGTTGCTGCATTTTGGTAATTTTCGCAGGATGTTTAGATACTAGATATATCGCCTAAATCCATTCGAGTGTCCTGATATTTTCAGTGTGAAAGAATATCTTCGTTTTTATGCAGAAATGTCCAAAGCGGCGCTGCCTTGCACAGAAGTTATCGCGTAAGCACAGCAAATGCGATTTATTTATTAGCACCCCACAGAAAGAACTGCAGCAGCAGCGGCGGCAGCGGCAGTAGCAGCAACATCAGCGACAGTCGCCGGCTATTACTTTATACAATGCCGCGGCTTATTTGGATAAACATAAAACCCCCAAAGAGCATTAAGCATGAGCGATCCGTGCAACGGCCACACACACACCCAATCAGTCAGTCAGTCAGCCAGCTAGCCAGCCAGTCATTCATCCGATCCATTCCGAACCACACCATATCGCATATACATAGCATACGATCCATCTATCCATCCATCCCATCCGTCCGTTCGCCCGCTGTTGGGCTCATTCACAAGCACACGGCGTAGTCGCCGCCGCTTGCCTATTTCTGTATGCGTAACGACGCAATCTATTCATAAAATAAAATTAAATAAAATAAAAAACATACACACAACCAACAACAGCAGCAGCGGCAGCAGCGCAGGCGGCATCAGCAAAACAAAATGAAAATAAAGAAAAATACATATTTTCATTTACAAGACCGGAAGAGCACTTCCTCTCTGATGTGCTGGATGTACCATCAATCGCGGCACCCGCACCAAGATACTCGTACAAGCGACATGTTGCTGCTGTGCCTGTTGCTGCCGATCTTTCTGTTGTTGCGGCCGCCGCTGCTGTTGCTGCTGCTGTGCCGCCGTATGCTAAATACTAAATGCGAGTACTCAATGCCTGGCTGGCCTGGCCTGGCCCGTGTCCGCTGTTTGAATATGCAACTCTGCTCCGGGGGCAGTCCACATAAAAGCACGGCAAAAAATTACCAAGAACCTTCAGAAAGATTTCCGTTTATTGATCTTGACCCTACGAAATTGTAAAGATATGTGTACATTTGCTGGATTGAATTATTTGTGCTACATATTTTAAAATATATATTTTAAACTCCAAATCCTCAAAAATCCCTAATCCATAACTTACTAGACAACATGAGTAGCTTAGAAGTCTTCTCTATGGATTTTAAAATAAGAACAATTGTAAATGCAATTGTCACAAAAATAAGATTGTTACTATACTATATATCAGTTAAGTTTAGTGAAACGATAGTTTCAAAATTTGATAATGCTAATCTTAAGAAAACTTGTTGACTACTCTTGCTAGACATGGTGTATCGATATACTTATTCAAAGAACTTGTTCCTATTTGTATACTGTTCAATAGGGATTAACAAATCCTGTAAAAATATTAACATATATTTTATGAGCATCCTTTTTTTCCTGTGCATCCCGTCCATCTATCCGAGCCTAGTTGTTACTACATACGAGTACTTAGATGGGTCCCGCGTTATTGGGCTGTGATATCGCCGCTGCGGCTCAGCAAACCGCCAGACCGCATGTCCGTCCGCTTGTCCGTCGGTTCCGTTGTCCGCTCATTGAAAATGCAATGCCATGTGTGTGATTTTTATTGAAGCACATCCAGAGGTATAAAACAAGATTTATGCGAAATGAATATATTCATGTATAGTTGAGCGATGAGCTGGCTCGGTTTCAGTTTTGGGAAACTTCCATATCCCCAAGGAAATGGAAAATGCCATTAAGAACGCGTACTTTCATACTTCCTCATTGAATGTTAGTCTCGAAAATACCTCAGAAATCATCGTTGATTGTTCAAATTCTAAAAAAATCCATTGCTTCGAGACCCAATCAAAAATTTTCCGTAAATCGAACGAGCACGAACGTGGCTGTGAAAATATTTGAAATAACATTTATCGCTAAACTGGCGCATTTTGCGAACTGCCTTCGACTAAATCGAAGTGCTCATTAAATCGTGGCGTAAAATTTTGTTGGGGGAAAATTCAAGGAAAGTCGAGGTGAGGGTAAAGGCGCAAGCGTTTTGGGGTAGGCGAAAATAAATTCAAATTGGAAACCATGGCCATGGGGATATATTTACGGCATTCGATATTTATAGTTTGAACTCAAACAGGTGTAAGCCGTAACACTGCAAAAATTGTTTAAATCATTTCATTGTAAACTCCCCGCCACAAGCCTTCCCACCTCCCGACCTCCCGACCTCCCGGATTCTCTTTTTTTTTAGCCAGCATCGCCGGTTGTCCAAAAGTGTAAACAAAAGTGCCAGCAAATTGCTGAGCAGCACGCAAGAGCAAAAACAAGACCAGTGAAAAGGCGAATAAAGCTTCCAGGAAAATCATCGAAAGAACGAAACCGGCAAAGGGTCAGGGAGGAGGGAGGAGGGAGGGTGTAAAGTCTCGTTCTCATTTATAATGTGTGTAGTTCATCAAAATTTTTTGGCACGCGGCCCCTTGCGGTGGCATTGTTCTGGTGTTGAGATATCCAGCCGCAGATACCGATACTCAGATACAGATACAGATACAGCGCAGCGACAGCGGCAGCGACCGGGGCAGCAGCAATGGCCGAAGATTCAGATACTCGTAAACACGGATCGCAGGCTTAATTTGAATTATTTGGCCGTAAATAAAGCACAATGGGAGCGGGATGTGTGTGCCCTCTTCGGCCACCCGCCCTTTCCAAATGGGATTTTTATTTTGTTGGCAATGCCGTTGTCGTTTGGCGTTGTCCGTCTCTGAATCGGACTGCCCGAACTGACGGGGCCCGGCGAAAAGCATAAATATTTATTATCATGAGAAGCGGTGAAGCAGCAGCATCATCTCAGGCAGCTCAGGCAGCTCCGGCAGCAGCATCAGCAACATCACTGAAAAGGAAAACGATTTCTCAATGTCTTTTATATCGCACGGCAGAGCTGGAGAGCCCTGAGCTGCGGTGTGTTGCCGGTTCTCAACCTTTTGTGCCACAACCAAAAATACAAGAAAGGTAAATAGCAGCAAGCCAAGAACTTCTGAGATCCATCTACCGCTTACCAATACCCATTTCCCAATGGATTATTGAATTAATTGATATTTCCATCCAATGAGATGTAAGAGATGTAATATTGAGAGATGTAATATATTTAGTATAGGCTAATAAATGCAGTGTTTCTTTCAAAATTCTTCTACCTTAACGTTCCTTTTATAAATAGTTAAAGTAAGTCCCGAAACTTGTTTCGAATATCTCAAACTCTGTTAGAAAAGGATGTTTTTCAGAGTGCCCTAAAAGTATGCCACAAAAGAACCCAAACGCGACGGGTAAATCGTTCAAAAACTCGTTTTTTAAAACATAACATATTTAATTACTCAAGAAGCAAATCTTTCCAAATGGAATCGTAACTATATACCCTTTCGGAGGCTGTCTTTACAGGGTAAAGGCAAAAGACAAAGACGCGCTCTTGGAACGGATCGAGAAACTTGTTTAGCACGCGTTACAGCGGCTGCCTGTTTTTAAGAGCGGGGGCTTTCAAACTGTTTGCGGTCGGTCACTCTGCATCTTCTGCCCACCCCACAGCCCCAATCCCCAATCCCCATCCCAATCCCTATCCCCAGCACCTCCCTGGACACTCCGACTTTCCTCCGCGACTGCCGCACCCACTTGGCTCCCATATTTGTATATAAAGTGTATAGGGCTTTCGTATCTTTACGTATATTTGTTTTTGCCACACACATGAAATAACCATTTAAACTGAGAATTTTCCTATTATTTACCATGTTTTTGGCATAAAAGTTGTGTCTAAAATATTATTTTTTGTGAGGCTTTAGGCTTTAGGCCCAAAATACTTGCTTTTGCTTTACATATCATACCATTCTTATCATACCATACAAAATCGTTTTAAATTTTTGTGCAGTGTTGTAAGGACGGCTCTTGGCTTAATCCGCTCGGCTAAGCTGTGATAACTCCGATCCGAGTATCCCAAACCAAAAACCAAAATAAAAAACCAAGTTAAAACGAAAAACCAAAAGCAGCAGAGGCGAAACCCCTTTCTGAAAGCATCACTGCGTGGGCTCATTGTGGAATTTCTACACTCATTCTTGATTGTTTCGTTTCGTTTTACGCTCTGGGCCAAAAAGTGATGGCATATGGCAGGCGAGGGCCTGCATTCCAGCTGAATTGGTTTTTTGGCTCGAGAGCCCTAGTGCCGGAGTGGAAAATAAAAAGCGAATGAAACAAAAATCTCTTTCGAGCCGGCCAAGCCCGGGCTCAAAGTCAAAAACTCAAACCCCAAGCTTGGATGGCATAAGAAGCAGCAGCAGATAATAAATTTGAATTTCAATAAATTATTTTGTTGCTACGAGACAGCGAGAAGATGAAGAGCAGCAACAGCGGATGAGTTTGGTTTGGGCCAAGTCGGTTGCCCCTTTTCCACTTCATTGTGCTCCATTCCGTTCCCTTCTGAATGGTCAAAACCCCGATCTTTTTTTGTTTGTTTCCTGGTGACTTGTCTTGCGTGAATTTCATTCAAAAAAATTGTTCTGTTTAAGATTTTTCGGCGTTTGAGTCTTATTTTCTTTTTTACTTGTGGTTATTTTAATTATTCGGATTTTTTTTAGCCATTAATTGTCAAGGCGGACAAACAATTTAAAGAGGAAAGTGTCTATACATACACATATCTGTCATTGTTATAAAGTGATCAGGACTTGACATTAATCAAATGCCAAGGCTCACAATTGTCAGTGAGTTTGTCCTCTTGTCAAGTTTCGTGCTAAGATGGCTGTCCGTCTGTCCGTTTGATCACTTTTACCTAGAATTTATATAAACTTGCATCCAAGCGATATCCTGCACCGTCTATGGAGACCAAGGAAGTCGATTTAGAGGACCCCTCCTTGGCCTTATCTCCCAGCTTTAGGTAATCGACTTTCACCTTCGCTGGCAGTCATCCAGAAACTACTGCATCATCGGAGATGAACACGTTGTTCTCGGAGATGGTAAGATCTAGAGGTGTACATTTTTATCTTTTTTATCTTTTGGTACGTTATTAATGCAGACAGATCAAGTTTATTTCAAATTTTTGCTCCTTTCCGCCTTCGCAATTTCAATAAAACTGTACATGCCTCTTCTTGACTATAACTTGGACAAAATAAAAGCTGGAGACAACATTCTTTTTGTATTTAGATAATGTTATTTGCAGATTTTTGTGCATGCAAATTACGTCCAGAGAGGTACATGGTATCTCGTTGCCGACAAATCTCTTGAAAAACACCACAATTTCTGTTTAAGTCAATGATAAATATATCACAGGAGCCGCAAGTTTTTATTAAATATTTATGAATAATAATTAAACCAAAAACTCAAATTAATACTGGGTTAATCAATGGATCGCCGGCCAATATTGTTGGCAACTCTTCTGCTATCAACTGCCCGCCATCGGGGCTACTGAATTTAATTACCAGGTTTGGAGCGATGATCCTCAATCAGCTGAAAAGGCCATTTAGAGAGGCTTGTATACAAATTTCCTGCTTGCCACAGCTTGACATCTGCTTAGGAGCATACATCTGTTTATATGCCATATATTATGCAGACAAGTGTCGGGGACACCTGAGGAGAGGCGGACGGGTGTCGTTTGGATCGTTGCTGGGCATAATCCGGCAGCAGTATTAATTCATGGAAATTCCGTCAAAAGAAATTTTGAGTTCACTCCCGGACCGGGCTAGCTCCATCTCTATTACTCTCTCGCACACATGGTAACCAGTTTTAAGTTGCTTCTTCTATTTCTTTCCTTATACATACTTTATCTATGTATGTATTTAGATTTGTATATACATTTTTTTTTTTTTTGGCAACGGCGTCAAGTCAACTGACAAAGCTAACAAACAACCTTCGTCATTAGCCAAACTATGGCATGTCAACGAAAATTAGCATTTTTTTACAGCGGGAGGCGAGGCCGGCAGCAACCTCTAGTCTATGAGTACAGCTACACTTGGGAAAACGTTTTCTTAAGAACATTAGTATATAGGTTTAAATCAATTTTCTTTAATGAAAACTATGGAGATTAATAAATTTAACGAAAAGGTAGTGCAGAGGGTGTAGTTTGGTAAGATGGGGTGCAAGTCATGGCAACATTTTTCTTTCGTGTACGTGGGGGCATAGAGAACCCGATTTACACTTGGAGCCAAAAGCTACGAGCAGTGCTCGCCAAGCATCGTCGTCAGTTGTGTAGGTAAAAAGCCGACTTTAGTCCGCTTGATGAACTATATACACTTTATACACACATCTCGGAGGTTGTTGTGGTTGTCGCCGCTGCCTCGGCCGGCGTCTCAGCCACAGCGGCCTACGCATCTTTTGCAATTTCGTTTGAGCCGCCCACGCATTCGAGTTTGCTTAGAAATAAACGGCAAAACAACCTACAAATTCAAATTAAAGTTGTATTCGCATTGCTCGCCATATGAGCTTATTTGTGAGCTTGTGTTTATGCGGCTCTCGTGGGCTTTATGGCTATATGGCAGATATATAATACAGTTTAGAGCCAGCCCGCCCGAGTGTCTGCCACATTTGCCGCCACTCACCCGGTATCTGTATCTGTATCTGTATCTCTGTCTATCCATATCCATCCATCTAGCCGGCCTATCTGTATCTGCATCTGTACCTTTGGCTGTTTCTGTATCTATGCGGCCATCGGTTAAACCTCTAAAGTGCCATAGATTATTATAACACACGCGCTATGCGACTGCGCTGCGGTTAGCCGCAAAACTGAAAACGGAAAACTGAAAACCGAAACAGACACTCACTCCAAGCCAAAGGCCCCACGCGAGCTATATCCGCCGATTTGCCCCTGTCGCCTGAGATGCATTATGCATAACCAAATGGCGGAGTTGCGGGGGGCATAGCTCGAGCTTCCCCCGCCCCGCCCATTGGGGAGGAATTAAAGAAAAAGCCTGTCAACGGGGCAACGGTAAAGAAAATGTACGAGAGGAAAGCCCACAACGGAAATGGCAGAGTAAAAATAAGTTATGGTAGGTGGATGTGGTAAATAATGTTCGAGGGAGGCATGGATCGCAGCACACACCTTAAATACTTGTTCTAAAAACAGCATGGGGATCTTCATTAGTTTATGGCAATACATTCTAAAGATGTTTTCAAACAATGAAGAAATTAATCCAATTTAAGCTTTGTTATTCCGCCATAATAAATTAAGAAACACCATCATTACGAATATTTATTGAAAGGCAAAATGATTTGAATTTTCCCACTCCAAATATTGCCCACAATCAATCGAAATTAGTGAATGGAATTGTAAGAGTCGACGGCTCTGGAGCCAAAATATGAGTAAATAATAATTTGAAGCCGCCACGCCTTCTTTGGGACAGATATTTTCAAATGCGCTGGCGCAACGTTGCTGTGTGTTGCTTGAAAGTGCTGCCAAAATGCAGTTTAATCACCTCCAGAAAGACAGCCCACATGGCGCATGCCACATGGCATAAGGAGACGGCCCACACCAAAAATGCACATTAGAGAGCAGCCAGAGAAAGAGTGGGCTATACATGCAGGGGGGATGAGGAGTCATCGATCAGGCAACGGACTGCAGATTTAATTACCAGACTCGGAGCCGCGGATTTTCACTCGCCTGGCAACCAGTCAAAGCGAAACTGAAAGCTTGACAAAGACTCGCCACGACTGCATGCAGCGAAAATGATAGCACTGCGAGATCCAAACCATTTAATCATCAAGACTCGACATTAGGGTGTACTTTGAAACTGCACTTATTAAATCCCACCTCATATGGAAAAGGTGGGATATAGTTACTTAATTTTGAGGCATTTTCCTCAGTGTACTCACAATTGGGGCGTCAGCGTCGTCGTCGTCGGTGACGCCAACGCAGCGAGACGCGCGCCGCCAACGTTGAATGAAATTTCATTCACAAAAATTCACCAAAACGAAGCCAAAAAGGCAATGGACACAAGTCACGCATGCGCGGATCGGAACGGAATGGATCGGATCGGATCGGCGCTGTCCGGAGGGCAGGGGTTCGGATTGTATTGATGCGGGCAGTGGGCAGGGTGCAGGAGAAGCCAGCGGATTCCATCGCAGAAATTACAGCGAAAAATATGCAGCCCGTCTGGGCGTCGTTGCTGTTGCCCAACCGGAAGTATTAAATTCCAATTATGGCGACAAGATATTCGCTGTCCCGAGATCGTTTGTCGCGCTGTCTTGTTTTTTTTTATTGCTTATGAATTTATTGAAAACCGTCAAAAGGGAGGGGAGGCGGCACAGACAGGAGGGAGGCCAACACTAGCTGCCCACAAGCTCCATGAGACGCCGGCGCAGTCGCTGGCGCACATCATCGAATTCGGGCAAGGGCACCAGGTTCAACTCCTCGCCAGAGTCCAGCCGATGGTCGTACAACTCCTCGCCATACACATCGTGCCAGTCTGGAAAAGGGATGCAGAAATTCAAAGATATAGCTTCCGATATATCCCAATTGGTTACCACGCACCTCTGGTAAAGTTCTGCACATGGAATCGCACCCACAGGGTGTACCTATACAGATCGGTTCTCAGACTGTAGCCCATTATCTTGATATTACGCAGCTTGGGCTTGTCGCTGTTGGGGTGCTTGGTGGGCAGCATTCCTGGGCGGGGATACTGGCTAAGAGCCACATGCTCATCAGCTAGTAAAGGAAGGTATACCAATTAAAAAAGGAAATTGTAGGAACTTGTTAAAAACTTACCGGTACCTAAGCGTTGATCCGTGAGCTGAGGATAGAGGCTCTTGCCCTCGCTGCAGGTTAAATCCTGTGAATTCCAACAGACAGGCAGTGGAGGTAGTCCCGCCAGATCCACCAAGGTGGGAAATACATCCAACAGTTCCGTAATCCCGTGATGGTACTCTGTTCTTGCGNACATGCTCATCAGCTAGTAAAGGAAGGTATACCAATTAAAAAAGGAAATTGTAGGAGCTTGTTAAAAACTTACCGGTACCTAAGCGTTGATCCGTGAGCTGAGGATAGAGGCTCTTGCCCTCGCTGCAGGTTAAATCCTGTGAATTCCGACAGACAGGCAGTGGAGGTAGTCCCGCCAGATCCACCAAGGTGGGAAATACATCCAACAGTTCCGTAATCCCGTGATGGTACTCTGTTCTTGCGAGAGGAAGCTGGGGACTGCGAATCATCAGAGGCACCCTCAGCGCCACCTCAAAGTTGCTGTACTTGGCCCACTCGGCATGCTCGCCCAAAGACCATCCATGGTCACCCAGCACCACGACCACCGTGTTGTCCATATCCAGTCCGGCCATCAGTTTACCGAACAGATCGTCCACATAGGCCACGGACGCATAGTATCCCTGCCGAATTTGGGCAGCCTGGTCCCGAGAAATGGGTCCGTAGGGGAAGGATATATTTGATTGCTTGAAGTCATCCCGGGAGCGTACGTCTGTGTATGGATTCCAGGCCACAGCCGGCATATTTGGCGGCTTCACACGATCATCCGTGTAATTGTAGAACTGAGAGAGTGGAAATTTGGCGAGAAACTGCTTCGGGAAGCGGAAATTGATGTGTGGCTTGTGGAAACCCATGGCCAGGAAGAAGGGCTCTTCGCGAAGATGCTTCCGCGATTCCACAAAGCGCAGCGCTTCCGCCACAGACTCAATATCCGGCAGTGTTTTGTACGGCTGCGTCTGCAGCTCCACAGGGCAGATCAGGTTCTTTCGGAGCACTCCCTCCCGGTCCGGACAGACGGGCGAGTTCATGAACTGCTCCGTTCGCGGGCGGAAAGCTGGGGCGGACCAGCTCAAGGGATAGTCATCGGTGTTGTTGGAGGAGAGGCCCGGATGAAAGACTTTGCCGGAGCTGTAGGTGTAGTACCCGTGCTCCTTGAAGTACTGCGGCAGGGTGGTGAAGTTTCCGGCGAAAGTGCGCCAGTAGCTGTAAAAATCATAGAGGTGCAAGGTGTCCGGACGTCGGCCCGTAAGCAGTGAATTCCGGCTGGGGGCACAGAGCGCTTGCTTGGAAGGTGGTGAGAGAGGTGACCGGGTCAGAAATTAATGAAAATGATTAGTCTGAAAGCTATGTCCAATCCTCACCTGACTGTAGGCCCTGGTAAAGACATGACTGCCCCGGGCGAAGGCATCCAAATAGGGGGTGCTGGCCAAGTGATCCCCATACGCCCCGAGCACTGGTCGCAAATCATCAAAGATCACCATCACCACATTGAGACGCCTTTCCTGGACCGGAGCAGCGGCCTCGGGTTGTCCGGGACACCAAAATAGCAACAGCGTCAGCAAGAAACGAGCGCCGGTCATGATTGCGATGGTGGAGATTCGCGACTGAAGATGCCTCGAAGATGCCGACCCAGACACGGCGGATGTGTGGATGCCGGCGAATTTGTTGGGGCTACCCTTGACGCCCATGAAATGCTCGCTCGGGGCATATAGGTTCTTAAAATGACAGCGTTTTTATGTTGATTATAACTTCAACTCTGTAAGAACTTTCTAGGAACGCATGACATATCCTTACTTTCACCTAGAGTCTCACATAGTTGGACAGCCTAGAGGGTATCTCCCTAGTGGACCCGTCTCCGATTGAGCCTCTCCACTTGTTTACGTGCCACTGTGATAAAGCTAAAAGGCAAAATACGGCGCGTCGGGCAAAGGCGAGCGGCATTGTTCAAACCGCCCTGCATTATATTTCAATTGGATTAAACGGAAGCGCTGGGCGTATTTGTTATATACAAAATAGGGGAGCTTCTATAACTATAACAAATCCCTCAACATGTAGCCGAAGTCAGCGCACATGATTCCTGATATTCGAGGTTGCAGCTCATTCAGTTTGGATGTGATAAGTGCAGCTTCGAACAGGCCACGCCGCACGACTTATCTTTAGCAAACACGATGTGTACATGCTTGTCTCGATCGTTTGCGCTTAGCTGTGTCCGACTGTACAGGGATACAATTATACAATAGCTTGCTGAAATGCGATCGGGGACAATCCGCACCCAGACGCACCCGGTGATTCATATTTACAAATAGTTTTTAATTGTTTTGCAAAGCTAACTAACGATTAACAATAATAAGGTATTGGAGCAGATGTATGCATAGTTCCAATGGGGAATTGTCACGAGGGGGGTGCGAGGGAAATAACGTTCTAGAAGACTGTGCCGCAGTTGGTGCAGCGCTTCTCGCGCATGGCCAGGCAGCAGAGGATTCCCAGGGGGAAGAAGAAGATGGCGCAGCACAGGCCGCAGGCGGAGAAGGTGTCCTCCAGGTAGCCAATCCTGCAGACCGGGCAGCCGCCAATGACGATGATTTCCGTGGGCAGAGGAGCGGTAACCACGGCCGGCTGTTGGATCACCACACTGACCGGGGTCGTCTCGAAGGCTCCGTACGTGGGCGGGTGCATGTTGGGCGGCGGGGCGGAGGCGGCTCCATGGTGCACGCCGGCAATGAGTCGGGTACCTTTGGGAGGCAAGGAAAACTGGTGAAAACTGCATTTGACAGGAGTAACTCGGGGATTTTCTTACCCTGCGACGAGGAGGCGTTCATGACTTCTTCGTAGCTCGGCGGAGCGGCATCTTTGGGGGCATCAGCCATACTGGCTGGAAAGCTTTTCCACAAATCGATGACTCACGGTGTCAGAGTTTTGCCGATTATCTGCCTTTGCCTTGATTATAGCCTCTTAAGTGTGTTAACTTCGGTTCCAGCTCTTTGTTTTGTTTTAGGGCCTAGCGTTTGCAGCACTGGTCGCGTAGATTGTCAGTGCTTGGCCCCTTTGCAACACTGCATCGCTTTTGGCGGTCTTTTTTGAAACCATGTTATCATTTACCATGACAAGGTATCCAAATTAATGAATAAAAATATATCTAAATAAAGTGTTAGGCTCATATCATTTTTGTTTTATTTTATCTTATATTTATTTTATATTTTATCATTTGCTATCTCTATAATATTATTTGCGTTTTATTCCTTATTGAGAGGCACAACACTATAAAACACTCTTGTAGAAAATACATTTAATAAAAATACAGTACGCCGTCCTAATTAAGCTATTCATTCATTTATTCCCATCATTTATACCTAAATGATATTTTCCAAACGAAAAATATTTATACTCAATCTGATACCATAAAATGAATGAACATTCATTTATTTTATGTAAACTTAGGAAATGTTTTACAAAAATCTAGGGGAAACTTGCATAAACCAATAAGTTTTTTTCTGGGTGAGCGAGAAAAGGCAGCTTTTACGCATTTTATAAAAAAGAACATAGACAAATCGTACCAGTTAAAATAATCATTAATTTATTTTGTTTTAAAACGTAGGCAATATTACCCATACTCCAACATTTCTACTTTAAACGAGAACGTAAAATAAAACTTGAACAATATTTCATTTAAATTAAATACGTGCTCTACACGTATCGAAGGGCAAACTTGTAGTAGCCATCAATTTGATTCTGGGTCAGCGAGGACTTTTGCTTGGCCAGAACCTTTTCGAAGTCCTGAGGCTCTATTTCGGTGGCCTCAAAGTCGCGCTGGAAGGCCTCAATGGCCGCCTCGTTGCAGAGATTGCACAGATCCGCCCCCGAATACCGCTCCGTTTGCAGCGCAATCTTCTCAAGCTCCACATTTTCGTGGAACGGCATCCGCCGGGCGTGCAGTTGGAGCAACGCCAGCCGGGATTCCGTGTCCGGAGCGGGGACATGGATGAGCTTATCAAAGCGACCCGGACGCATCAGGGCATCGTCGATCATGTCGGGACGATTGGTGGCCGCCACCACGAGGATATGCTGCTGGCTGCCGCCGCTTACGATGCCATCGATTTCGGTAAGCAGCGTGGACAGAATCCTCAGCTGGACTTGACCGCTACCGCCACCGCTGGATACTGTTCGCTTGCCAACAAGGGAGTCTGAAAGGCATGGCTTATTAGTCAGAGTTTCGGAAAAATTCTCCTGCAAAACTCACCAATCTCGTCCAGAAAAATGAGACAGGGAGCGTTCTTGCGCGCCGTGTCAAAGATCCTGGAGATGAACCTCTCCGCACAGCCCACGTAGGGCGAGTAAACCTCCGCCGCCGAGGTGGCAATGAACGTCATGTTGGCCTCCTTGGCCAAGCACTTGGCCACCGTGGTCTTGGCACAGCCGGGGGGACCATAAAGCAGCACTCCCTTGGGCAGGGACAAGCCAAAGCGGGCGAAGGCAACACTTTGGCGCAGACCCGCCAAAACGGACACCTGAAGGGTGCGCTTGAGGGCTTCCATGCCACCGATGACCTCGAAGCCCGCCTCCACTTTGGACACCCGCACATCAGTGGAGCGCGACGCACTCGGCTGTGTCCGGAGCAGCGTTTGCCGGAATATGTTCTCTACATCGGAGTGCTCATTGGTGAGCGATTCCTGCTGCACACGGCGCAGAAGGAGTATCAGATCCGCCATCACATAGCCCTGCGTGTTCCGGGCAATGTGATCGAGCAGGCTCTCCGACAGAGGCAGTTCCTGGTCGCGACAGAGGTCTCGCATGAGCAGCTTGCGCTGCTCCTCGCTGGGGATCTGAATGGATATTTCCCTGGGAAAACGGCGGCGAGCATGCTCGTGCAGGGAGTCTGGGGCGCCCGAGGTGGCCACGCAGTAGATTCCCCGCGGCAGAGCATCCACCAGTTTGTAGAGTTGCGCCGAGATGCGCAGGGAATTGCCCGAGTTTTGCGCCTCCGAAGAGCTCAGCAAGGGGCACAACATCTCCAGGTCCTCGATGAGTATCACAACGGGTGCTGTGGGAGGTAAAAAAGCAATAATGAAACAATAATGAAGCAATAGTTTATCCTCTATCGATGACTTACATTTGGGCCGCAGCTGTTCTTGAAAATCCCTGGCTGCCTGGAAGATTCTTCTCAGTTCCTCCTCTGTCTCTCCTGGATAGGAGCGCAGCACTTGGCTGGCCGTTATGAAGAAGCCATTGCAGTTGTGCTGCTGAAGGAATTCGGCGAGAAGTCTGCTCTTGCCACAGCCCACGGGTCCCACAACCAGAGCCGTGGCAGGGAATCTGTGCGAGAAACAGCTCCCAGGAAACTGGATTAATTGCTGCAACTGAGCCAGGGGGTACTCGAAGCTGTGGGGAAGGTATTTGGCATCGCTGGCCAAGGCATAGGGCATCCTGAGGCGCGTATCCAGCAATTCAAGCTTACAACTTTTGGCTACCTCGAAACACTCGTCTTGGGCTGCTCCCTGAGCATCGATTATCTGCACACTGGCTATGCCCAGCTGGGCGAGGCGTCTGTGCTGCACGGAGCAGCCCTGGAGGAGCTTGAGGTGCCGCAGAAAGATGCGCACAGTGTCCTGGAGGTGTTCCAGGGATATTAAAGGTCGCTGGAACAGCTCCTCCGTGACCGTGACAAGGCAGGACAGGCGTTCCACACTGGCTCCCTTCTGCAGAGGCTCCACCTGCACCAGCCGCTGATGGGAGAGGCCTAATCCCGGACCAGAGGCGACTGTTTCGTCTAAGAAGCAACAAGTTTCGCTGCCGGCTCGCGGGGAAACCTTGCACACCGCATAGCTGCCGTCGGAGAGGCTGCAGCGACACCAGGTGGCCTGGGTGGGGGCCACCCCCTCGGGCAGGTAGCACCTCTGTGGCACCTGGTCGCTGTCATCCAGCAGGGAGAGCGGAAAAGTCGGAAAATCCAAGTTCAACATGAGTCCCAACTCCTCCTTGGTAATGCGCTAACGCGAAGCGCGGAAATACCGCAGCGAAAATACCAACTTATCGATAAGCCGCGAGTGCAACTCTTGCGACGCCAACGCTGTGTTTCCATTGCCGCTGCGACGCAGAAATTTGTGTAAAAGTAATTATTTAATTGACTAAAGACGGCTTGGCGGCGCCGAGCAGTGCTGGACGAGTGGCCCCCGACCGGTGGCCAAGCAGTTAATGCCCAGAGCAGCGAGTGAGTGTGGCCTTGGCAGCGTTTTCCGCGCCTGCATTTTCCCCTTTGGATGCCGATCGATCGGCGTTTTTCTCTATGTAGTACAAATTTTTGTGCCTCCCCTGTGCGTGCGTGCGTGTGTGTGTGTACATGCGCGCGCGCCTGTGTGTGTGTGGGAGCTGTGCTAATGTTTTCCGCTTGCTTTGCTCTCTTTTCCTTTTCCTCTTTCTCTTCCTGCTCCTTTGCTCCTTATTTCTTGCAGGTAAACAAATGCGCGACATGGCGGACTTGGATGCTGTGCACCTGGGCCTGGACGAGAACGAGGCGGACATCGCCGAGGAGCTGCAGGACTTTGAGTTCAACACCCGGAGCGAGGCCTCCGAGTCGAACGGCGGAGAGGACTCCGACGACTCCGAGCCGAGCATCAGCTCGGTGAGCACGGCCACCTCCTCGCTGGTGGGCGGCTCCAAGCGCTCCAAATCCAAGAAGCAGGCCAAGCCCGAGGCTCCGCCTTCGGCATCCGACGGCAAGGCCAAGAAATCCTCCGCCAAGGGCAAGCGGCAGCCCACCCCAGAGACCCTCAACGGGGGCAAGCAGCAGAAGAAGAAGTCCAAGGGCGCCCCTGAGCCGGCGGCGGACAAGTCTCCCGCTAGTGAGCCGCCAGCGAAGAAGGGGCGCGGCAAGAAGAGCGTCACCACCACCGCCACGGAGTCCGTGGACCACAAGAGCGACATCAGCGAGGCGGAGGACGAGAAACCGGCGCCACCTGCCCTGGAATCGGACTCGGAGTCCTCCGACTCGGACTCGGGCACGCAGCACAAGCGGAACGGAGGCAGCGGCGGCAACGGGCGCGGCAAGGCCAGTTCCAAGAGCTCCACGCCCGACAAGGAGACCACCGGCCCGCAGGCCCAGGCGCAGAAGGGATACGACTACATGACCAAGCTGAACTACCTGTTCCGGGACACGCGCTTCTTCCTCATCAAGTCGAACAACAGCGACAACGTGCAGCTGTCGAAGAGCAAGAGCGTCTGGGCCACGCTGCCGCAGAACGATGCCAATCTGAACCAGGCCTTCAAGGAGGCCCGCAACGTGCTGCTCATATTCTCGGTCAACGAGAGCGGTAAGTATAAGCCGCTCCTCGGCCCGCTCTCAATCTCGATCTCCGGCACAACCTCCCTTTCCCTTCCCTGTTTGCAGGCAAATTTGCAGGCTTCGCGCGTATGGCGGCCCCCTCGCGGCGTGACATTCCCCAGGTGGCCTGGGTGCTGCCGCCCAGCATCTCGCCCAAGGCCCTCGGCGGCGTCATCGAGTTGGACTGGATATGCCGCAAGGAGCTGTCCTTCAATGCCACCCTGCACCTGCACAACACGTGGAACGAGGGCAAGCCGGTGAAGATTGGCCGGGACGGGCAGGAGATCGAGCCGAAGATCGGCGGCGAGCTCTGCCGCCTCTTTCCCGAAGACGAACAAATCGAGCTGACACCGATACTCAAGAAGTCCAAGGAGACGGCCCGCGTGATGCGCGAGAAGGGCATTCACGTGATCTACAAGCCTCCCAGGAGTCTCTCCACCCGCGGCCATGGAGGCGGCGGCGGCGGCGGCGGTGGCGGGCACAGAGGCGTTGGCCACAGCCAATTGGGGCCGATGCGGCACAAACGGAGCTACCACGGCGGACCGCCGCACCATCGACCCTACCGCCATCACCATCACGGCGGCATGGGCGGTCCCCCGGGCGGGGGCTTCAAGCGCAGTGGCTCCCCGTACCGGCAAATGGGTGCCGGGGGTGCAACAGGTGCTCCCGGTGGCCCCGGCGACATGGCCATGCCCTCGTGGGAGCGCTACATGACCTCGGCCGCAGCCGCCGAGGCCTATGTGGCCGACTACATGCGCAACATGCACGGCCAGCTGCCGCCGCTGCCCTTCGTGCCGCCCTTCGCCCAGCTCCCGATCCCCGGAGGCGGCGCCGGAGCTGCCGGAGCCCTGCCGCCCGGAGCAGCGGCTGCCATGTACGAGCAGCTGCCGCCGCCCGTGCGGTACTACGACGGACCGGGGCCGCCGCCGCTGCCGGACTACCCGCCGCCCCAGAGGCCGCCGCCGCCGGGCTTCGATAAGACGCCCAGCTACGAGGAGTTTGCCGCCTGGAAGAACGCTGGCCTGCCGACGGTGCCGCCGCCGGGCTTCCCCCTCTACGGAGGCGGGGCGCCGAACGGCGGCAGCAACGGGGCAGGCGGAGCGGCTGGCGGGGCTCAGGCGGCGGCCGCGGGCGCTGGAATGGGAGCCGGCGTGGGCGGCGGCGGCGGAGGATCGGGCGGCATGGGCGGGCCCGGGGGCTATCGGAATCGCGAGGGCAACGGCTCGTCGGGCGGTCGGCGGCGGGAGTACGGCGGCAATCGCAGCGGCTCCTCGCGGGACTCGCGACCCTTTCGCGGCGAGCGCGGTGGCCAGCGAAGCTATCGGGACAACAGGCGCTAGGCGGGATCGAGTGCTCGCTAGAATCGGCGGGAAGTGTTATCCTAAAGCAAAAATGCTGTCGCGTGTGTGAAAATGCAATGAGAATCGAGAAACGAGAAACGAGAAATGAGAAATGAGAAATGCGTTACGGTTAAGCAAAAAGTTAATGATAATGAATCGCTATCGTCTGCAAATCGATACAACTCTCTTTCGACCCTGAAAGTCCCCCCTTTTCTCTCTGTCCCCCTCGCCACCTCCCCCCCACCCACATATATATGGTATATGATTTAAACAAACTTACGACATAAGCAAATTTCAAAACAGCAGAAATCTAAATCTTAATTAAATATTTTAAACACGAAAGAAAAATGAAAAAAAAAAATACAAAACAAAAGAGAGAAAATGTGAACTTTATTTAAGAGAAAGATAGAGAGAGAGAGAGAGAGAGCGAGAGCGATGATAGAGCAAAGAGAGACTAAAAGAGACGCCAAACACAACAACAACAACCACAACCAACAACAACCATGAACGAACTTAAGTTAACGGTAACGCAAGAGAGCAGTGCAAACAGTGATGTGTGTAAATGTGTGTGTCAAGCCATTGAAGTCCTTTCGCCCAAAAGCCCACAAAGTCCCCACAGCCCCTGCCCCTGTCCCTGTCCCTGTCCGGGTCCCACAAATCGAGAGTTGGACACAAAGACGAGCGGGGAACCCCCTCAAAGTTCCCCACTGAAACCCAATCAAGGACCAACCAAGGACAAGGATCGCATTCGATCCAATCCGATCCGATAAGAGCCGTTGCAATCCGATTCGATCTATGTACCTGATACGTAGTTTAAAACTAATGCAATCTATTTTAACGCCTAACTTGTCTTGCCGACAGAGACCGTCCCGAAAAAAAGAAACAGACACACATCCACCGGACCTGGGTCCGGGTCTCCCTGTTCGAACCGCTGAATTCCGAACTGTTTCGACTCGCTTCAAAGTCATAAATCACCATCGACTCCATTCAGAGACTGCCACCATTTCGGACTTCCACGAAGCCCACGAATATACATAGACCTAGATTAGACATATCCGGACAGACCTAGGGTGTTTGCTCTGTTTCTTTGCAGGACCCGGATCTCTGGATGGATCGAGCTTGGATTCAGGATTCAAATGGAGCGAGCTGATTATCACCAAAGACTGAGGATGAATAAAAGCTAGAGTTCATTTAAATTATTCGATTGTGTCTTAATTCTGGGGTTTTGGAATCGTTGCTTACAGTTGATAAACTCAATATAATCGTACAAATGTGTAAATTGTATATTTATAAATAGCTGGCATATTATATTCCGTTCCCATTGTCACATACGGGTACAGACGGACGAAATCAATACGTATGCATGATAAGATAATGAATACATCAGACCTATGATTGCCTAACAAAAGCCTGTGATCCAAGATGTCTCATCGTACTTTACACATACTTTATATATTTAACAAATTGACAGGGTACAAGCAAATAATTGCGCCAATCTAGAAGTAATACTGCCGAATCTGGGGAGTTGCGTGCGACAGCCAAACTGGCATGATGATCATTTCTCGTCCTTACCTAATAAATTATTACTGTTTTGTATTCCTTGAGAAGCGTAAACTTTTGTGTTGATAAAGACGGAAACATTATTAAATTTGTCAAATTAATTAACTTAATCAATTCCTTATATTGTTTTTCAAAGTTCTAGAAATGATTGATGAATTTGCTGCAGCATTTATTTATTATAATTTTCCACTTTCAAATACAGTAAAAAGGATTATTTAGCAGTGTATGCTAATGCGAAAAGGTATCATTCTTAACATCCTCTACAGAAGCACTTAAGACTCGCGGTGCAATATCCACTAGTGCGTCCTTCCTCCTTGCAAACTCGTGAACAGGTTTCATTGTCCCAGACAGCGCAGGGACCCCCATATCTTCCAGAGAGACAGTCAGCGTCCGCTTCCTTGGCTCCCAGGATCGACACCATCATCACGACGACGAAAAGGTATACGAGTTTAAAGTGCTTCATTTTCAAAGTGCTTTGGGGACAATTTGCAATTGCTGATACGTTCTGTTCGCCTTTGGGCTTATATAGGGTTTATTAGGGAACGTCAAGAATGTCTTACAGCACATTAAGGTAGGTGAGCAAAAGTAATTGCATTGAAATTATTAGGCATGCACCAAATTAAATTTGCTAATTTAAACCTAAAAACATGCCAGCAATCTTTTGAATTCTTATCGTGGCGTCTATTTTGCATTAAATTATCGCAAATGTATTCTAGCGACTTCTAAAATCACTGCAAAAGTCACTACCGTTCTACCTACTGCAAAGCACAAATATATATTTTTGCAGAGCTACACAATTCTTGAATTAAAATCCTTCCTAACATCTTTTGCACCAGCACTTAAGTCTAGGCCTGCACTCTCCACTAAGGCGTCCTTCATCCTTGCAAACTTTTCGACAGGTTTCATTGTCCCAGACAGCGCAAGGACCCCTATATCTTCCCGAGAGGCAGTCGGCGTCCGCTTCCTTGGCTCCTAGGACCGCCAGCATCATCACGAAGACGAAAAGGTATACGAGCTTCAAGTGCTTCATTTTCAAGGTGTTTTGGGGACAATTGCTGATACGTTCGCCTTTGAGTTTATATAGGGATCGGAGCTTAAAAAATATCGCATATTAAGGTAGGTAAGCAAAAGTAATTGCATCGAAATTCTTAGGCATGCACAAAGGTATATTCGTTTAACCGGAACAATTTAAATAAATGCATTTTTTTATTGATTGCAGGTACAAATTTCTAGTACTAAAAAATATATATTAGTTTCAAGCAAAGACATTTTTTTCATTAAACAATGTGGACATTTTTAACCGTTACTTTTAAGTACCATAAATATGCTTTATAAAAAATATATCTTGATATTAAACAAAGAAAGATTTACATGTTTCACTATATTTTCAATTTCAAATTTAACATGGTGTCAGGATATTCGTCACCCTACTCTACAGCTGGTAATGGCACGAAATTGAATTTACATGCCAGCAGTCTTTTGAATTCTTATCGTGGCGTCTATTATTGCAAATGTAGTCTTGCGATATCTGTGAATACTTAAGTTAAACTACCATTCTACCTACTGCAAAGCCTCTTTCTACGAGTATATATTGTAATCTACTTAGTTACTCAAGTATCGACGTCGATTTGCGTAAGAGTTTTAAAATTCATTCTTTCAAACTTCTTCAGTCTAACTCCTGGATCCATAAATTGACTCCGAGAATTAGGCTTGTTTGCAAATATGCATTAAGACAAATACATATACCTTATATATAAATATTTTGTTATAAATACTATATTTGCAAAAATTCCAAATTGCCTAATTCGAGAAACGAGAATATTTGATGGGTATCTTATTATTCCACTAAAAAATCCCCTAAGATTCCCAAGATATTCCTAACCTAGTGTGAAGTGAATTATAACTAGTTTTTAGCTCTTGAGATTTTGTATGCAGCAATGTTTACCCTTTTTCGCAACTTTCCGGGCTCATAACTCGGCAAAAAAGAGCCGGATGGCGGAATACCATACCTTCCCGAAATCTACTCATCGAGGACCATCGTTTGGCATCAAAACCTGGCAACCCTAAATTCGACCCGATTTTCGCATTTTTTGCAAATTTTCGGCGAAAATTTTGTTGGCGGGAATCGAGAAAGTTGGAATGCCGATCGATAGACAATCTTTCCACGAATCTTTAGAGGTACGGCATTCCAGGATCGAAGCAGTATTGGGTGAGATATTTGCATCCAAAGTTGCGATTAGTAGGTTTTCCAAACCTTGCGGAGCATTTAGCAATGTTTACCCTTTTTCGCAACTTTCCGGGCTCATAACACGGCAAAAAAGGCCCGGATGGCGAAATGCCATACCTTCCCGAAATCTACTCATCGAGGATTTTTATATGTGTATATATATTGTCCTTGTTTAAAATCTGGACTTATGCCTTATCACGATAAACAGGATCTGAATTTGCTACAAAATTGTCATTTTATTTAAAATGTACAACACAAATTTTAAATTTATTTATACATTGAAAATATATATTTTTGCAGCGCTGCACAATTCTCAAATTAAAATCCTTCCTAACATCCTTCGCACCAGCACTTAAGACTCGGACTGCAGTGTCCACTGATGCGTCCTTCCTCCTTGCAAATTCGTCGACAGGTTTCATTGTCCCAGACAGCGCAAGGACCCCTATATTTTCCCGAGAGGCAGTCGGCGTCCGCTTCCTTGGCTCCTAGGACCGCCAGCATCATCACGAAGACGAAAAGGTATACGAGTTTGATATGCTTCATTTTCAGTATCTTGACTCGATGACGATTTGAAACTGTTGATATTTTCTGTCCGCCACTGAGTTTATATAGGGATCGGAGCATCAAGAAAACGTCACAACACATTGCGGCAGATGAGCAATAGTACTTGAATTAAAATTCTGGGGCATGCACTAAGGCATACTCGTTTAATGGGCCCATAAAAAAGTCAATTTCGCTGTAATTGATTTAAATAGGTAAAATAGGTAATAGGTAAAGTTTGAGCAAAGAAACCTTTTCCATAAAACCATCTTGATATTTTTTAATTTAAGTTTACTTTAATTACCCCATATATTCGCATTATTTTATTTTCAAGTTCATATTTGACAGGGTATCAGGATCTTCGCCACCCTATTCTATTTATGATAATTGTATCATTTACTGGGAAATTCCTCACATTTGTGTTCGCTAATCGGGGGATTTTACCGTCCGCAATCTTTTGAATTCTTATCGCGTGGCCTTTCAAAATCATTCTTGCAATGGGACTATATATTAATTAACAATAAACTTACAGCTTGCATAGCCTCATATATATCCTATATTAAAGCTTTTTTTTTTAGGAATTCTTCATAATTGAACTTCTTGGGATTTACGAAAGTTACTTAAATTTGTAAGGTAAAAAATTTAATAAAATTAAACGCTTTCATTTGGATTTCATAATATGTATATTGTTTATTGTTTAAGGTTTTTGTTTTATGAAAATTAAATTTAATCATACAACGAACAATCTTAATTATACATTTTTTAATGCAATTAAAACATTGACTTTATATATATATATATTTCTTTTAAAGTTTAATTTTATAGCGTTAGCATTGAAGACACATTTAATTTATGAACTTGGTCGTTTTCGATTCGTTTTTGTTTGTTTTTTTTTTATCATATGAATATTTCCAAATCGGTTTGCCCTTGGCGCGCATTGTGTGTTTGGGGGAGGGAATTGGTAAAAATTAAATAATTATATAATCCAATATGTATATAAAAAATACAAAAACAATTCGGCCTGGTTGTTGATCTTTTGTAACGGTGGCTATTGTTTGCCGCAGCTTCAGTTTACTGTGGCGGTACTTGGCTCGACCGGCGCTTGTCCTTGTCCTTCTCCTTCTCCTTGTCACCCTTGCGTCCGAAAATGCGGAACATTCCGCTGCGTCGCTCCTCCTTGCTGCCCTTGCTGCTGCCCTTCACTCCGGATACGGAGGATATGGACTGGGCCTCACTTTCGCTGGAACTCTCGGCGGAAACCCGCGAGAAGCTGATCGAGTCGGGCTGCAGGGATACGGGTCGGTTGCTCTCAAAGCGGCTAGTGCCCCAACCTGTTGAGGATTAACAGAATTCCGATTAGTATACGGCTTAAACAGGCATGGAAGTCGGACATGCAAGGGTAGTTAAATTATAGAGTGAAAGCTTGTATCTTTGGGAGTATCTACATGCAATGGGGCAACACTTATAGAAATGGCAGAGTGCAAGAAAATCAAGGGGTTACGGATAGTATTCAAAACCATTGGAAATACTTTGCAAACTCGTCCGCAGATACGATCTACGAGTTAGCTTCACCGGCTTGAAGGTGGAGGAGCCTTCCGTCATGCATTAACAATAAAAGAGGATACAGAAAATAGATATAAACACACAAAAGTTCAAACCACAGGCCAACCATGCACTTAAGGCTAAAATCAGGAGGAGGAACTATAGTACAGATTGGTTAAGGATTAATATCGTTCGTCTAACCACCGATTCCATTTCCGATTGATTCGTTATTGTTATGCAGATGCAGACCCATATAGCTTGGATTACTGATGGCATTGATGATATTCCCTGGCTCCCCGGAGCCCCCGGTTGATGATGATTTGGTCGATGAGGTGGGCGAGCTGGTTAAATGCCACACCGTGCGACTGCTCGAGGTCACTTGGTGGGTGTGGGTGGTGGTGGTCGTTGTGGTTGTTATAATGTTCCCACCGCCTCCTGGCTTCACATTACCGTTGCCGTTGCTGCTCGCCCCGCTGCTCGAGTAGTTGACGGTGCTCCTTTTGGGACTGTTGCTGCTGCTGCTGCTCGTCCCATTGTTATTGTGGGACTCCATCTCGATGAACTTCCTCGTTGAATCAATGCGACCGGAGGGCACCCGCTGCTGCTGCTGCTGGTGCTGCTGCTGTCTCGTCATATTGTTGTTGTAGTAATCAGGCTGTTGCTGCTGGCTGGCCGCCGCATTGAAGGCATTAATCCTCTGCTGCACCTGCGCCTGGTGCTGTTGCTGCTGCTGGTGACTCGGATGGGAATGATGGGTGTGATGCGAATGCTGGTTCGAATGGTGGCCACCCACCGGCGGCATCGTTGTTGGCAATGGCGGCGGATTATCTAATACACGCGACATCGGCGAAGGACAATTTTTGTACAGTGTGAGTATGGTTTTGGGTGGGAGTGTGTGGAATGTATGCAAAGTACAGAGACAAATGGCAGGGGCAGGACAGGGGGCTTTTTTTTTACCGCCAAATAGTCGACTCACCCGATTGTCTGGCCTCGCTGTTGCGCTTTAATACCGCACTGTCGTCCCTGCTCCCTCCATTCTGGTGTTGCTGGATTCCGGTCAGGCCGGCGGGCAAAGTGGCGGATTGTTGCAGGCGCCCATCGGTTAAGTCTGCGGGTTCAAGAGAAACTAAGTAACTATACGGGTATGTAATCCTCATAAAGGTCTAATATTACGCCTTTGCAATATTTAATGGCTTTGGTGACAAGGAAACATACTAGATCTCAGAGCGACATGCGAATTTGGACGATCATATTGCGTAGTGACAACAAAAACGGGTGATAGCGTTTTGATAGCTCAACTTACCGTTGCTGGAACTTTGGTGTTGGCGCATCACCACCAGATTCTCCTGGCTTTGGCGATTGCTGGCCACCGGCGGGGCGCCTCTGGGCGGAATCGGTGGCTTTTGATCGAATCCGGCGGCGGTGGGCGAGCTGGGGGAACTGGGCTGGGACTGGTGCTGCTGCTGTTGCATTTGTCGCTGCAGGAAGGCCATTTGCGGGGTGGCTGAGCCATCCAGGATCTGGGCACCGCTCGATCGGCGCTGGGAGTCGGGTGAGGAGTTGCGTGAGCTGACTGGGGACTCCATGCTGCTGGTTACCTTGATGTCCGGCGAACTGCTCGACTGTTGCTGCAATAGTAGATTTTAAACAAATTAGATTGTAATGCAATTCATGGCGTCATCTAAGGAGTATTTACCTTCATGGACTCGTCGTAGCTGAGCAGCTGTAGGTTTGGCGGCAGACTAGCGTGGAAGGATATTTTGCGAACCCAATCGTTGAGGATGTCCAGCGACGGAGCCTCGAACAAGAACTCGGATCCGTCGGGGAGCTTTAGCCGGAAGACGTACTTCTTCTTGGTGTAGTCCTCCGCTCGCTCGCACTTGGCACCCAGGATGTTAACGGGCGCGGTGGCCGTCTTCTGTTGCAGAAAATCGTTTTCGTCCTTGAAGAAGCACACCAGTTGCCCGCAGAGCACGGTGTGGAACTGCTTCCAGGACCGCACGGGGGCCTTCTTGCCACCCGACTGCAACCCGTGCTTGCGCTCTAGCATGCCCTGAATTTCGACTGGCGGCAGATCGAATCCTTCGCCCTTCTGGTTCTTCCTGAATGACTGAGCCCTCCTTCGCGTCGTGAAGGATGGCGTACGCTTTGCTTGCTTCGGCTGGACCTTCATGCTCTCCGCCCGCTTGACATTCGCGTCCGCGGATCCGCGACGCAACCGATCGCCAAACATGCCGCTGGAGCCGCTCTTCTGCAGGGCGAGGTTTTCGCTGTCATCTCCGAAAGGAGGCTTCAACAGTATGGCTGGCGACTGGGATGCACTGCCGCCCTGTGAGGGCGTGACCATGGGCGCCGAAAAGATCGGAGTCTTCTCCTGAGATGCCGCGTTCTGGCGGTGCTCCTGCTGCTTCTCTGCCCGTCGCCTTTCGTCGGCCAGGCGTTGCAGCTCCCGCTGCTTGATCTGCTCCAGGCGCTCCTTCTCCAGACGCTCCTTCTCTTGCCGCTTGCTGATCTTCTCCTGCTCCAGCTGCTGGCGGAACAACTGCTCCAGCATCGTAATACGTTTAATGGCTTGGAACTTCTCCTCCTGCGCGGCAACCGTCTTTTCGAAGTCCTCGTGCCGACGCAGCAGATCCTCCACCTGGGGTATGGAATCGCCGAGCTTGGCATCCTTCAACTGCGGCTCGCGACTGCTGATCCATTGCTCCAGGATTTCGGCATCCTTGAGGAACAGCTGGGTGTCGAGGTTGAGTTCGTAAATCTCCCTGCGCTTCTGCAAAGTTAGCTTCAGCAGTTCGTGACGCGACTGCAGGACCTTGATCTTGTCCTCCACCTCGTGAGCCAGGAAGTGTTTTTCCTTGATCAGCTGTTGGCCGTTGGTGGCGAACCTGGCAAAGGTCTCGTCTCTGGCGCGAATCTCTGTGTCGTGGTCCTTGGTACTGGCCAAAAGCAGCTCGGCTCCGGCCACACTGGTGGCCAGTTCGGGGGCGGTGATCTTGGCCAGCATTTCGTTGATCCATGCGATGAGGTCGCGGTACTCGTCGAAGTACGACTGCAGCTGCTCGGCCTGGCTGAGCTTGCTCTTCCGCGCTGACGTTTTCTCCTTCAGATCGGTCCACGCCTCCACGGTCTCGTCGCGCTTCACCTCGATGTGTTCCTTTGCATCCGGGTAGATCTCGCCCAGTTTACCGGCCTCCGCAAGCACGGAGTCCACCTGGCCCTGGATGGCCACCAGCTCGGACTCGAACACCTGGTGTTTTCGGCCCAGAGCCTGAATGCTCTCCAAGTCCTGTCCATAATCCTCGGAGATCAGCGAGGCGTCCTTTTCGTTGATTAGCTGGATTGTTTCGTCGGCTACGCGATCGTAGACGTGCACCTGCTTGGCTCCGGCCAGGGCATCCTGGCGCGCGTGCACCAGATCCTTGAGCTCCTCCCACAGCTGCTTGGTTTCGTCGCGTTTCGCCTTGATGGAACTCCTGTAGGGGTTGTTCTCCTGAATGAGGCGATCGCCTCGCTCCAGGCAAGCCTCCACACGCGCTTCGTTTGCATTCAGGTTGGAAACGAAGGACTCGAATGCGAGGATCAGCTGCTCCACGTGCTCTACATCCTCGCCATAATCCTCGCTGGCCGTGACCTGCATCTGGTCGCCCACCCATTCGTGCAGCTCCTCCGTCTCCCGCAGATACTCGAACAGCTTCTTGCACTCGCCCAGTCGCAGCTCCCGCTCCTGGGCCAGGCGGAGCAAGTCCTCGTACTGCTGCCTCACCTGTCCGTTCTTCTCGCCAATATTGGCGCTGTCGAAGTGGTTTCTCTCGATCAGTCCGGTGGCCAGTTTGGCCACTTTCTCGATCGACGGCTTGAAGGCTGTCAGCTCCCTTTGCAACACCTCCAGTTTCTTCTGGTGACCCTGCACAGAGACCTCATCCCGGCCGTAGTCGCTGCTGGCCAATACGGGACGCTTCTCGCGCATCCAGGCATCAGCCTCGTTGGCCTCCACATAAAACAGTTGACTCTCGACGGCGTCCAGAAGACGCAGACGACGGATGGCCGCCAAATCTCGCAGGTTTACCAGCTGCTTCTGCAGCAGCTCGGACTTGTACTGCAGCTGCTCGCTGGCAAAATGATTGTCGTGGATCATTTGCTGACCGCGCTGCAGAAGAGCCTGAATCAGGGGCTCCTGGGAGGTGAGCTCCGCTTCCAGAGAGTTGTGCTTCTTCTGGAGACCCTGGACGGCCAGGAGGCTGGTGCCCAGGTCCTGGGAACCGGCTACCAATTGCTTCTCCGCCAGCCACTGCAGCTCGTCTTCGGCATCGCGCAGGAACTGCTGCAGACTGAAAGAGTCCTCCAGGTTCTCCCTGCGAATGCCCAGGGGCTCGTGCAGTGTATTGTACCGCTTGATGCTTGCCGTGGCTCGCTCGTGGATTTCATGGCGCAGGAAGTGATCGGCCTGGAAGAACTGCTCGTCCTTGAACTTCAGTTGATCGGCCAATTCGCCATGGTGGGCCACATCCGCCTCCAGGCGCTCGTGCTTCTTCAGCAGATTGCTGACGGCGGCCAGATCCTTGCCGTAATCCTCGCTGCTCAGCTGCAGTTCCACCTCATCCATCCAGTTGTTGAACTCGTCCAGAGTGCGGCTGAAGGAGAGTGCATCGTAGGCCTGCTGCAGCTTATCCTTCTTGGCTTGGGAGGCGGCCTTCAGCTTGAGCCAATCTCCTTCCAGGAGCTGCACCTGCTGGGCAATCTCATCCTTAGCAAAGTGCTCGCCGCGTATGAGGCGCTCGCCCTCATGGATAACCGACTGGACGCGCGGTGAGTTGCTCAGCAATTCGGCATCGAAGGCGGCGTGTTTTTGGATCTTGCTCTGCAGATTGCTGGGCTCCCGATAGTTCTCGTCCAGGGCCACTTGCAGCTTCTGTACCAGCCAGCGATCGATCTCGTAGAGGCTGCGCAGGAACTCTTGCAGTTGCAGAGATTGAACCAGACGCTGTTTTCGCTCGGACGACAGCTCCAGAAGCTTATTCTTCCGCCTGAGGATGTAGGCCAGTTTCTCGCGAATCAGGTCCGCATCCTTCGGGTCGCCCTCCAGGATGCTGTTGGCAAACTTCTGCAGGGAATCCACGTGATCCGATTGCAGCAGCTTCTCGAACTCATCGTGCTTCTTGACCAGCCGCTCCACCGCCATGTACGAATCACCCAGATCGTCGTTGTTCAGGAAAGCCTCCTTGTTGGCCAACCAGATCTCGACCTGTTCCACCTGGGCCTTGAACAGCTGCAGCTGGTGGGCTTCGGTCAGGTCCCGGGCACGCTCGCTCCAGGCCTCGTTTAGGGTCTTGTGCAGCTCCTCAAGAACGACTAGATAGCGTCGCACATTGTCCGGTTGCTTCTGGTGCTTTGACAGCAGGTCACCCTGCTTCTGCAGGCCGGCAAAGGCTTCCTCCCTGCCCTCAATCTCCACCTTGCGCTCCTGGTGCAGCTCGAGCTGGGTCTCGCAATCGTTGATGGTCGAAGGCGCCTGCGCGTTGTTCATCTTCTTTACCATGTCGTTGACCCAGAGCTCTAGCTCCTTTACATCCGAGACAAACTTGTGACCCAGATAGGCTTCGTTCAGAAGGCTCTGCCGCTTGACGGACAGGGCTTGCAGATTGGCCCATGACTTGTGCAGCTCCTCCAGTTTGCTTTCTATGTGCTGGGCTCCGCGTTCCGGGTACTTCCTGATGAGGAATTCCGCAGCCGTTTCGTGTTGATCAATCTTAAGCTTCACAGCCGACATGTCCCTCTCCAGGGCTTCCTCCCGGCGAATCAGCGACTCCACAGCAGCCAGGTCTCGGCCCGTGTCGGTGGAGCTCATTGCTAGTGCCTTCTCGGCTATACGCTCGGCAGTGTCGTCCACATCTCGATAGAACACATGAATCTCGTTGGCACCGCCCAGCAGGTTGCGATAGGCATTCAGCGCTCCCTGCAGCTGTCGCCAGTTGTGGTTGAAGTTTCGCCTCCTGTTGTCCACGCTCTGAGTGTCCGCCGGCGCCTGAGTCTGGTTGATTAGCTTGTCGGCCAGCTGATTGATGTGCTTCACCCGCTGATCATCCACCCTCATGTCGGAGTCGACGTCGTCCAGTTTTCGCATCAAAGCGTTGCAGTGCTCCAGATCGCGTCCCGTGTCGCTGGCCTGCACCATCATCTCCTTGTCGCGGATCCAGGCCTCGATCTTGTCCAGTTGGCTGTTGAACTCCAAGATGTCTTGAGCCTCCTCGAGACCACGTCCACGCTGCTCCAGCTCCGCCAGCAAGCCCTGCCAGGCCTGCAGCACTCTTTCGATGGCTTGCTTGATTTCCGTTGACGATTCGTGCTGCTTACTGAGTAGGATGACTCCAGTATCCTGGATCTCCTGAATTCGGCCTTGATTGGCAGCCACCTCGGCCTGGAAGGCCTGATGCTTCTGCAGCTTCTTTATCTTTTCGTCCAGATTGGTTACTTCCGCATAGCTGGCGGCATCGGCCTCCAGTTTCTTTTGTTTCTCGTTGATCCAGGACTCGGCCTCAGCACAATCTCTCACGAATTTTGCGTACAGCAGGGCATCCTCCAGCTTGTAGCGACGAACGGCACACAGGTCCTTAACCTTTTGACGACGGGCGAGGACTCCCTGGAGTATTGTTTGGATGTTGGCGCTGTCGTAGTGACGCTGCTCGATCAGCTTGCGGCCGTGCTCTTGCAGCAGGGCCACCTTCTCCTCCTGAGTTTGAATCAGGCGCTCGAACTCGTCGTGCTTCCTAATCTTGTTCTGCACATCCTCCACTGTCTGACCGAAGTCGGAACTGCTGAGTGCCGCCTGCTGCGAGCTGGACAGGTTGTCGATCTGCTTGGCGTCGCGCAGGAAGCAGAACAGATCAATCTTCTGCTCAAGCATGATCTTCTTCTTGTTCCAAGCGGCATGCAGCTTCTGGCGCTCATCCAGCATGGCCGCGCACTTTTCCTCCACATCGGCGGCCGCGTAGTGACCTGTCTGGACCATGGAGTCGCTTAGCTCGTTGAGGTACCTAAACTTATCCTCCCTGGCCTCGATCTCTCCGTAGATGGCGTCGTGTTGGATCTTCAGGGCCGTGGCTCCGGCAGCATCGCTTACATGCTCTTCAGCCTGCAGGGCAGCGCGCAAGTTCGAGGACCAGGAAACAATGTCCCTGACGTCCGTGAGGAAGGTTTGCAGGTCCGAACTGGCAGCCAGACGATCGCCTCGAGCTGTGGAGCGTTCCTTCAGATCGTTCCAGGCGTCCACCACCTTGTCTTGCTGCTGCGCGATGGCTGCCGCATTCGACGGGTATTTGGCTTGCAGGCGGACGGAATCCTCCACCAGCACTTGCAGTTGCGCCTCCAGGGCTACCAAATCGTTCTCGAAGCCCTCGTGCTTCCGCAGCAAGGCCAATGCCGAGTTCAGATCCCTGCCCAGTTCGTTGGAGAGGGCAGCGTTCTTGTCCTGGATGCGGAAGAGCGCTTCGGCCACGTCTCGATGGAAGCGATGTATCTCGCCAGCCGCATGGAGCTTCTGTTCGCGCTGGTTCAGCAGCTGCAGGAGGTTCTCCCAGGATGTTCTATAATGAATAGCTTGTTAATATGTACCACTTAAACAGAAACAAATTGAACCCACCTAAGTTGTTCCTGGCGCTTCTCAACCTCGTTGGCATACGGACTCTCCGAGTCTATCAGCTTCTTGGCCAGCAGCTCGCACTGATCCACCCGATCGGCGCCAACTTCCACGCGGTGCTTCAGGTCATCGAACTTGTTCTGCAGCAGCTGCAAGTGCTCAAAGTCCTGACCGTAGTCCTCCGAAGAGGCGGCCTGCTCCTGCTCACGTATCCACTGCTCCACTTCGTCGGATTCCAGGAAGTACTCGTGCTTATACAGGCTCTCCATCAGACGCACCTGGCGCTGGGAGGCGAGCTTGTGCAGCGATTTAAGCATCTTCTCGATCAGTTGCTGCTTGGCGGCGAGGACCTTGCTGTCCGGATGCCCGGCAGCCACCATGGCCGCGCAGCTGTGTCCCATTTCGGTGACAATGCCCGAGTAGGTGTCCAACTCCAGTTCGATGGTCTTGTGCTTGGTGAGCAGCTTGGCCGCCGAGTCGCGATCCCGTCCATATTCCGTGGACCGCAGGACGTTGTTGCGCTCACCCAGCCAGGACTCGATCTCGCCGGCATCGAACAGATACTGTTGGGCTTTCAGGGACATGTCCAGCTTGCGCGACCGATCCGCACAATGGCCCTCCAAGTCGTGCCAGGCCTGCTCCAGCTGCTGGCACAAATCCTGCACTTGCTTCTTCTCCGGATGCTTTTGTGCAATGAGAGCCTGGCCCGCCTGGAGAGCCTTGTTGATCATCGGTTGGTGTCCTTTGATCTCCGCTTCCAGTTTCTTGTGCTTTTTGTGCAGCGACTGGGCCTGGTGCAGGTTCTGGCCCAGTTCATTCGACTTGGCCGCCGGCAAGTGGTCGTTGATCCACTGGAACTCTGCATCCAGTTCGAACACAAACTTATGATAGTTCAGGCTCTCCTCCAGCTTGGCCCTGCGGCTCTGGGTAGGCTCCCTTAGATCCTTGAAGCGCTGCTGCAGGTCCTTCGTGCCGGCCTCAATGTTTTGGGCATTGAAGTGACCCTCGTGGGCCATATCGTCGCCGGTGGACACCAATTCGGCCACCTTCTGGTCCCAAATGGTGATCTCCGACTCCAGGAGCTGCTGCTTGTTGATCAGATCCTTGCAGCTGCGGAGGTCATTGCCGACATCTCCGCTTCGAAGTGCGGCGTCCAGCTCGTCCACCTTCTTTTTGGCATCCTCGAGGGCGCGATTGTGCTCCCGTTGGGAGGCGGCTTGCTCAAGCTTGCGGCCCTTGTCCTCGGAGAGTGTGAGCAGCTGCTTCCAGCGCTTGTTGAGGTCGGCCACCCGGGCCTCCACCTCGGGCACCCGATTGCCTGCCTGCACCAGAGCCTCACCGTCTTTGGTCACGTTTCGCAGTTGACCCTCGTTGGCGCGGAGCTCGCGCTCGAAGGCCTGATGCTTCTGCAGCTTCCGTGGTAGATTACTCAAGTCCCGGTAGTTCTCGTCGCCGGCAATCCTGGTCTTGTCTTGCAGCCACACCTTGAGGTCGTCGGCTTCGGCGGCGAACTTGTGGAAGTCCTTGGATGCCTGCAAAAGGCGTTTGCGCTCAAAGGCGCGATCCCTGACAGCTTTGCGCTTGCCCAAAACCTGCTTTCGACGATCACCGATACTGAAAAGGCGAAGATTATCCGTGAATTTTTTTAAAATATGCTCTCTTAATGTTTGCGGATACTTACTACTTGGAATCATAGTGATCGTTGGCAATTAGCTTGTCGGCATTGTCAGAGAAACCCTTGAGGATCTTGTCCTGGGCCATCAAACTCTTTTCAAAGTCCAGATGACGCTTCAGGATGGCCTCCACTTCATCCAACGACGATCCCAGATTGTTGTACTCCAGGAAGGCTTCGTGGCTCTTGGTGGTGGCATCGATCTTGTCTGCCTCCCGATTGAACATCTGCAGATCGACGCACTGTAGCAGCCACTTCTGCTTTTCAGCCCAGCCTCGGTGAATGGCGTCCTGTTCGGCCTTCAGCCTATCAATTAGGGCCACCGTCTCGGCCATGTCAGGCTTGCCGTCGGAGAGCTGCTTGCCCAGCTGGATAATCTCTGCGAATTCCGTGTCATGGGCCCGAATGTCCTCGCCAAGATCATTGTGTTTCTTAAGTAGATTGTTGGCGGTTTCCACATCGCGTGCGGACTCATCGGCATTCAGCTGATCCTTGACGGAGTCGATCCAGGCTAGCAGGGTTTTGGCACTGTTGTTGAAGATCTGCTGACCCACCTCGCTCTCGATGCGGTTGCGAAGATCGTTGCCTCGCTGCTGCACCTGCTGCCACATGTCTTGAACCTCCTGCTGGCGACCGTTAACATTGTCCTTTTCTGCTGGGTAGGCGTTTTTCACGGAGTTGCCCAGGTAGGTCACTCTGTTCACCTTGTCTTCCACGGGCGCCAACTCGCGCTCGAGGTTCTGATGACGCCTCTGGAGAGCCTGAACGGTGCGCAGATCGGGCGTGATCACAGCCGTGTCTAGCTGGAGCATCTTCTCACTCATCCACACCTTCGCCTCATCGCAGGTGCGGTTGAAGAGCTCCACACTCGAGGCTCCCTCAAGGGATTTCTCGCGCTGCGCTTTGGCGTTATTAAGGCGCTGCCAAATTTGGTGGATCTGACGCTGGCGGGCGATGATCTTGTCCAGTTGCGAATGACCCTGGCGGCGGAAGGTATCCACGGCACCGTCGATCTCCTCCACGCGCTTAGAAGCCGCCGAGAGGTCGGTGATGAACTTCTCAAACTTGCGCTTAGCGTTGTCCACACCCTCGCCGTCGTCTGACTTGATCATACGCTCCTTCTCCTTCATCCACTTTTCGAAGTCATCGCACTCGCGATAAAAGCCAAACAGGTGGATGGAGTCCTCCAAAAGAGCATGACGCTTCTGGGCCATCTCCTGCAGCTCATCGTAGGTGGTATTAATCCTTTGCTGACGCTTCTCAACGCTGTCGGAATTCTCGTTGATGCTCTGGCTGGATGTCCTGCGCTGCACCAGGGGCTTGGGCGCAATGCTCACGGGCTTGATTCGTTTCACGTGAACCACTTCGCGCACCAGAATAGTCTTCTTCACCTTCTGCAGGGACTTGACCTTCTCAGCCTTGGGGACAATGCAGGGCACCGGGCGAGGTTCGATCTCCTTAACATAGTTCGCTGGCACAAATCCTTCAACGCCGTTCTCTTTGCGCACACACCACCAGTCTTCGTTGGTCTTAGACTTAAGCAGCATCACCTCGCCCTTGTCCATCTTCATGCCCTGCCCCTCAAACGGAAATAGGGAACGAACGTGGGGCAGGAGCTTCGTCTCCGTCACCTTCTTGTGCTCCAGCTTCTCAACCCACTCGTCCTCCCAGACTTCCTTGGGAACCAGGCGGGTTTCATTCACCCATTCCTCCTGCTCCACTTCCGGGAGATCGGGCTCCACAGCAGACAATTCCAACGTGCAAATGCCCGCCTTGATCAGTTTGTCCGCCTGCTGGTTAAGATTGAGAATGTCACCGGAGTAGGCATTCAGTTCGCCTTGCAGATCGCGATGGCGCTGCAGCAAGGCCTGCGCAGAGGGCTCATCGCTACCGTAGTCCTTGGAGTTGACCAGGGCCATTTTCTCGTTCAGCCAGGACTCGGCCTCGTTGGCGTCCGTGTAGAATTGATAGGCCTCAGCCGCGTCTTCGAGCTGACGGCGTCGCACCTCCACCAGGGCCTCCAACGCCTGCCAGTGCTCGGCCAGCGAATCGATTCGGTTCTGGATCTCCGAGGAGCGGGGATGCTTCTCGCCAATCAAGCGCTTACCAGCCTCCGACATTTGTCCGGACTTTGGCTTCCGCGACTTGATCTCGTCCTCGAGAGCCTTGTGCTTCTGCTGGAGCGAGAGCACTGCGCGCAGATCCTTGGCCGTGATGCCTGTTTTGCAAATGCGCTGCTTGTCCACCAGCCATGACTCCTCGTTGTCGTAGTCCTCCATGAAGTGATGGAAGTTTCGCGCCTCTTCCAGGCGAGCTCTCCTTGCGGCGGACCGACGCAGTAGCTCCGAATAGGCCTCCTCAAGTTCGGCAAGACGTTGGGCCAACAACGTGGCATCCTTGTGCTCCGAGTTCTTGTAGGGCAATGCCTGGCGGTTAAATCGCTTAAGGGTCTCGCCATACGTGTTGACTTGCAGCTCCTGCAGGGAGTGAGCTTGCAACAGCTCCTCCACGCCCAGCAGATGCGGGCCAACGTCCTCGGAGGCGAACTGCTGCTGCAGCTCACGAACGGATTCAGTGGTACCGGCGATCTCGCGCAGCAGGTTCATCAGGTTGCTCATCTGGGAAAGGTTGAGACGCTGGTTCTCCAGCAGCTCCAGCAGCTGACGCCACTTGGCCATCACCTCCTGCTCGCGACGCCGCACACGCTCTTTGCCGTGATAGTTCTCGCGGTCCAGCTCCTCGGCCATGGCAGTGAGGTCATTGAAACGCTCCACGCGCGCCAGAATATCTGCTGATATGGCCTCGTGCTTCTTCAGCGTTGCGTCGACCTGACGCAGGTAGCGCGGATCAGAGAGCACCTGGATCATCTCTTTCAGATAGCCCTCGCGCAGCACCGACTTCTTTTCGAACTTGTAGTTCAGCTGCTCGAGCTTCTCCTGACGGAGCAGTTCCTCGCGGAGTGCCACCTCGCGATGGTGCTCGGCGTACTCCAGGATCTGCCAGGCTTTCTCGATGTCGTTGACCAGCTGGCCATCCTGCGGATTGTACGGTGGCTGGTTGAGCGCCTTCAGAAGCGTGTTGACGGTAAAGTACAGGGCCTCGATCTCGCTGCGCTCCTTATACCTGCAAACGGGGAGGAGGACGTGCATAAACTTATAATAATTTGTAATAAAAATAAATGCTTAGACTCCAACCTAGAAGGTTCTACGAAAATTCTGGTAAACAGCTTTGACTTCCGCTTTCAGGGCTGCAACGTCTACTCACTTGGGTGGCTTCTCAATGGTCCGGTACTCCTTGAAGGCGAGCAGTTCCCGCTGGATGCCCTCCAGCGAGTTGGGCAGATTCCGCTGCTCCAGCTCGAGCGTCTTCTGGCGGATCCAGCTCAGCAGGTTTGTGGTCAGGCGCTCGTACTGGATCTTCTTGCGATCGGCATCCATCAGCTGGCCCACAATCTACGCGGGTAAAGAGTAATAGAGGTAATCATTAGGCGGCACAACAGCAATAATGTAGGCCTAGGTCTGGACCCCACCCCAACCCGAGGCCGAACCCCTGGCCGACTCCGCGATTTGATTCCGACTCTGGGAGCATTGTGAAGTAGAGCGTTAACTGTGGGACACCGTTACGCTGCAGCGATCTCTCTGCCAATTTGAATCGGGCTCCGATTCGGATTGGAATCGGAATCGGTATGATTATTCAAATACCATCCCAGGTACACTACTCACATTCGCTATGCGCTTGCCGCTCTTCTGCTCGTTCTTCATGCGTGCAAAGGTGTGATAGTAGGAAGCCACATAGGTCAAGATCGACTTCTCATCCGGCCGGGCCGAGTCAACATCCTCCGCATCGAGCAGACTGCAAACGGATGATGGATTTGAATGCATTTGATGGTTTACATTGTTGTGATGTGCTCACCTAGGTATGCCCAACTCATTGGCGGCCGTATCGAAGGCATGATTCAGATTGTCCAAGTTAGAGTTCTTCGAGTTGACGATGGTGCTGTACTCGAACAGATCCGGCCGGTGGGAGTGGATCAGGGCATTGAAGCCCAGGCCCGAGCGCCAGGAGTTGGTGAAGTCCGTGATATTGACGCCCGGATAGCCATGCGTCTTGCGTTGGCACCACAAAAGCAGCGCATCTTTGGCGGAACGCTTCTCGCTGGACTCGTTCTCCTCATCCTAGCAAACGAAATCAAGTCAATAAACTCGGTATCATATGCCTCGCCTCGATTTAGCGGACAACTTACCACATCGATTTCAATTTCCTGAATCTGAAATCGCAGAATGATGGTCCAGATGAGACCCAGAATAAGTCGGGGGTTGCCATCGACAATGTCCTCAGCACCAATGGACTCCAAGCGTACCTGTTGGCACAGAAACCAAAAAGAAAGAAATAAGAAAGAGGCCCAGTTGCATTAGCCCTTCTCTGGTTTTATTTTCACTTCCAACCGGCATCGTGGAGTGTGAGTAAGCTGCGCATATTGGGTTACCATCGTTCCGCAGCTCACTCGCCTGAGATACATTTACAGATACATCCGCATGCCTGCCTGCCTGCCTGCCTGCCCGCCAAACAAGTCACGCATTATCAGGTGGAGGTGTTTGACCTCTGCGAGTTCATGTGGGTCGGCTGCCGGCCTGCCATTTGCATTATAGGTCAGGGCGCCGACAGGTAAACCGAACGATAAGCCCACCAAAAGAAACCACCCGATACCGATCTAAATAGCATTATCATAGCTACAAACTGGCCAGCCTTTGCCTGATGATTTATGGGGCTTGAAAACATGTAAATGGAGATTTTTGTCTACGAGTTTCGAGATTTGGATTGAAAACACGATATTTTTAGGTATAATCGATGAAGAAAAGGGGGTGTATATCATATTTTAATGAAATCAGCTAATGTGGGTTGAAAGGGGCGTGTCAAGCTATACATTATATTGGATAGAAATGAGACTTTTAAAGAAATAAAATTATAATTATATCATTTGGAAGGTGGTTCAGGCTGGTAAAAATTTGAATTTTAACTTGAGAATTTACTTTACACATTTTAAAGCTGGCATTTTTATGTTTAACAGCAAAATAATGGAGTCTTTCCCCGAACTTTTTGAAGTTTTCTGCTGCATTTACGACCAAAAAGCCGGGTTCTACTTATTTGAAAACTAGGAGTCGTGCTCCCCAACATGCTTCAATGATTCTCTCCAAGGGATACAACCCCGACGGGTATGGATGTTCGCTTGTGCGTAAATCTTTCGTTCCGGCTTCTTTCAAGCTTGAAAACCAATTAAAATGCACTCAATACCCTTGTCACACACCAGAGAGACAGGGGCCAAGATATAAAGACAAGCCCAAAAAGCAAATAAAACTCGGAATAAAATTGTTAAAAGTAAAATCCAAAAACTTTCACTGCGCAAGTACTGTGCGGATGAAAGGGAACGAAGCGACTTAACATAGATGGGCGATTGGACAAAATTGTTGCAGTTTAATGAGGGTTTTGCTTCTAATTAGATTAGGCTACGGGGGGGAGGAGCATTAAGTGTCCAACCAGAAGCTACCAAACAACGAAACTATGTCGCACGCTAGGCATTCCCTGCGCTTGTAGCAGCAGCACCAAGCAATTAAAATCGAAAAATGCATGAGCCGCAAAGAAAGTGGCAGGCGGAAAAAATATGCCACGCAAAGAAATGCATTAGAAAGTATGCAAATATTTCAGAAATTGCCAAGAAGCAACTTTGAGAGCCGAAGACAGGCAAGGTAATTAAATATATAGTTGTTTCAGCCGTGTCTTCGTCGCCTCCTGCTATCCGAGAGGCCTTCTTTTTTTAAATTTGCGCCAGCACCTCGGCAGCGCAGCTCATAAGGCAAACAAAGCACGCAATGGCCACGCGCAGCTGCGCAGGCGCGACTTGCACTTTCTACAAATGCGTAGAGCTCTCCAATCCCCACAACATCAACCATACCCCCGGATACCCCCCACACACCCTGTTAACACCTCTCACCTTGGTGTGCAAGAATGCCAGACTCTTGTTGACATTTTCGATTTTATGGACGCGCATGCGTCCGCTGTTCGGCTTGCCCAGTTTCTCCGACGATATGATCTCCAGCAGCTTCAGCAGCTTGATGCCATCGGCCAGGTCTGTGAATAGGTCTTCGACCTCCATTTTGGCCTAAAAAGAAAATGACAATAGTCCAAAATGTGAGTTGCATTTATCGGATAGATTGCGGCAGAGGAGGAGGTGTTATAAAAATTTCACATTTTATTATGTTTTATATCGATTGGAGCAACTTGTTTTCAACAATATGGAAATTTCTATTATGATACTTCGTTATATTGTGCGGCCGTACCTTGATTAGAAACGAATTCATCCATTTGGTAAACGTTTTCTTCTGAATGTGCAGACGCTCCTCCTGGAGCGTCTTGATGCGTTCGTTCTCGAACTTGATGATGCCATCCCGCTGGGTCATACTGGCGGAGTTGCGATTCGATGACGTCTGGGTCTGCAGTGTGGAGTAACCTCCCGGCTCATATTGTGAAGCTACAAGAAATAGAATGAAACATTTTAAATCTCAGATTAGCTTCGGTTTGAAGTCTTACAAATGCAACCAGCAACGTTTAGTTTCTCTCTTAGTATTTGTTTTGATTTAGACTTTTCTTTTAGAGACATCGGGGTAAGCCCCCTGGCAACAGTATAAAATCAATAGGAAGAAAAGTATTTGCGCAAAGTATTTGCGGATAGAAAAAGCCAACCCGTGACGTCTGTGGAATATTGATTTTGAGATAACAGGTTATCGCTAACATAATTGTTTCTATACACATACAAAAAACGCTAAAGGTAGTTCACATTCCAAAGCGTTCGATCGTACGGGTCATTCCTAATTTTAAATCATCGTATCTTCAGTTCCAGCAATATCGTCAAGATTACCAAAACGGTGAATTCGAAACCAATGAAACCTTCAATTTTGATCGCTCATCGAAAATATATGTGTATGTATATAACTTTTGACTAATAAAGATAAGCTCTACTGATAGAACTTAATTACGAAAACTTGTTTACAGCCCAAATTGTGGACACACGCTTTTACGAATGTATACCTTTTACAGACCTTCTAAAGAAGGATAATCTTACATAAAAACATTATTGAAATAATATACAATAGTAGAGAAGAGTAGTATTAATGTTTGCGCCAACCCTTCTATCTAAGGGTTATGCCTCTGGCAAGAGTATCAAAAACAAAATTCATATTGCCTTGACGGGCTTATCAGTCCGGCGTCGAAATTACTTCATAGCAGCGGAAAACGGTTCACAAGTTTGTTAATTTTTATCAACGGTCCGCATTGCGTAATAGTGGCTGAGAAAAAGTGCCAAAACTACTAGCAATCGTAGAAAAAATTCGAATACACACAATACTATGAAACAGAATATATTTGACTCATTTGCCAAATATTTGGCTCCCTTATCGCACTTCCCCGAAACCCTAGTTATCCCAATTGCTTGATAAGGACAGACACTTTCTTTGTGGATTGTGGGTGAAGCAATTATATTTTCCGGGAAAGGGTTCAAGTTCATAGCACCTACCCAACGACTGGCGCTCGTAGGATATATATCTCCGATATTCATTGCGCGTAAAGTTTGAGCGCGTTAGGCTATTGTATTGATCCATAATCTATCTCGAATTCGAGGCGTTTGCAGAGGTTTTAGTTTGTTCGCACTATGATCAAGTAGACCATTTGTGATGTTCAATTTTCGTAATCAGTTTTTCGTTTTCGTTCCGATCGCCAGTTCGGAGCCAGTTGCTTGCTCTACCCGCGCCGTTTGGTCACTGGAAAAGCGAAAAGTCGGCCCCCAATTCGCTGGGCCAAGCACCTAAGAGTGGGGTAAAGCTTCCACCTCCTTTTGGCGTTATTTATCAGATGAATCAAAAGTCGCAAAGCAACGAAAACCGAAAGTGCCACCACCAAATTCCTCAACTTGGCCAGCTATGGTGAATTCCTTTTATCGCAAGCATTAAACTTATGGATAGGGGGAGGCCCTCGGCGATCTTATGGATCTACGCATTGAAACAAAGCTCAGGGGCCCCGAGCTAATCTTATCATCTGATAAATCCCACATACCTCGCACATTTATGTCCTATCCCACCCGATAAAGAGGAACGATTGTTGTCTGGTGTATTTATAGGGCATGGAATGCCGAATGCGCTTCAATAATATCAAGAGATTTATGGTGGCAATCCATTATACATATAACAAATTCGGGTTCTCCGTAATACCATTTAAAAGGGCCCCATAATAGCCCATTTGTGGGGCATTCCGTCAGCTAAGAGCCCGTCTGAGGTCACCTGGAAGGCATTTGCCGCCAATTGGCAAACAGAACACTTGGCTTTGGCAAATAGAAAAATCAATTAAAAAAGAGGTGGAAACCAAACAATAAAAAAAAAATAGAAAACCAACAGCGCGCCGGTATGACAATAAACTTTACCATACACACAAAGCGATAACGGCTGGCCTTATCAGCCTTTTGCCAGAAAATGCCGGCAAAAAGGGTCCCAAAGAAGGCATAACTTTAGGCTTGGCCAGGAAACAAAAAAAAAAACGGCTTGTTACGGAGTACAGCCACACACTTAACTTGGAAAACAATTAAAGTGTGTGCCCCAGCTGTCTTTCACAAAATTATTTTATTTTTAAACGCCGAAACAGGGAGTTCGCGGCACAGGCAAAGTCAGGGTCACATTCCGAGCATCCTGTTTACTGAAATAAACACCCCGGCATCGAGGATGTGCGAGAGCACATGCGCGGCAGCTGGAAGCAGCAGCACTCGAATTGCGTGTTTATTTCTATTTTTAAACAAACTCCCTTCACACCCCGCCTAACACACTCCATCTCAAGATATTCTTGCTTCTGGCTTAGGGATTTTGGGCAGATCTTAATCTTCCGATGGTCCACATTTATCGATCAGCTAACGAACTGGGCGTGCAACAACCTCGGAGTCGTGTAAAGATTTGCATAAATCAATAAGCGGTTGCCGTTTTGTCTGCTTAATTTTTATGGGAATTATGCAAAGTTCCATATCATTCGAAATCGAGGTTCTAATGATACTTTAAAGTATACCAAAGGCTTCTTTTGCTATTATTTCTTTCCAAATTTGCCAGTTAGATGGGATCAGATAGTATCCAAGTCGTTAACTGTTTTAATTACTTTTGCGTGAGTGATGGAATGTCCACGATAAAAACCTAATTTTACTGTCAACTGAGTTTTGACTCGCTTTTCCTTTTTTTTATTTAAGAGAAAATAATGAGACCTGTAGCTGTGCAAATTAGGGAATAGGTGGCTTTGTTGTACAAAATTCTATGCATAAAATTACCTCATCAGAGGTTGGAAATTAAAATTCAGATTTAGACTCCACAACCAAAGCGCAAAGGCTTCAGTCACTTAAATAAAAAAAAGAATACAAATGAAAAAAAAAAGTCAACAACAAAAAGCTGCTATAAATTCTTTTGTTTGTGCTTGGCATGTTAAACAATTTTGGAAAAAAATATACCCATATGGAAAAAACAAACAATCCCAAAGAGAAAACAGAAAAGTGACAAGCTGAGATTTGAGGTAAACAATAGATTGAAACTGGAAAGAGCCTTCGCATTGAGATGTTCTTTAGCTTAAGAAAAGTGGAGATTTATAATCACATGAAATGTATTTTGGCTATCAGCTAGTTTAATTTACATTTTTTCTTCGTTATATTCAAACGAAGCTTAATTCCCTGGGTGGGGTGGAGTCGCGCTCTTTAAAACTGATTACCAAACATTTTCGACGATTATTGTCGCATACCAGACACAAAGGGGGAAGACATATTACATACTTCATTTCAGTTTCATATTAGCTTGTCTTCATTGCTTTTATGGCTCTTAGTTTGCCTTTTCTTTTGTTGAAATCGAAATTGTTTATTGTGCTTCACTGGTCAAAAGCAGAGGGTTCACTCAGAAAAAAGGTTTTATTACTTAACACCCAAAAGTTTCGAGTGGAAGGCCCATGTAGCTGGTACTTCTTATATTCCTAAATCTACCATTAAATAAAAAGGCTGTACTACCCAAAAGAAGTTGTTATATTTTGTTTATTTGTAAATTATTAGTATTGGGTAAGAATTTTTTCTTTTTAGGTGAATATAAACAATATGGGACCACTTTTTTCACTGCTGTCCGTACGTGTTGGACTCTATGATGTGCTCCAAAAGTTATTTGCGAAAATTAGTCAATGTTGTTGAGCCGCACTTCCATTTCTTGCCCCTCCGGCTCCTCGTGGCCATTGCCTTTATTATTTTTTGGCATTTGGTTACGCCCCCCCGAGGGGTTACGATATATACACCCGCAACTATGTTGTTTTTGATGACATCACCGGCGTCGGTTCAGGGCCCGAATTCGATTCATTCTTCGCTGGTTTGGGTTTGCGCATGCGCGCCGCTTTCAGCTACCGAATTAGACGTTTTCGATGTTTTCTCCCCATCTCGAATGCTTTCGCATTCTCCGATTGTGTTCATTTTTCTGTTTGTCGGTTTTGTTTATGCAAATCTCTGAATAGATTATTTGGGGCGCCGCTCCAGCGGTTTCAACCGTTTTTTTGTTGTGTACCCCTTTTTCGTTTTTGTGGCAATGAAACAAATTTTCAATTGGCCATCAAATGCTTATTTTCCTAACGGTTCTGTGCCTTTTCCAAGTCTGGGAAAATACTTTGAGCCAAGCTGGCAGCAGTAAACAAATTCATCAAATTGTTCAATGATGACATCAGTTTTTGGCGAATAGAAATTTTTTTTGGGGGACAAAGAACCACTGAATATAAAGGGGCTTTTTCGCAACGGGTGGCATCTATGGGGTCTATGAATATAGCAGCGGATTGCTGGAATTTCTAATAAAAATCAATTAAAAGTGAAATTCGCTAGCAGGGCGTTGTTGAAAGCGTTTGCTTAATTTTTAATAAATTTTAATCGATTTGAGATGCCAACCGCGTCTTAGCTGAAGATTCATTAATTTTCAAACTAAAAAGAAACACAGTCACGCGACTGCTCTGTGGCCTTTTAATTGTGGCATCATTATCATTTGTTACGGCGGATATAGGCCTATTAGATCGTGTCTTTTCCGTTACAAATGAGTGCAAAAACAACAGGTTCTCGCCAGGCACTCTGATTGATTTCCTTGTATTGGTCGGGGAAGTGCTGGGCAATTAAAGATCTCGCGCCGATTCTGGGGAATAAGCTATGATTGATTATCCCACTCTGCTCTGTCCATGAAACTCGAAAATTGCCTTCAACCAAGAGGTATAACTAAAATCTTGGTGTCTGTAGGAAATTGGGAGACTTTCACTGGGCAAACAAAAATGTCGAAAGCCAAAACAAGCTTTCAAGACCACAATTTTTGCCAAAGTTCTACCAACAGCGAGCTGGTTTCTGATTAATTACTTCTGTCTACCCACTTCCTACTCGAAACGCCGAAAATATGACTTAATCGCATCGAATCATTTGCATATGGGGGAGACTCAACGAAAGCGCCAACACGTGTGAGTCCAGAATTGGATACTTAGGCCGAATGATTCACTGGGCAGATATTTGACTTGGCTATACCGACGAAAAATTTTTAATGAGTTAGGCATATCTCTGTTTGAGTGCCAACACTCATGGCACAACCCTCGCCACTCATGGCCAAGCCAAATATTTGCACAATAATCTAACACTTCGAGGGGCCGCCGCTTTTCGCAGGAAGTTTCCGCAAAGACCGTATATACATAGTCCCAGTTATCATTACGGGTGAGTGGTTTTCCGGAGCAACTCAGTGGGGTAAGGTCGCTGCTATCAGAAGCAGCAGCAACCCTTGCTTGCTGCTACCATTTTAGTTTTAATTAAAATGTACCAAACGACAATCAAACGATCGGCTGACAAGGCGGAGAACAATTCAATTTCATTTTTGACAGCCGGCGACCCGGAGATGTCACGAGAACAGAAACAGAACAATGACGAAGAAATATTTCACCAACTTCTAGTCATAACTCGTATCTTAGACATCTATTTCAAAAGGGCCCTAATTGAAATTGAAATCATGTGAGAGCGACGGGCAGAGCGGCAAGGGACGGGGGCCTCGGCCTATTGAATTTTTAATTGGCTAAGCCTGGGATACCAGCGATTCCCGCGATCGACTTTTTATTTGGTACATACGCGTACACAAATGTTTACCCAAGTGTCGGGCCATAAAAATCATTGTTGGACAGAAAAATATAAATTTGTAAAACTATCTAATTGAAAGTTTTCCCTAGACAGATACCGAGATAGCCTTGCGGCCCCATCCGCTGATAATGCCTTGAAGCCGAATTCCCGATAAGTTATGGATTTTAAATGAATTTCAAACGGCTTTAATGTGTTTTTTACGAGACACGAACTCTGATATACGTACGTACATACGAGTATATCGGTGGGGAGGGGTTTGTTATTTCAAACTGCATTCCCTCGACTTCAAAAAGCACGTTGCGCAAAACCACAGCGAAAAATCGAAAAGTCAAGTTTACAATTACACGACAAAAATTTCAAATTCGTATTTAGATTCGATGACGTTTACCAGCACACCGAACGTTTTTTTTTTTATTCACATTCCCTTGCGGTTTTGTGTGCAAACATTTCATGCATAATTTATTGTTGTCGATGGGGTTTTTTAAGAGCACTCTCAAGCGGACCGGCTTGAGATATAAATAGCTAAGAGTCTGGCTAAGAGAAGCTGTCTGGGAACCTGGTTGTTTGTGACCCATAGAGTTATCATTTGAGTAAGTTTTAGCCCCGTATATTCGTAACTCCGCTCTGACTTTCGGCAAACATTATTCGCGATCCCCCCGGTTGAATCTTCTGGATTGAATCTTTTGCTATCAAGGTGGGCAAACGGACGGAATTGGGGACTTGGTTCTTCCCGCCAGCGGCTTATGTTAATTCCCCTTCTCTGAGCTCTGATGAAGACCTCGTTCGCCGTCCGGGCATCATAATCAAAATCGAAGATATGATATACCAACAGAATAAAAAACTCCAAATAAAGATCATAAGACTTCACGCTACAATGCTAAACAGACGCAGCCGACACTCTTTAGTTCAGCGGAAACCGGTAAAAAATGACAGCAACAAACCCAAGGAAGAGCAAACTTTGGTGTTTGTATTTCTGTTTTTTAGCTCCACGTAGCGCTGAGGGTTCCCGCCTTACTTCCCGCTTTCCGCTCGAGCTTGTCGATTGTCTGATGTCAGCGTTAAAGTAAATATTTTGTTATTTAAGCGTGTAATTTTATTTCCAGCCGCAGCACCAAGAGAGAACTTAACCTTTATGCAAGTACAACCTGGGTCGACTTTTGCCGTCTGTTGAGTTGAGAAAACTAAAGCCCCTCAAAAAAAAGTGTTATATAAGCCGGTCTCAAGGTTAACCTGGCTGATTTTCGCTGCTGCATGCAAATGTAAGACATTCTGTAAGCAACTAGTCACGACACAAACCGCTTGATCATCGCCTCTGAGCTGCTGATCAGCGTTCCCAGCTAATTAATAAAACCAGACGGGGCAGGCCATGTTCTCACACACTTTCAGACAGTTTAACCTTTGTGAAGCCCACCGGACGACGTCAAAATACTGGTAGTTAGCCTAGAATCCCTCAAATATCTTATACTCAATTTGAATTTTACGTTTTCATAGTATCCATAAGATGGTATTTCAAGGCCTTCACTCCTGTGGGTTTGCTAATAAGTTCCATGTGTTGAGGCTAGACTGTACGATTAATTTCTGACAAGACGGAGCACTATTCTCTCTAGGGGTCTGAGTCATACGTGACTGCCTGACATCATGAGCCGTTTCCATTGATTCCTGCATTTTTCAGAGTGCATGCAATCGACTTTTTTTATCGCATTTCAGCCATCGATAGCTGCCTATCTGCAAACTTATAGATAGCTTCTATCTGCACAAGAGTTAATAAATTCGCATTGAGGGCGGTGGAAGAAAGTAAGAAAGCCATAAATTGCTGCGACAAGTAAGCTCTTTTTGCGTTCACTTCGAGGCCCCTTTTGGTAGCTAGTATTTGGTTAAATTTAGAACTTTACTAAGACATAGTTTGCAGTATCTGATGAATGCCGGAGTGGCCGGGATTTTGGCCAAGAACGCTTAGCCAAGCCAATCCAAGTGGAGGAACTGGAACGCATAATGCTCATACTCGTCACATAAATAACAGCAAGCTCACGCACACAATTTAGAACACCACAAAAAATAAGGAAAGAACGAAAACGAACAATTTATAAAGTACGCCCAGGAATGCCAAGTGAAAGAGCTGCCAAAGCTGCGGCAAGGTAAGCCCTATATCGTCTTGTATTGCCTCGACCCGGCTCAAAAGTTCCCCCTACACTGGTACAAACCCTGGGAGGAATCTCCAAAATATCTTAAGATTTAAAATTGTTCGTTTTCGTTCTTTGATAAATCTTTTGGGATTAGTTTTATTGGGCTTTAGGAACAACTGAATACTACTCGTATATAGGGTAAACTTTGTTTACTGCTGTAGGGCTTACGTATCAAAAACATTTCATAAAAGGCGATTCAACTATTGATAGATCTTTTGCGATTAGAATTATTGGGATGTATAGACAAGTTAATACTATTTTAGGAAACTTTGTTCACTGCTGATGGGCTAACGTATCAAAAACCTTCCATAAAAGGCGATTCAACTACCTAGAATCTACCTTTACCCCTTAATCTTTATTAGGTATATTATTTTTTAGTTGGTTATAAGTTCCAAAACGAACTTTTCGGTTTGTAACGCCCCTTTTCTCTTTCTGCAGCCTTCACAGCTGAGCCGTAGCCGCTTAAACATTTGGCATTTCTGCTTTGGCCCGGCTCTGTTACGCTTTTTGATTCTGATTCCGATCGATGTACGCAACGATGTATGCAAAGCAACAAAAACGAAGCATAAAGGGAGGAAGGCGGGCACCTCGAAAACAATTTACGAGTAGCGCACATGCGCATTGTTCTTTGTGCCGCAGAGCTGCAGAGGCTGAGGAGGCCGAAGAGGCTGAAGAGTACGAAATCAATGCCCCACACACAAGACTCCCCGACCCGTACATGGATGGGGCCTGACCATCAACACCTTCTGGTTTCTGGGTTCCGGGCCTGGCCAACACACAAACACGAAAAGCCAGCGGGCCAAGAATCAGCGGCACTTTTATGGCTTCATCTCTCCGCCCAGGTTTGGTTGTTGCCGGCGAGGTAACGACCCGATGACATCCATTAATAATTTCCACCTAGTCTGCGCCGCGGAAGGGCCCAGCTGGTACTCGTATAGTATACCTTCTTCCTGGGGAAGATGGGTACATGACCAAGGGAAACCCAAACAAAGCGGGAAAACAATTACGGTGAAGAGTACGAAATTCGAGCGCCGCCAGCCAGCGGAAACAAAGTGCGCAGAATGTAATTAATTGCCACAGGCCCTCGGCCCAAAAAGCCAATTCATATGCAGCGGCCTCCGAATGATGCCACAGTGCGGTCCGCAACTGTAAAACTACTAGAAGCCGCGATCGTATCGCAGGAAAAAACCAGAACCGGATGGCATGAGTCTTAGGAAATACTAAGAAAGAAATTAAGCAGAGATTGGGTTGGAAGAGAGTACAAAATTACCTCTATGGTAAACATTTTGAAATGCAAATATGCGGCAATTAAGAATGCTAGAAGGTATACTGTCTTATGACATTAAAATTGTTCTACTGTAATCTCTAAGAAACCCCTTAAAAATTTGATTGCTTACTAACGATACATCTCTTCGATCTTTACTCGAATGCATTTTCCCAGTTACAGTTTTATTTACCTACCACATTACATTTTTACCTGGTCAAATATTAAATCTACAAATTTTGAATGCAAATATGCGGCAACTAACAATACTAGAAGTTATACTGTCACATTACATTGAACTTTTTCTAAGTTTATCCCAAAGAAAACCCTTAAAAATTCGATGGCTTACAAACTATGCATCTCTACTTGAATGTATGTTATTGTACCCAGTTATATTTGTAGGGTACAAAATTACATCTGTACTCAAATTTTGAATGCAAATATGCGGTAACTAACAACTTTATAACGCCCACTGTCATTACACATTCAAATTATGCTTTAATTTTTTCTAATATACCAAGAAATCCATTTATAATTCGTTTCCAACTATGAACCTCTTTGATCACTATACCACTCGCCTGCATTGTACTACTCAGTTCCTTTGATGAATCTTGTGTTTGTTTGATTTGCCTGGCCTGTTTGTTGATCTTCTTTGCCACACTAATAAGCTACACATTTTGATTGGACCGGAGGCCGCTGAAACAACTAAAACATCCCCGACACCAATCGCGAATTTCGCTCGCTCAGAAACATTATTAAATTTTTAAAGTGGAAGTGCCACTTTGCGGACTCTCCCGGATGATTGGCAAATTGCTCAAATTTAAGACCCGAGTCAAGGCTACAAATATTTAATGCCTTTTTCTTTTGTTTGTGCGGCTTTGTTTTTTGCAGCTGATAAGATTTGGCGTTTCTATTTCTGCGCTACTGGTCGATGGCAAACTTTTTGTCTAACCGGAATTTCGACCGCTTCCGTTGCCGGGCTGGATATGTTATGTTGGGATCCATTGAAACTGAAGCCAAACACTTGACTCGATTAGCCAAATTCCACAGCAGAGTGGTCGAAAACATAGGAGACGCAAACGCACAATAAAAAGAAAGACAGCTTCGGATAAAAAAAAAAGCTTAAATGCGAATAACCTGCTGGCAATTACTTATGGGTCTAAAAACTCGAAAACCTGGCCAAGAGCAAAAGAGAGCCACCGCCGGGGCTTTGGTGAGAAATTTCACCGGCCAAAAAGGAAGGCCAAAGCGAGTTTCAAGGTTGCCAGCTCGATTGCTCTCCATTCCCCGGTCTCCGGAACTACAGCTCTGCAATGTGCGATCCCGAGATAATGGCACCCAGGTGGGACAGAAAGACAATGGAGTCGCACGAGGGTGGCCCGAAATTTGCCGAGGGGCAGAATACTCGTCGTAATAATAATAATCTTATAGTGCTAGGTAGTTTCTAAACCTTGGATCTTCATGAGAGCAAGCGAGTTACCCCTTAAAAAGTGCTGGAATTTTGTGAAGATACTACTAAAGTTGTAATATTCAGAAATTTGAATTGGAAAAAGGTCAAAACTCGACTGATCTCTACTTTTATTTAGAAACCATATTTTAGCCCACCTAATATTCAACATAACATTATTAATAATTATAATCTTATAGTGCTAGAAAGTTTCTAAACCTTGGATCTTCATGAGAGCAAGCGGGTTTCCCCTTAACGATTGCTGGAATTTTGTAAAACTACTACAAAAGTTGATAATTGTTAAGCTTTTGAGTTGGGAAAGAGGTCAAATAATCTGTAATTTTATTCCGAAACCATATTTTGCCACCCAATATTCAAGATTAAATTAACTTGACAAACCACTGCAGCATGTTGTAATGTACTTGTACAAATTAACTACATTTTTGCTCTTTGAACTTTGGCTAGTGGCGATCAGTAATCGCACAGCACAGCACCAGTAAAATCAACTGAAATTCCGCCAAGCCCCGAGATGGAGACCGAGACGCTACAAAGTTCCCAAGAAAATAAATAATTTTCCCTTGCTAACTTTGTGTGGGCATATTTCCTGCGTTATTTATTGCTGTGCGGCGGGGCTGGCTCCCTGTGATAAGCTTTATTTTCAGTCTGGGCAGATTTTTTGGCCATATGCAGTCGACAGACGCTGGCTTACAAACAAATACGAAAATACGAAAAAAGAAAGCAAACTGCGAGTACAACCACCAAGTCGCGAAGAAAACCAGTTCCAGAGCAAGTTTACTTCTTGTTGTAGTTGTTGTCTCGGGCTGGCTTATAGCCTTGAATGTGCATTTCATGTTATTTTTGGTTTTCAGTTTTGGCGCGCGCTCAGGAAAACATAAAAACTAGTTGAAACTCGGGTTGGCCAAGTTTTCTCAAGACCCCGAAATAAGCGAAACAAAATAGGCTGGCAAGTGAAATGAGCAGGCAAGAAGAAAAGCGAGCGATTCTCAGGCAAAGTATTACTTTGCACTCGGCTTACGGTTATTTTCTAATTACTTTCCAAGCAATTTGCATGGCTGACACACTTGGCCAACCGCAGATCATCAGCCAATCGGAACTTGTCTATTACGGACATCAGAATCTCGGCAGCTTAATCACCCCTGAGGGGAACCCTTTCATAATTAGGTTTTTGATTAGGAATCAGCATCGTATAGTAAATCATTCAAACCGATCGTGCCCGCTGAAACCCACCAATTGTCGTATCAATTTTGCCAGTGACATAAGCTATTTTAATATAGATTATTCGCAATCTATGATGTTGGACTTGCACCCACCGATAAGCGCGCAAATGGGTTAAATGACAGTCAGTGGTATGCATTTGACATTGTCAACGGAACCCGATCGGAAGGGAACTGATTGAAGGCATTATAAAGTGGTATAGTACTGATGTACTATAGGAAACACAAGAAATCGAGTTCAGCAAGTCAATTACCCTAAACTGGAGCGGCTTTTTATTTAATTAAGGGGTAATTGCTACTCCTCCTTCGCTCGCTCCCGGGCAATTACAAATCATTGGGGCCATGCCTTGTCTTTACGATTCAGTCCTTTGATTTCCACTCCAAAATGATCAAAGCAGATATGGGACTTCTTCAGACAGCAGCAAATATTGCTACCAATTGCAAATGAATAATAATATTTACTGTATGCAGTTGAGTTTCAAGAAATCACTTGAAGCGATGAAAGCTCCCTGCTGAAGAAGTTTGACTGCTAGCCCTCCCAAATGCTGACGCAGCGATAAGATACTCATTTTGGGCGAAATACCCAAAATGTAGTTCCAAATTCGCTTTATGGCTTTGATTGATGGGCACGCGGTGGGTTGCGCCATAAAGCTGTGATTGATTGGCTCTTTGGACTGATTTTGAATGGGATTATGCCCAGCTCACACTATAAAACTGGGCATAATGGAAAGTTAGCAGCAGCATGGACCTCGAAAAAGTACAGCGCACAAATTGTGGCGAATTCTGAAGAATGCCATGCCATTACACTGAAAGAATACAAGACTGAAGCGCCAGTGACATATATGGTTACCTTTTAGGCATCAAAATTGTCTTACGAATGGTTTGCCCTTTTCAAAAACATGTTTATTAAATTTTATGGTTTATGTGGAGCTGCAACTTTGTATAATTTTGGGTTCTCTGCATATATGTACAATGCGAGTGCAGCAACACCCTGGCCAGCTGCAGCGCAGACGTTGACTTCTAATTGCCTTGAAAGGGAGAAACAGCAGCAGATACAGCTATAAACAAGCGCATGTGCATTTGTTCATTTGTGCATTTGTATCTCGCAGTTCGGGTTTTGTGTGTGTGTGGGGGGAATTCTTTTCGAAAAAAGAATTCAAAACGGACCAACTGGGTCTGGTCTGTCCCAATAGGAATTGTATTTCGCCTGCAGTTTGACAGCCACGGCGGGGCAACTCTGTTGCAGTTGCTGCTGCAGCACTTTTCCTGCAGATCGGCATTTGTTTACACTGCGCGGGACACTCGGGGTCGACCGAATGGCTTTCCTTTGGCAAGAGTTGTATTACCAGAAAGTGCGAAAACTTAAGTTTAACTCATTGAGCTCAAGGAACTCTTTTCGTGGACTGCTGTGTTGTTTTTTAGATCATTTAAACACCTATGAATGGGACCTCGATTGTATGTATGGCCTGGGGGGGGCGTTGGCCCCGCCTTTCCATCGTTTCCTTTCGCCGGACGCCTTGGCCTTGTTGGCGGCTGCCTTTTTTATCTTCGCTGTCTTTGCTGTCGTTGGCCTCTTGGCTGACCCGTTAAGTGTAATTGAATTTAAACGGCAATTGTCTTGCGAATGCAATGCTTTTATTGCAAATTGCAAATCACGCTGCAGTGGCTCCCAAACTGTGGCTTAACGGTGGTGCAGCATAAAGCTTCCAGCGAGCAAGCGGGACAGCAGGAGGGCAGAGCGAGACGGCGACTGCCCAAGCGGAATGCGGTTTAAAAATAAACCCAGCCCAGAGGTGGGAGTGTGGGGCGCTTGGCGGGGGGAGGGAGGCAAGCGAAGCCAAAACGTGCTTTGGCTTAGACCCTACTTAGCCTAGTTTACGACTCACGGCGACCAATTGAGAGGCGAGAGCCTGGCTCGGAGACACCTGTGCCCCACACACAGGAGAAAAAGAGAGCGAGCAGCGGGGGAAAGAAAAAGAAAGGGAGAGGGATAGGGAGGGGGGTGGCAAGGGGATTCCCCGCCCACATGGTAATTTATAACTACAGGCTGAAGGGAACAAGATCTTCTAATTAAGCATTTTTTAAAAATGCGTTTTTAGTTTATTAGCTTGAAAAATTCCTCTAAAATAAGGTTCAATAGGCCGTATTAATATTTATTGACGTTTTTACCTTTTACCAAAGGGCGTTCCATAGTAAAAACGACACTTTCAGCGCATTTTCTCGAAACTAAGTTCTTCAAGTCTTTCCACATGATATCACTACT
>JAJJHQ010003614.1:0-83852 GCA_021223825.1 Drosophila ironensis | reverse complement strand
CTACGCCGAAAAAACTGTGATAAATCACGGAGAGTATTGTTTTTAACACAAATAACGAGATCTCTCGGAGAACCTATTCCCAATGCAATAGTCTTGGAAATGATTTGTTTATGGCTACGTTTAAGCTAATAACCTACTTCTGAAAACTATGCCAAAAACACCTGTAAAGGTGGCAAAGAAAATGTGTAGCAAGCTAGGGAAAAGTCGCAACAAATTGGAAAAACCATGACTAATTTCAATGGGTTACTGTTTGGCACAGATTTTTGGGTACATGATGTTTGCAAACAAAAAAGGCGACAACCTGAGGAACTATAAGGCCCTTGGGGTACTTGCATGTGAATGTTTGGGCAGATAGAACAACAACCTAAAGACTTGGAAAAGCCTTGGGTGGTGTGTTATACTTGCCGGTATGTTTTCCTGCTCCCGCAGTGATCGATAGACGAGCTTATTTCACGGCGATAATATCGCTTACAACGTAAATTTGTTTATTTCTAAACCGGAAGTTCCAGTTCGCCGAAAACAGATTTGTCGCTCCCGGACCCGCCGGCTGCGGCGGATCCGCGAGCGCCGCACAGACATTCAGTAGGCTAACTAAGAGCTATAACACGAAAACAGGCTCCGCGGGAGGGGCTTCTGCTACTTCTACTTCTTCGCCTCGCCTCCGGCGATGGCCGGCGACTCGGCGAAGCTCTCGAACGTGTCCTTCACCTTCTTGAGGCCGCGGCCCGCGTAGCAGGGCAGCATGTGGACGAAGCGGAAGCTGTTCTTGACGCCCTCGTTGTAGTAGTGCTTGGCCAGGAAGCGCACCTCGCCGCTGCCCGGCAGCTTTGGCACCTCGAACGGCAGCTGCTTCTTCGCCTTCTGCACGTACGGGCACAGCTGGGCCTTCACGCCGTCCAGCAGCTGGTGCGTCCGGTCCGTGTCCGCCCAGATGCCAACGCTGCGCGTGTAGTACACCACACCGGCCAGGGCGCTGCCGCGCAGGAGGAGTCTGCAAGAGAGGTGCTTACGTAAGTTGTGGCCACAAAAGCGACGCCTGCACTTACCCCAGCACCATTTCGAGCTGCCTGTGTGGTCGGGAAGAGAGTGTGATAGTCGCTGTGGGGTGGGGGCTAATCCAAACCCTCGGGGCTGGTCGATTTTGGTCAAGAGTGCGAAATTAGCACCTCGCTCCAATTCGGTGTTCGAATGTTGTTTTTTTTGCTATAGCTTCCAGTGTTGCAAACTGTAAATTGGGCGGGATGGCACTGTCCACTCGGTTGACGTCTTGCGTTGCCAACTTATTTGAATAAGAAAGATGGCGTTGCCAACTATGCTGACGTTGAGCGTCAAAAGTATATTAAGGGCGCCAAAATTAGTTAGCACTGGATAAGTTCCGATCGTGCAGCAGATCCTTGCGAGTCCTGCAGCGAACGTGACAGTCGAGACTAAGCTGAAAATAATTTCGAGTCCTCTCGATCTCGATCCCCTTAGGGTTTGCATTTCTCTGATGCAGCGGATCTCCAGCTTTAGGTGAAATGATGCAGCAGACTCTTGTATGACGAAGGTGATGCAGTAAAACAGCCGGGTCCAAAAAGGCGGGAGATGACGTCAGAGGGGGCAATGATCCTCCATTCCCCAGTAGATTGTTGGCGGGGAGATCGGGAGGATTCGATGCTGGAGATGCGCTCCCGTCCAGGAAATAGGCGCTCAAGTCGATGTCCGCAAGAGGAACTAGAGGGGGGAAACTAAAGGATTGCTAGGGGAATGGCTACGGGGATGGCTAGGGTGACGGCTAGGGTGATGGCTAGGTAGGGAAACTAAGGGGGGAACTAAGGGGTGAACTAAGGGGGGAACTAGAAGGAGAGGGGTGGGGAAAAATTAGTTTACTTACCCAAAAAATCGGGCTCGATGAAGCTTAAGTAATGATTTGTCTGTTAGAACTAGTTGGGAATTATAATTTCGCGGAGCGACAGAAATTCGAGTTCCCAACAATTGCGGCCCGATCTAGCCCGATTTTTTAGGTAAGTAAACTAATTTTTCCCTCCCCTCTCCTTCCAGCTCTCCACTAGTTCCCCTCGCCAGACGTCGACCCGAGCGCCTATTTCCTGGACGGGAGCACATCTCCAGCATCGGATCCTCCCAATCTCCACGCCAACGATCTACTGGAGATTGGAGGACCATTGCATCCTCTGACTTCCTCTGACTTCATCTCCATCCTTTTTCGTCATACAAGAGTCTGCTGCATCTTCTCAACTGAAGCTGGAGATCCGCTGCAACAGAGATATGCAAACCCTAAGGCAGCATCAGACAGATATGGCTCGGCAAAATGCTGATAAATAGTAGGTATATATAATTTATGGGGTTGGAAAAGCTCCTTTCTCCCTGTTACGTAAATTTGTAAAAGTTCAATATACCCTTGTTCTTTCTAAAATCCTGGAATAAAAATAATTGATAATGACAATAGGTACTCGTTGTCGAAAAATCTCGATTACAGTGTTTCTATTTGTTTATTATTCATTTTAAAGGAAATTATAATAAAAGTTGTCTTTTCCTAAGTGGATTTGCGTCCAACCGAATTAGAAATCTAATATTTGTAACAACATTGTAAACTATTTGATAAATACTTCAGAGGGTTTAGTTTTTGCACCCTTATTTCCAGCCCCCTTTCACGGCGGTGTTATGCCACATAAATAGTAGTAAATAAATTCACATTTTCAACTGGAGGAGGCTAGTAGAAAACTGGAACTCATATACTTGGATACTGGAGATCTATCAAGAATTAAAATTGTTGCCTTATATCTTATACATATTTTTACTCCTCTTTACTCCTCATTGCTCATTTGAACTGTCCTGCTTAGTGGAGCTAATTGGGGATCTTTTGAGGATCTGTGAGAGTAAACGAGGCATTAAGAAAGATCCGTGTTCACCAGGGTCTTTCTAGTTAAGGGCTAATCCAAGTAGCAGCTACTTCCGCCTTTGTTCCTAATGAAATCCTATTTATTTAACTGGGACGACAACCAGCAGCTTCCGTACCCCTATGAACGTTTTTATTTTGCCTGCGCTGCTTTTGTTACATTTTTGCGACAGCCGCTGCAGTTAAGAGGATTATTACCAAACGGACAAAAAAGGAATTGCCAAGGTTTCTGTGCCAAATTATTGAAAAATCCCGATTTCAAATCGAGTGAGAAGTTTAACGGGCTTCCTTTTTGTCCTTTTTTTTTTGTTTTTTACCCATTTTTGCGCTGCCTGTCAGGCAACATCGTCGTCCCTTCCAGGTCGCCCGACATTGACCCACGTGTCACCCGGGTTGGCTACGCTTATTAATGGGTTCAGTGAATGTAGCGCACAACCCCTTCGGCACCCGAAAAATTGAAATTTTCCTCCTGTTTTTTTGGGTTAAAAAATTGGCAAGATTTTGTGCGCCCAAAAAAAAACATAAATGAGAAAATGCAATTTATTAATTTCGCATGGACGTGTGACAGTTGGTTGCATTCGCCTCTGATCCTTTATTTACACAATGAGCGGCAGCGTTTGGGTGACCCTTTTTAGCCCTAACCCCCTAACCCCCGACCCTTTCGAAATTTTTATGCGCAAAATGTCAAGAAATTTTTTGTTGCAAAATTCGCATTATCCATAGAAAATTGCAACTTTACAACAGCGGGCAAGGGTTCAGGCTCACTTACCCCTTACCCTATAACCCCTTTCAAGCCGGGGGATGCTGTGCTTCATGGATTTCACATGCAGTGAGCTCAAAAGTAATTTGGTGACCCCTTCAGTTTTTGGCTAAATTTTACACATTTTCGTCGGGAAAACTGTCCGTCAACCCTTTCCCAGTTTTGGAGGAACACAATGCGAGTGCCATCCAATTGTAAACTCTAATGAAATTTATGCCTTTCGTTTGGGGGCACACCAAACACGCTTCGCACGCGTGTGGATTTCACATTTTGTCCATTCGAGGAGCAGCTGCCACGATTGGAAAATCGAAAATCGGTAGGGATAGAAATCGATGGCTTTAAAGCAGAAACTACCCGACGGTCTGTATCTTGCCGTCACTTTTTATGGATCTTGTTTACTTGTTCGCTTTCGATATTATTGGTGCACGCGTTTGTGTTTGCCCAGGGCTTAGGGTCTGGGCTGTTTTTTATATCATTTCGTGGGGTGTCAAAGATAAGGAAAACGTCCCCGGTTTCTGGTGTAAAAATTGACTCTTTTTGTCGATTTTTTGTCGCGTGTGAAATGTTTGGTTTTCAAATCACAAGACACGCGCCGCCCTTCGTTTAAACTCTTGGACGGCATGCTGGTTATTGCTCGAGGGTCAATTGTTATTTTTTTAAAGAACCATTTCGGACGATAATTGGTAGCCCTCAGAAAAGCAACTGCCCTGGAGGACCCTTGGGAGGAAATTATTGTTGAATGTGTCTCATTAAGGACCCCTGGGAGGGGATTATTATTGGACAAGTCAAACATAAGGAATTTGAATAGAAAATGTACCCGGATTTCTAATGGGTTCTCAAGAAGATGGGTTTTCAATAGATTTGAGACAATATTTGTAAGTCTTTCACATACTATATACATCATAATTTATCTGAATTCAGACAATATTAAATAATTCTGGCTTAAAGTGATTCAAAAATAGGATTTATCTTATCACTGGGCGTGCAGTTATTGATACTTGGGCCGCTGACCACATCCTGTCGCGCACCATTTTCGAGATAAAAGTATAAAAGTCATTGAATGCTTATTTATTCTTCGCCTCGTCTTTTTTACTTGAATTGTACAAACTCCCCCCAAAAGGGACACACTTTGAAAGTCTGACCACTAACGCATAGGACCACTTTTGCCCACGCTCCTGTTTTTCCTAAGCAGCTTACGCACTCAGCAAGCGATTCTTCCTTTTTTTTTGTATTTCTGCGTGGGTGTGTGCGTGTGATAGTGCATAAAATTTATTGGCGCATTGGGGATGAGTAGAGTTCCAAAATGGTGGTGAGGGGGTTTGTCAAGGACCTTTCATTCCAGGAGCGAGACTAAACACTTAAAATTTTAGCCGAGTTAAAGGGTTGCACTTTCAAGGCATTTAATCCTTTATTTTGGCAATTTCTATTCAATTCTAGAAATAGTTTTTTTAAAAGGATTAAATTCATAATATAGCCGTACATTGTAGTATTTAATTTACCAACTTATATGTATTATTTTCAAACCCCCTGCGAAATAACTTCCTGGAGCCCCTGTAACCACTTTCACTGCGGCCTGCGTCTGGCAGTTGTCGCTCTGCGGACAAGGCTTTTATAATTTTATGCCATTTCTTTCAATATTTATTTTGTTATTAGGTTTTTGTAATGAGTTCAAGTTGTTGTCAACAGCACTGGGCGCCCAGACAACAACAACATGGCCGGCAACATGGACGGCAGTGGGGCAAAGTGCTGGGAGGATGGCGTTGAAATTGGAAAAATTGTATCAATAGATTGTTGTCTCTGTTCCCTATGAGTGCGTGTGTGCGTATCGGCTGTGGTGTGAGTGTATTGCCATGGAAAATTCCGCCTGGCACATAAATTAATTAATTTTGTTTTTGCCTCTTTTTTTGTTTGTTATGGAAGTCTAGGCATCAGGGATGAGGGCAAGAATGTGGGCGGCTCGGGAGGCCCCAACGTATCGAAATTTGTTTAATGCGTAGTCCTTATTATCGAAAATGCACAAATAAAAAAGGGTACTCCTTGGGGGAAACAATTATTTAGAATTTTTTAGTGCTATATAAGAAGAGGGTACCATATATAAAGAGTAGAACCTTGTTAAATGGGGAATACTAATACAATACCTTTATGTATACATAAACAAGAGATGTCCAAGTTTTGTCTACATCTATTTTATATTATTTGCTCTTCGCCGAGCCTTCGCTCCTCTTCTTTTGTTCGTCTGTAGTTGGCAAAGTCTAAAGTTACGCCCGTCTCTATTGATTTTCCATAATGAGGCTTATATCGGCCCAACTCCCCGGGTGGAGCCATCGAATTTCATTGCAAAATCACTGCCGGGAAAGCGTCGGTCAGGGGGTTGGACTGTGTGGTTCGGTGTGGTGCGGTGTGGTGTGGTGAGGCGTAGATTTCGGTCGAGTAGAATCCGTATTCCTGGCTGTCATGGCTGATTGCCAAACAAACAGACACGCACCCACACACACTTTTTGTTCGAAATAAAAAGGAACGCAGGAGCAGGCGAAGCAATTTTATTGTCATCATTTATACATACAGTGGGGCCACGCCAAGGGGACCACTATTACAGCTGGTACTCTGAGAAAATTCTTTGGACTTAGTGCCCAAAAAAACGTTAATTTAAAGTGACAAGACAAGGTATTTTCATTTCATTTTAAGCAACTGATTCTTCTCAATGTTTTCCTATCGTTTTGCCACTGTAGCGCACCGAATCTTTTTTGCTAAGCTCTCTCGCACATGGACATCCTCACAGGATGTTGGGTATTGTTTTTGCTGCCGCCATCAGCTGTCAAGTCAATCCTGACATTATGATTTCTACTCCATCAGCGGAGAGCTGCTACCTTTGATAGATTTTTCAATTTATTATCGCCTGTCTGACATTTTGTCCTTCTATTTTCCTCCGTTTTGTTGCTTTTTTTAATCAAGGAGGCTCGGTGGGATGGTGGCTTAATATTTATAGGCATAAATAGTTTGCAAGCTTCCTGCGGCTCAACTTTAATTTGCAAAGCGATAAATAACACATGACCCCTGCCCCTGCCCCTGCCCAGGGCCAAGGCGAAATTCCGCACACAAATCCCGGAATCAGGATTCGACATTACGCACACAGGAATGGCCGGAAAATGAAAGTGAAAAGAAAAGTGGAAAAGTAGCCGGAGCAGCAGCAACAACTGCAAAAAGTGCTGAACGCAGACAAAGTACAAATTGCCCACAAAATATAAAAACGAAGCCAGCCGAGAGGAGAGGAGAGAGCCCGATGAAGGGGAAGCGAAGGCAGAAAGTTCAATTTACTACTTTTCACTTTAGCATACATTCCCACCCACACACACTTGCCCACCCGCACACTCGCACACTCGCACCGCATTTCACCCTCGGTGGCCAGCTGGTTTCCGTGGAAATCGGAGAAGCCACTGGCCCAGCATCCCACAACCTTATCCTTGCCCCTCCCCTCCCCCCCGAGGGCAACCTTATCCTTGCTCCGGCACTCCCCCTAACGTTGCCTTTTCTGCGTTAAATTTTTCTTTTTATTTTGGAATTTCGTTCGATATCCTGCGCCATATTACTCACACACATGCACCCCCGGCACATATTCCACATGTGCGTATAACATACATACGTATATGTACCACACTCGCACACTAACAAGCTTCTAAGCACAACACACACACGCACACACACGCCGGAGAATGAATCCCCAACACGAGCATCTAATTTTCTTTTAAGGTCAAGCTGGAATGAAATACAAAAAAAACTTCTTTTTCGGTTGATGAAAATTACAATTTTCTTCTTATTTTTCTCTCAACTTACATGCCGAAGGAAAAAAATTGTTTGCCCTCTTGTTGCTTCCGTTCGGTCTCGGTCTGCCTTTCCTGATGTCCCTCCCCGTCCACCTTATACACATGGAGAAATACCCCAGCGGACTGGGAAATAGCTTACAGTTCCATTAAGATTTATACTTATTCTAGGATTTTAATTAGAGTTAAAGGGTTTCCTATAAATTTTCATTTTAAATTTAAACTGAATTACTCCAAGGCAGATCTGTTTGTTTCTGTGCACCCAAGTACAGGCAGATGTATGCCGCCTTATGTCCTTTCTTCTGGCAAGTTTTATTCCTCATCAACGCCCGTTCAACCTCTTCCCCTCAAAGGCAACTCAGACGCAGGCCAGCCTGCTGAAAGTCCTTTCTGGCTCACGCACACCGCATTCACACTGTGTGTATCCAATTGAAAAGGAGTCCAGGACCAGGAATGGCAAAGAAATCCGAAAACGCAACTGAAACTCAACCAAATCCCGGTCCGGGTTTTCGCACTTTGTTTGGCTTCCCCGATGCCTGCAAATGGGGAACGCACAAAGGGATGTCGCGACCCTTTTCCAATATTACATAGATCAATATTGCCTAGATAAGCGATCTATCATTCGGGGCGGCATTGGAAAAGACGGTCCATGAATTGGGACTGTTAAGAATCAGCCAATTAAATGATTATGTTTTTCAAAATTGTATGCTTTACATTAGTTCATATTATCAGGGAATATCTCCATCAAGAGTAGAGTTATTATTTTGATCACATTCTCGACTATAAGCTTTGATGTCATTATGTCAAATATTCCAGTTGTTTTTAGTAGAAATTTGTGTTAAAACCACCCATGAAATCTTTTTATTTTCTTGTTTTGGAGATTTTTAAAGACGATGCGCGTATTGGGCCTGATAGCCAGTACACTGAGCCACTGGCTGCAACAGCGATACATGGAGGTGGGATTCGGCTGCTCGATCGTCATTTCGCTCACTTTGTTCCTGGAAATAAGCCTGGCTGCCGATCGGGATCTCATCTACTGGCGTGACATCCTGACCGCAGCTCTCGAGAGCAGCTTACTGCTGCCGATCGCTTTGTTGGGCGTCTCCGCTGGCTGCAAGCTGATTCTGATGGCCCATCTGGTGGCGGACCACTGCTTCCCCCGCCTGTGGCTCCAGAACTGTCTGGAACGAAGGCGTCGCCTGGTGTTCGCCGACTTCATTGTGCGCCGCCTCCTTCTCCAGCTGGAGCTGACCGCCCGGCGTTTGCCGCCATCCGCCAAGGATGTCGATGGGGCCGATCCGGCGATGCTCCAGAGCTACGAGCGGGCCCGGAGGAGCGCCTATCGGGCGGTGGAGATCTTTCGGCGCGACGCACAGACCGTGCTGCAGCCTCGATTGGTGGATTCCAACGAAGAGGAGGACTCGTCTATTCCCCACTACTTTGTGCTCGAGGAGGAGGAGCGAGCCCTGCGGCGACATGGCTACGGCAGCCTAGACCTGCCGGTCACAGAAAAATTGATTCGACAACTCCTGCGCCCTCCGAAAAAGGTACTTAAGTCCAGAAAGCCCAGGGGTCGAGGACCTTGTAGTTCTAGCGCGGCAACGAGTACACAACGTTTGCGGGCTTAGTGCTATTCTCAAAATTGTACATTGAAATTCATTTGAACGATTTCAACGAAATACAACTTAAGGATGTTGATCCACATGTATTTTGCTCCAAAATTTTTATTATAAGTAGTAACGTAGCGTTTCCCTAAAACCCATTTTTAACCGAATTTATGCAAAAGGAATGCCAAGCGTTCTTGTAGTCGCGTTCTGGAAAGTCATTAGGGTAACCTAAGCCTACGGGCGCACACCTCCACATCATGTACACTCTTCTCTGGTGCGTGTCCTTTTGCGTCATTTATTTAAATTGCCGCATTTCCAGGACTAATGTGCATATGCCAGGGGAAAAAGCAAATGAAAAACCCACCCCATATCCCCTACATTTGGAAAATGAGAAAACGAAATACCAAATACTTACCCCTCCCCGGGGCAGTGGTGCCGAATAAAAATCCATAAGTTAAATTATTAAAGTTTGTGCTGTTGTTGGTACGGCTGTTTTTGGTGACCCGAGGTTAGGGGTTTTTCGACACATTCCAAGGACTCGCCGGCGACCAGCGGTCAATGGAACGAAGTCCCATAAAAGCACAAGGGGGCAAGCATACGTCGCGAATTTGGTATACCCCTTATAGGGTTTCTCTATCAGGCAAAAGTGAGGCATTTGATTAAAAAACAATCAATAAAACTATTTGGATAATTCGGATTTTCATCGATATTATTTAAACTTCAATGCTGGCTAACAACAAATATACTCCTGACAATTGCCTTTGAGGGGTACTCAAAATAGAAAGCGTTTCCAAAGCATATGGTGACAACAAAAATGGTTGTTTGCGCCTGGCGCCGCCTAAACAATTTAATTGAGAGTTGAAATTACTCGTAAATAAGTATGGACGCACATAATACATATTTATACGCGCATGTATTCCCTTATACGAGTATAGTATGTACAGGCACATACGTGTTGTAAGTAGAATTTGTGGCATTTAATGGTGTTCAATGAGTTTCTGCGCCCTGTAATTTTGTCCGGGTCTGCGTGAGAAGCTCTTTCAAATCGATTAAAAACTAATTTTCCACACACAATACAGCCATCCAACTACCAAAATAGTAATTTAATCATGAATGTTTTTGGGGGTTTTGCTGTCATTGATTGATGGTTTCAGATGGTAATATTAGGCAGAAACTCTAACAATGCAATGTTTAAAAAGGTATTTTTATGATGAAAATGATGTTTGTATTCTACCCCACATAAACATTTTGCAGAAGTTATAATATTCTGCACAAAAACTTTCTGAACTGTACCGAAAAGTTTCTCCTCCACTATGTACTTACGAAACATGTACCAGCAAATTTATAGTACTCACTTGTACAACTACCAGCTTCCCAAAAACTATCTTAGCAACAGACTGCCCTCTTCCTCCAGAGAAATATGAACAAGTTTGCCTCCTGTTTTGGGCAACAGGAAGTGGCAGGACAAGAGAAGCATAATACGGAGCTGTCAGGAACACGCGCCAGACGCACATATCCAGCCCCGATCGGAACAGGAATTGATTTCGTCGCATTCTTTACAAAAATTATTGATAAGACATTTTCAGAGCCGGCATTGTTGGTGGCCATTAAGGCGGATGTCGAACGACGAACGGCGGCGAGTGGGTGAGAATCTCGAGTAATACAAATATTGACATACTTTGATTTCGCAATGCCTGTACTCGGCTCGGGGTAGTAACAAGCAAAAAGGACCTTCTGGTGGGTGGTGGGCCCACCGCCTGTCTCCCTGGAAAGCTGAAAGCAAATGTCAAAACTTGGCAAAAGTTGAAATTTTCCTCATGTCATGCTCCGGGGGGCGGATAGCCCCGGATTGCCGTCTCGAGGGTCGCACACAATCGGCTTAGAGAAGTCCTCCTTTGCCGGGCCCGTAACTTTCAAAAGGAATGAATCACGGGGCGAGGTAAGCACTCTTTTAACCCGAGATGATGACACTTGTTCCAGTATGTGTATACCTGTATTTGGAGTGGAAGCTGCTTCACTTGCCTCCACTTTCCCGCAGCCATCAAAAGATTTGCGAATTTATTTATATGTATTTGTATATATATTTAATATAATCAATTTAAAACACATACAATTTTTGATAAATGCTCACTTACAATGAAATGAAAATGTTTTGGTTGGGTTTTGTCCACCCTTTTGATTCTCCGCTCTTTCACATTTCACATATACGTATGTAATATATAAATTATTTTGTTGCATTTTCAATTTCGTTTCACACATAGTTTTACATAGTAACAAAGTAAAATTGTTTAAATATATATAATATATCGATATATAAGTGTATATATATATCTTATAAATGTTGCCAATTGCTAAATAAATGTGGTTTTCATTTAAATTTAATTTTGTTTTGATTTTTGCTCGTGGCTTTTGATTTTGCGCTCATTCACGTCTTTGTGTTTCTTTCTTATTACCAATGTTTTTTTCGATTTTGTTCCAACTTCAACATCAATTAATTAATAATTTCCAATGCATTTTGCTGCTTTCACTTACACCTACAACTAAAATATGTATTAAGAGTGTGTGTGTTTTGTTGTTCTTTCTAAATTTCTTTTCGATTTTGCTTAGCGTTAGTAAAATTGTATTTTTGATTTTGATTTTTGCTGGATGACCCCACCAAATTCTCATTAGAGGTCGTACAAAATTTTGATTTATGCTCAAGGTACGTTGCAAGTTCTTCTCTCTTCGTTTGGTTTCGTATTGTAAAATTTATTTAGCTTTATTCTTATAGAAAACATATTTATATTGTATAATTTCTTTTGATTTGTGCGCTCCTACAATATGGGGGTTGCGACTTGCAATTGCAATTTGCAAACGAAAATGACACGAAATAAAATTAATGGAAAACCATTGCCGAAAAACCCGAACCCAAATAAAAGTCAAGAATTTGCATAGCGATTTCTTCTTCGGGGGTTGCGGCCAAATCACCCTTGGCAAATGCAATTTTGTCTTTTCATTTCATTTTTCATAAATTGCAATTTTTCCAGTCCACTTTTAAACATGCAAATAGTCGAATCGGGGTGGCTATTGCCACAAAGCAGCGCCCTAAAAATGTCGGCCCGTCGATTTTCCCAAAATTGCCATAAAAATTCAATAGGCAATAGGCAGAGTTTTCGGATAAAGTCGGGAAAATATTTATGAAATTTGCCTACCATCCCTTGGACAAGGCACCCGGACCGAGGAGGGGTTGTTGCTTGAATCAAATCTTTAATTGCAGCGCCGTTGGCCGTTAGGAAAGTATCGAATTTTTCTGGCCGTAATCAATGAGATGAAATTTGCATGGGACACGTGACAAATAATTAACTGCCAAAATGGGAGGAAGTCCGGCTCATCGAAGGAGGGTGGCTCTGGACCCAGGACCCGGCTCTAGCTTTGCCTCTGGATCCCTTAATCAATAGTCATGGCAACGGCAATTTATGCGCGTATCGATTTTGATTCCACACACCGTATTATATGTGCATATAGGCGAGTTTTTTAGAATGCCAAACAAATGCAGCTGCTCCCGGACTTGACCCTCACACACATGCTGTCCATGCTGAGTTTTTGTTATCGCATTTTTATTCTCTTTTTTTCAGCGGGATACACATTTGAATGCATATATTGATGTATATTTTTTAATGCAAACACACTAATCAGAGGGGTTGGTCAAATGCGTGTCCCAAAGCCGGAAACAGTTTCACTTATTGTGTGTGGTGGATTTTTTTTATGAGGGTGCTGCCCTTGGATATTCGAGTGCGAGAGTTTAAAAAAAGAAGGGGCAGCTGCATAAGGATTTTTTCGTTTTAAGCCCCCGGACAAGTCGCAGATATGCTCGCCAGCCCATTGTTGACAAATTGAATCAAATGACAATTTAATAATTGAAGTATCCAAGGCGTTCGACCAGCATACAAACACCCCGAAGAAATGAAGGTCCCCTATGGGAAGGGAAAAGATTTTCCCCTATCGGCTTCACACCCAATAGGTTACGGATTTCTTTTTTAAGATTACTGGGCTCGAGTCGGGCACACTCCAATCACGAGGAGTGGTTACAAAAAATAAGAAAATGTGGTTGGAACGAAATGAAGAAGAAACTCAAGGTTAACAAATATAAATTGCATGACATTTATTTAATTCATATATATACACATATAAAGCAAGACGTAAAAACTAAAGGTAAATGAAATTTAAAATAATATTACCGTCTAAGTCTATGGGTTTGTTGAAATATTTAAAATGTTTTTTTTTTTTTGTGGCTGGGGATGCGGCGAGGAATTTGCTAAAAGGCACGCAGCATTTTCAAAAAACACACGTTTTTAAAAAAGGGAAATTTCAAATATAGCAAATTCACCTCCGCCGCTTCCAGTTTATATTTCATTTTAGATTCACCAACTCGCTTCGGGACACTCTTCTCGCAGAAGAACAAATTTCTTAAACACTAAAAAAATCTGCGAGAATTATGACACAAAACTTACGAGTTGAGCGATCTCTTTGGCTTCGGGCTGTGATCTTTATCGATAACTATATATTTCTAACAGTTTGACTAGAATGCTTTCTGTATGGTTAAACGACTAGTTTCTGTCTTTGGAATGTTTAAACTTATCATAATTAATTAAATCATATGAAATGCTGAATAAAGTAAATTATATAATTCGGTTAAGAGGTAAAGTTGCTACAAAAAATCTTATTTATTCTCATGGATTTTTGCAGTAATGAGGCGGTCCCCATTTTAAAATCCATTTTATTTAAATTATTGTTTTCAAGTCCGTCTGAGGTAGCATTTTTGTTATACTTTTTTAGTTTCATAATATATTTAATTTATTACTTTTATTTATTATGTGATTTTACTTCATTAAATATGCTTGTATAAAAAAGTACTAATGGTCATTGTACTTTTGCCCTGAGTTGGTTAAGTGTTCTTATTCAATTATTTCTGGCGCTAGTTTTCCTTCTATTTAATCTGAAAAACGGATTCTTCCTGGAGTTACCTTTAACAACTTTCTATGTACACGTTGTGCGTTGGATTTTTTGTTCGGGTGAAGACATTTCCGTGGATATTTTCCGGTTAATAATTATATATTATAGTGAGAAAAAGATGCTTTTTGCAATAATGCCGGGGCCATCGTTAAAAATATCCTAAAGAGTTGTGGTCTTCGCAGTGAAGATTTTGATTTTGAGCAATTTGTTTGTGCTGAAGCTTCCCGCAGTATCGCTGTGAATAACTCTATCCCAGGCATCCCAATGGGACACCTACTCAGCCCTAACCTAAGCACGACAAACCCACGACGTCATATCTAGATGAGAAATGTATAATGTTAATTTTGATTTTAAGCTGCTGCTGCTACTACGATATATGTATGTATATATTCCGACTATATATGGCAAATATATAGTTAGCTTTCATCTTGTGCCACCCTTATGCATGTATGTACGTATTTAGATTCCTCTCCCCGACGACGATCTCCCCTTCCTCACCTCGATTCTTCGATAAACTACTTTACGCATAGGAACTTTGATAGTTAATCACTAGAGATATATGTTATAGGTTGCGGTGTGTTATTTTATGTTATGCTGTTGTGCGACTATCAAAATATATACTTTGGATTATCTATTTTGATCGTTAGCACAGTGTTGCCAGCTGAAACGGACTTGTTATTGTTGAGTTATAGGCTATAGATTTGATCGTCGCCATGTTGGACATGACGAACTCCTTGGGCCCGACAACGGCCTTCAGATATTAATCGATTGTTTATTATATGGTTCTTGTATATTTATGTTTAATTAATGAGCTCAACTAATATGCGCACTCAGTCTTTGTAGTTCCACTATTTTGTCTTGTACATGTTCCTAACTTCATTTGTTTACTTAATCAGGGGTTATATTATTTCTTTGGAGGCTGTTTATCGGGCTTGGATAACTCTAGGGAGCTGGTTTCTGCGATATTATGTGGTTTCAAGTATCTATTTGGTAGTATCAGACGCGATTTCATCCCCAGAGCTACCCAACCCTTTTGAATGCTGTGAATCTGTAACTATACCTTTATCCGTTGCTATGGGTTTCAACTTACGCTGGCAACACTGCACCTGTTGCACATTGCACCTGGGCGCGGGCACCTGGTTTGACCTTAGGCAGGTGTGAGCCGGAAGCTGAGCGTGGCGGACTCGGAGGCGCGCATTCGCACCGGCAGGTAGACCAGGGCGGGGGCGAACTGCTGCTCCGAGTCGGCGTCGGCGGGCTGCAGGTGGAAGGCCTGCATCTGGTAGGACTCCTCCGAGCGATCCGGTTGCGCGTAGCTTGCCGGCTTGCCGCTTCCGTTGGCCAGCTCGCCGCAGCCCTCGAAGGGCGACGTGGCGGCCGATCGGTGGCCACCACTGCCCACGCCATTGGGTGTGCTTGATGGTTTGGTCGGGGATCGAATCTTCGGAGAGGTGGAGCGGGCCTTGGACGTGGGGGAGAGCGGGGATGCGGGGTATGTCTTGGGCGACTGCGTCGGTATCTTGACGGAGCTGCTGAGGTTGGTGGGCTCAATGGAAGCCTCCGGCTCATCCGTTATCATTGGAACAGGAGCCACGGCAGCAGCTTTGCTGGATTTGCTTCGGGACTTGCCCTGGCCTCTGGAGGAAGGTGGCGCCGGGGGCATTTCCATGGGCACCTCCACGTTCTCGCCTCCGTTGTTGAGCAGAGCATGGGAGCGCTCGTGGATGAACAAGAAGGCGTAGTAGGGCGTGGTGAAGGGACACAAGGAGCACTGGTACTCCTTGAACCTGCCAGCCGCCTGTTCGCCAAACATCCCGGGCAGCGGTATCGGGGGCATCTTGGACAGCTGCTGTTGCTGCATTTGTCCGAACAGATGTTGGGCGTTCAGGTTCTGCAGAGCCTGGGCGAGGTTGGGAGTGGTGTTTCCGGCTCCAGCTCCAGCTCCCGGGGGAACAGGAACTCCTCCCGGATGGCCTCCACCGTTGGGTATCTTGAGAGTGGGGCTGTTGGGCTTGCTGCGATTGGAGGCCCCGGTGGGTTCCAGTTCCCGGAGTCGCTCCACGCCCGCCGAGCCGTGCTCGTTCATCAGATGCGAGCGCAGCCACTTGAAGCTGCGGAACTGCCGGGCGCACAGGGGACACACCTCGTGGTTGGATCCCGAGGAGGTGGTGGAGCTGCCTCCGCCCTCAACAGTTGGCGGCGAGACATTCGGCTGATCGGCATCCTGCGACTGGGGCTGGGCAGCTGCTGCAGCCGCAGCGGCCGCCGCCTCGAGCTTGACTCCATTCTGACCCCTCGGCTGGGGCAGCGGCGATCCCTCCTCGATGATTCCGTGGGTGTTGTGCTTGTGCACGCGCAGGAAGTACTTGCTGCACAGCTCCTTGTTGCAGATGTTGCACACCACGCCGCCGATCTGGGCTCCGTTCTCGATCTCGATGCCGTGCATGCGCTGCATGTGGGTCTTCATGAAGTACTTGTTGCACAGTTCCTTGTTGCAGATCTCGCAATAGCTGCTGGTGGGCGTGATGGTGTAGGCTGGCCGATTGCTAGGCGGAGCACCAGCTGCATTAGCTCCTCCCGCTCCTGCCGGCGGCACCACCGGCCTCTCTGGGGTGAAGAATCCCTCGCGCAGAGTGGGACTGCCGCTGAGGCCGCCGCCTCTACCGGAACCACCTCCCATGTGCACCTCGGCGATATGTTGCTTGAATTCCTGGGCCGTGGAAAAATCCCGATCGCACTGCTGGCAGCGGAGATCTCCGCCTCCGGGAGACCTGGCTCCGGCTCCGGGCGGCGTCTGGGGATTGCTCTGCTGGTACAGCGATGACAGGGGATGTGGAGCCTGCTGCTGTTGCTGCTGCTCCGGCAATGGAATGGGAATGGGCATCTGCATGGGCAGCTGCATCTGGCCGGCGTGCTCCGTCATCAGGTGAGCCCGCAGGGCGTACTGATTCTCCAGCTCCCGGCCACACAGATGACACGGAAGCGGTCGCTTGCCATTGATGTCGTTCAGCTGCTGCAACATGGACTGCAGCTTCTGGAGATTCTGCAGGCCCATCACGGACCCGTTGACCTTCTCCTCGTCGTAGCCCTCGGTGGGTGTGGAGTCCGGCTCGAGTTTGATGCGCTTCCTCGGCTGCTCTGGTTCGGCTTCTGCGTCCGGTTCGGGTTCGGGATCTCCCTCCGCCTGGTGATCCAGCGAGGCAGCTGCCGCCTTGGCCAGCATCAGATTAAGTGGCATAAACGGCCAGGCGCTCATTTGGGCTTCGTCTTTGGCTCCTGCCTGGGCACCGGCCACGTCCTCGGGGGGCACAAACACTCCGTGCCGCTTCCATTTGTGGGTACGCAGGAAGTACCGGTTGGCGTACTCCCGGTGGCACAGATCGCAGTAGAATTCCGGGAACTGCACACCCAGGCGACGCAGCTTCTCGGCACTGAAGTTGGCCTCCTTGGCCTGCTGATGCAGATGGCTGGGCAGCTTCTTGGGCGGCGGCACAAAGCTGAGCTCCTCCTGTTCCAGAGTGAAGTCCTCGCGGAATCCATCCGGCAATTGATACGGCTTTGCTGGCTCTGTCTCCGTGGGCAACTCTTGCTTTATGGCCTGCTCGCTGGGACTCTCGCGTCGGGATTGGCTCTGGGAATTCGGGGAATCCTGTCCCGGCAGCGAATCATGCTGCTTGGCGCGATGGCGTCGCATGGCAAAGACGTTTGTGAACCGCTTGGAGCAAACATCGCAGTGCACGGAGGCCACAGGGGCGCCGGAAGCGGCTCCTGCGGCTCCAGATCCTGCGCCGCCTGCCAGGTCCTGTTTGCTGGCCTGTGCCTCCCTTTGCAGCTGGAACATCTGGCTCATGGAACTCATGCCGGGATTACTGCTTCCACTGTTGTTGTTGTTGGTGGTGCTGTTTGAATTGTTGTTGTTGTGGTGGCTGGAAGTGTTGGAGGCCGAAGCGGAATCACCCACGGGGTCGAAGATGCCGTGCTTGTTGGCCTTGTGCGTCTTCAAGAAGTACTTGTTGCAGAACTCCTTGTTGCACAGCTCGCAATAGGCCTCGGGATTGAAGATGCGCAGCGGCGGACGATTGAGGCCATCCACGCCTGGAAAGCCGGACATTCCAAGGAGCGGCAGATACCCGGCCGGGCCCACGCCCAAGGCTGCCTCGGGGGGAAATGGGAAAGCCGGCGGTAGGGCAGGGCCGTGCGGATGATGCATGGCCTGAAACCAGGCATTCTCCTGCTCTCTGTTTTCCTGATCCTTGCCATGACCGTTGGTGATGCCCTGGGCCAGCTGGTGCTGTTGAAGCTGTCGCTGCTGGTGCTGCAACTCATCCTGCGTACTGGGACTGTCTGAGCGCTCCAGCTTGACCTTGATGGAAGCCAGAAAGTCGGCGGGATCCTGATCCCCGGTTCCTGGGTCCTCGCCATGATCCTGCAGCATGTGCAGGCTCAATTTGAACTCGGTCTCGAAATTCTCGCCGCACTGTTTGCAGAAAGTCTGGTAGGGATTCTCGCCCTGCTTGCCGGGCGACCCCGATGATGATATGTTCGCTTCCGATTCCGGAAGTTGGGGCGGCTGTTCCGCTTCCCCGTCCTCCTGCTGATGCCGCTGCTGCAACAGCTCAAAGGTCTCCTTCAGCTGCTCGATCGACTTGGGCAGGAACATCTTGGAGAGCTTTTCCTCATAGTCCACAGGTCGTTTTGGCTTCTCCACCTCGCTGCCCTCCCCGCTCAGATTCAGCGCCTCCAGGCGACTGGGATTGTGCTGTTTGCGTCGCTTCTTGGCCGCATCACTGAGTGCCTCGAGGAACTGCAACTGCATGGCTGCCGCCATGGTGGCCATATCGGCGCCCTCCTCCGCCTCCGTCTCCGAGTCTCGCCCCTCTGCCTCCCTCGCCTCGGAGTCGTTAGTGCTGCTTCCCGCGGCTTTCGACTCCCTTTCCAGCTCCATCGCCTTGACCAAGTGCTCGGTGGGCGAGATGGCTCCCGCTCCCGCTCCCGCTCCTGCTGCTCCTTCTCCACCTCCTCCTCCTGCTCCTGCTCCTGTTGCTGTGGCTGTGTCTCCTGTGGCTTCATGCGTTGTGCTGCTATTGTTATTGTTGCTGTTGCTGCTGGTTCCGCGATTCGTGTTCAGTGTCGATGAGTTGGAGACGTCCGAGAGAGCAGTGTCCTCGCTGCTCAGATCTGGCGGTGGGGTGGCATATATGGATGCAGCCATTTTGGATGATATTACTAGAGACGCGCGAGAGGGAAGAAAAAAAGGGGGGAAAGCCATTGTAGTGGAGAACTTTTTAATTGAAGTGGAAGCCATGCAGCGGGGGGTGTTCCCAATGGACGGGATAGGGTCAATCTAAATGCATGTATGTAGGGTTGCATAATAAATAATACAATACATAGAAATAATACGGGGGGAAAACACATTTGGTTCTATAATACAAGGAATTTCTGCAAAAAGTGTAAGCTAATCAATTTTTGGTTGCAAAATCTTTAACAGAGTATTACTCCCTGACAATATTTGAATATGAAAACCACGTAGCCCCGAAAAATGGCAGAGGACATGTATTTCACTCAACAGTTCTCGGGATGCTCCTCATTTTCCTTAAGCCCTATTTATGCAGGCCAGAAAATAGTCTGCTGAGACATATAGTCCGCTTAAACCGACTTATGTACAATGGAAACAAAGCGACTCCCCGAATATTTGACCAAAGATTCCATTCAATTTTAGTTTTGGCCCCAAATGCCACTCAAATATTTCTTGTGTCCCAAAAAAAAATACATACAAGCATGGTTATACTGTATGTAAGCCTGCGGCATACACACGTTGAATATTTGTGTCTCATTTCCGTATGCGCTTAATTTCATTTTTCTGCTTCTGTCCGCCTGCTTATTCTTTTCGCTCTTCTTCTTCGCCTCCATCATCATTATTTCCACCCACCCACACCCACATCCAAACCCACACTCACACACCCACCCTCCTCTTTTTGCTGTGGCTACACTTTTTCATTTTTGTGCAAATTCTATGAAAAATTTTTCCATTATATACCCAAATACATACGCAACGAGAATACTTTATATAGAGGGAAAGGAAACTTTTATATTTTTTTTTTTTGGTTTGTTTGTTTACTATGCGCCCCAGCTGCCACCCACTAACACACATACACCCACACAGGCCCGCACACACAAACACACACACAACCCCATTGTGGCGCACACGAAAATTTATACAAAGTCATCCGATTTAAGGAATACAAATTTTGCTTATTTCCTTGCGTGCGTGTGTGTGTGTGTGTGTTTGTGTGTGGGTGGGTGGGAGTGCGGCGCAAAAAGTTTTCTATGTGCGCCACACCAACACACCAACACACTCGCACACATCCTGGCAGCCTTCCTTGGGCTCCCCTTTGGCACCATCACTTGAGCCGAGCATAAAACTTATAAAAATTTTCTTCAACATGACTTGGTAAAATAAATTTGATTCTCAAGAAAAGCAAAAGGAGCGGGAAAAGCGGGGGGCGGGGCGGGTTGGTGCGGGGAAATGCCAAGGAGGCGGAATAAGACGATGGGTGGTGGATAGTGGGCAAGGGAGGGGAGGGGGGAATAGGAAAAATTTTTCGAAATAAACCGAAAATTTCTTTTTCCTATTTGAGCAGAGGCCAAAGGGAAAAAGGGGGCCACGGCGAGGGGGGCAGAGGGGGGAAGAGGAACTTGAGGAAGAGGAAAACCGAAAGGAAAGAAAAGAAAAATATTCTCAACTATGCTGCAGACATAAATTAAGTTTCCATGGTTGGAAATTGGTTCTCTTGCTACTCTTGTCCGTGTTGTCGTTGGGCCGTTGTTGCTACTTCTGGGGGCTCCTCATGTTCTTGTTGTTGACTTTGCTTTTATACAATTTCAGCAGGACCTCCTTCTGCCCCCCTTTTGGCCCCGGCAGATGCCCGACTCCTTGTGCCTGGTACTTTGAGGAGTTAGGCAAAAATGCCTGCCAGGATGTGCGCATTTCTCTTCGCTATCCCCCCGGCCTGTATGCGAGTGGGCGAGTGTGGCTCGTGTTTTGCTTGGGATTTTTATAAAGCCTAAGGTAGTTTGATGTTATTTTATTTGATTTTTTTCGCCTGCCTGCCTCCAGCCAGCGGGGCGGAGGCGGGGGCGGGGGCGCTGGAAGATGCCCAAGAAAAATGTTCGAAATGAAAATGCCAACAGAGTGTAAACAAAACCATGTACTCCTTGACTGAGCATATACACGTATGTATGGACCAAGGATATATGTACATGCGAATATTGTATGTTTTGAGGCTCCAGAAGAGATGCGGCTAATTTGGCAAGCCAACATATCAAACCAGTTCCGGGGATGAGGATGAGGAGTTCTGATGTCGGCCTAGGGGAAACCAATAACCCAAGATTGGTTGCGGCTTAGGAATTTCTTTCTGAATGGATTGCCTAAGCCCTGATTGAATTCACGAGGGGTAGACAAGGGTCTGCTACCTAGAGTTAAGGTTTCCCTGAAAGCCCTTACTAATTGACACAAATTGTATTCCAAATTAAAAGATTTGTAGACACCTACTCATTAAATATTTTGTGTAATTTAAGCCGCGATCGGTTTAATTTCCTTGCTCTTGTATCCTTTGCACTTGTTTCAACATTCACTAGGCTTGATTCAAAATCATTTCCACGATCAGTTTTGCTCGTTATGCAAGTCACTTTTGCGCAGGCGCATGCACCACTCTCGCTTCCGTTTCCGTTTACGGTTCGCAACTTTTCGGCGTGTGTCGGGATCGTGTCCTGCCAAGTGGCTAGCTCGTTGTCAACTGAATAACAAAAAATATCAACTATCAATTGCCAGTCGCCGGTTGAAAATCAAAACAGCAAATAGCTATGATACTAAAATCACAACGACACACACACACAACCCTAACCCTCCATATCGTTTAATAGTTTTTCCATAAGCTGACACACACACACACACATGTGGAGGGCCCCTACCCATATCAGGGAAAAACCTCAATAAAACACCCCAAAATATCAAAAATCATAGAATTTCCCTTAAAAAAATCCACACTGCTACAACTGAGCAACGCTGTCCGGAAAACCATTATTGCTCCGCCCCTTTTTCCTCCTCTCTTTTATGTTTTTTTTGTTGTTTTTCAAATTTTCAGTTACCACCACAACTACAACTGGAAAGGGACAGCGCTACCCGGGCGAGCAACAATCGCGCAACTTGGAATGTATTTCCTCAGTGGCTGCTGTTCTTGTTGTTTTTCTTGGTGTTGTCGTGCCAATTTATCATTGTTCGATAGGTTTTTCAATTTGTTTTCCCTACTGCAGCCGTTCGTGTGCCTGCCACGCCGTTATTGGTGTGTTTTTCCGTCAGCGACAGTTGTATTTTTGTTATTCTAATTTATTCACTGCTCGGGCCTGTTAGGACCGGCTGTATCTTTGAAGTTCAAATGCTTCTTGACTTCGATCCTGAAGGGTTTGCGGGGTTGCTGTGCTGATTTCCGCAACCAGGCCCCTTTTGATTCACATTGTCTTCGGATTTTCCGAGAAGGATTCCGGTATTGTCTTTTAATCAACCGTTTCCTTTATTTTGTATAGTTGTAGGATAATATATCAATGGCAACAATGCGTAATAATAAGTTTTTGAAAAGTCGTTTTAACAACCATGAATTATCAAAACCATCAATAAATTTTATCAATGAATTTTAAACCAATTGCTGCGGGGTTCAGAGTGAGTTATCCATCAATATTTTATCTAGTGACCTCAAACCTGGTAATCGTAAATGCCTAACAATTAAATTACAATATTTGATTGGCCGTATTCAATTGGGCTCCTTGCATTTCCCGCAGGCATTGGCATTGGCCTAACTTCAGCACACATTTTCATAAATCTGAGTCAAAACCTCGCCCCCAGAGACGCTGCGGGCAAATGTGTGCCGTTCGGAGATTGAAGGATTGACTTTCTGGTCCAAAGATGCTTCCTCCTGGCGACGCATGAATGCAAGTGTGAGGGAGTCCAACCTTGGCCCCCTCTCTTGGCAGCCCCCTTTTTTTCGCCACTCGCCGGCCTTCCAAACACACATCAGAGGCCGCAAAAAGTGAAAGTGAGTCGGCCAGGTTTGGGCCCGCTCTCCGCCTCCTAAGGGGCCTTTGCGAGGTCCTGCGCCTGCGCGTGCTGGGACTCTCTGGGCCACCCGACCTGTGTGGGGGGGGCTGTCATATGAGTGTGTGGCTTGAAAATCGCCGGTTAAACGAACCGGGCCAGCAACACAGTCGAACAGCAACAGCCGGAGCGGAGTGGAGCGGAGCAGTTGGCGAGCCATTGGTCGGGAGCTCGGTTTCGATGCGATTCGGATCGGATATGCCCGCGCTCCCCCGCCAGCGAGGCCGGGTTTCGGGGCTATTTTGACCTGGTCGCAGTCGCAGTGGTCGTGGTCAAGGTTTTCCTATTGACTTTCGCTCTCACATGTGTCGGCACTTGTCCACTGTGACGTTGCCGGCACTTTCCACTTTCGCTTTCGCCTCGACTCGACTCGATTCGATTCACTCGCACGCACGCACCTCCCTACAACAAAAAACGAAGGATGCGATGCGGAGAGCTGCTGCCTAATGTAGGCGCATGTCCTTGGACAGGAGGTGGACTGGGGGGGCATGTAAACAAACCGCCAATGTCGCGGTCAAAGGGATTGCAAAGACAAATGGGAACCCACATTGCAAATGTTCTTCCTATGGAAAAAATAGGATTTTAACAAGCGGAGTCAAATTACCATTCAGTGGGTGATAAAATAGGGGTGCACTAGGTTAACGACTGCCCACGAACCGGCTGCCCACTAAAATAATAATTATGGAAAATAAGTCCGAGCCGAGGCCAGCCCTAAAATTACACCCTCGCGCTGACGAAATGTCGGTTATGATTGATACGCCCCTGTCGTCCCATATGCCACACTTGCACACTGAATGCACCCCTTGACAGGACACCCCCGCCCTCCAATTGACATGGAATGCAATTAATATTTTGGACTAAAATCAATTTGAAATTATGCGTTGCTCAAATATGAACAAGGAAATGTTAATGGAAATCCACCCTCGACTCGGTGTAATGATTTCTGTTGGTTTTCTTCGAGTGTGGGGGAGGAAATCGTCGGTGGAGAGGGGGGAAAAGGTGTTTCCTTGCCACGGGAAATGTATGCGACAAATTGCTTTATTAGAAACGGTCAAGTTACGTGAGATTGTGGTTAGATGCTTTGATGTGGCATGGCTGGGCTTTCCTTTGATCTCCCCACTGATTGGGAGGTCCTGGGGAGCGCCGAATTTGAAGCACTTTCAGTGAATCTATACCTCTAACTCTATCCAATACGTAGTAACCTTTTCTTAGGAAAGGAATGTATTTGCTTTATTCGACTTACGCTGCTGATCGAAAGCAATAGTCACACAAATCAAAAAGCGAAACTTTTTGCGACAGTGACTGGCGACGACTGTCAAAAATGGTCTATAGCTTCCACAGCAACTATCGATATAAGATCGAAAGCAACAAAAGAGCAGAAATCAGAAAAACGAAGAACAGCGAATTATTCTGATTTCTGATTTTCGTAGCTGTTTGATTTTTGTCGACTTCTGATTTTTTCAGAAGCAGTAACAGAAACAAAATCATATGAACTGAAACTTTCCGCAGTTTTTTAAACGCTGCTTTTCTAATTAATATTTTATAAGTATCGCTATCGATATCGGCTAGTGATTAATTAGTGGCTCTGGTAGAAGAAATACAACTGCCACCAGGTGACGAATGAGCAGTGACAAATGAAATTGAACCACCCAAATTCAATGGAAATAACAATCACACGAAATGTTACAAGTACCCAATAATTATGATAAGCCATTCCCGGGAATTTACCTACTTCAGTTTCTTGTACGCCAACTCCACCGCCCAAGGACCTACACAGCCGACCAGACGACCGGAGCGAAGGGGAAAAATGGGAAAACATTTCCAGTTTCTATGTGGCCTGCTCATTAGTACGAAATCTCATTAGAAACCAATGGACGCGCACAGAAAACAAACAAACACCCACACACCCAGACACACTCTCGTGTGCGGGGAGCTTCCAAGGACTCAAAATCGTTCGTTTGATACTTTTTCCATCATTTTCACTTTCACATCTCCAAGGCGCATGGGCCGCGTAGTGAAAAATTAAGTTTCCCACCCACAACACACGCACACAGAGGCAGAAAAAGCCAAAGGAAAAACTACTTCCATCTCTGTCGGGCACTAAAATTTTGGTTCTATCAAATATTATATTCTACAATAAACTAAGCCAGTGGCTCCGTGTGTGTATGCGTTCCACCCCCAGGCCCTCTTGGGTGTGTGGGTGTGTGTTGTGGGTGTAGGCATAGTAAAATAAAAATACGAAAAAAAGGAAAATTAATAATGAAACCCAAACACAGAGACAAGGACAAACACTGTGTACATGAACAAACACACACAGGTCCAAGGCAAGGGGGTTGTAATAATCATTTTGATAATATTGCAAGTGCCTTCGACCGAAACTTTCTTGCCTTCTAATGAGGGATTTATCATTGTTGCCAGTTTTATCAAGACTCCATGATGTAGCCGAATCTCGGTGCCCGACCCGCACCCCAAAAAGCACGCTGCAAAGATTTGGCAAGAAATCTATCGCCAGAGAAGTTTTTACCAGAAAAATTCCATAAATTCTCGCCACTATGCTCGGCCCCTTGCCACACACATCTACGAGTATATGTAGTGGGGGGGACGAAGTTTGCAATTTTATCTGAAACACACACACACACACCCCACGGTTGGGGAAACCCAAACCTACCACTCACACCTCCCCGGCCGGCCCCGAAGCGAGTTTATGAAACCATCAAATTATTTTCTTTTCCATTTCTGACACTCAAAAGAAACGGCAGAGAAGGAAAAGGCGGAGCAGGCTGGGGGGGAGGGTAGGGGAGAGCGAGGAAAGCGGAGGAAAAGCAAGAAATGACGGGAAAAAAGGGAGAAAAAATTATTATTTTCCAGTTACACTCGGCTTGGTCTCCATGGTGGCCCTGGCACATCCTTTACATTATTTTCCTGCTGCTGCTCAAAGTTTTTGCCATGTGGCCCCAGCCCCCCGCTTGGGCTTTCCTTCACCGAAAATGCCTGCGGGTTACATTTTGCCAAGTCCTGCAAGTTTGTTGGTGTATGAGCTACTTCGTCTTATTCGACAGCACTGGGAGAAATGTGAGCCACTTATATTAGATAGTACTCAAGGAAACCTTCAACCTGTGCCGAAAAATATAGTCTAATATTTATTAAAGTTAAATCATTTAGAGATTTGTTTTAAATGACTTTAAAATAGTTTTCGAAGCCCATCTAGATAATTATTAGCCTTTTACTTGAGGGCATACAAGTGACCAAACGATATACTTTTAAAAAATCTTCCCATTTGTAATAAAATTTGACAAAAATCCCTCAAGTCCGCGCATTTATTTCCTCTGTCCCTAAAATTTTTATGGACAAATGCCTGGCTGCTCCTCAGCTCAGCGAGTGTGCGATTGTGTGAGCCGTATATCTAAATATTTAAAAGCAAATATTATATTGGGGGAGGCGTTGCTCCAGGGAGACGGGTGGTGGGTAGGATTGGGACTGGTATTGGGTAGTTGTGGGTGTTTCTAAGAGTGTACGGGAGGTGGCCCGAGAATTCGGGCAAAAGGCGTAATAGAAAAACACTTAAGCCGACCAATCCCCTCCAACCACCAAGAGTCGAGTCCCTCTGCGAAATATCAAAATGTAAAAAAATTCTATACGTATTTGTATATATATATACAGATGTATTCATGTATATATACACATAAATATATATTAATAATGAGCCGCAGCGCCAGCGCAAAGAGAAAATGAGAAAAAATTATTCGGATTTGTGCGTGTGTGTCTGTGTGGAATTTATTGATTTTCAGCGAATAAATATTGCCGGAGGAGCACATGGCAAGTGACTTAATATCAGTCTGTTCGATATTTACAATATAGACATGCAAAACGCATACACCAAAGCATATAGTACATCATATATGTGTATAGATTTCGTATTGAAATTGATTTGGCCCGCTGACGTTGCCGTTGTGCTGTTATCGTTGAAATTTTTATATTTTTATTGTCAGTCGCAGTCGCATTAAAAATACTTAATCTCCGACGGCACAGTTATTGCCTCCACACAGTATCATAAAAAAGTGGGTGGATGGATGGTGGTGGGATCCTTTGAGGACTGGGACTGGGGGGGCTGAATGCTTGATGGGGCCAGCCCGGCGCTTTAATCATGTCCATATCGAAAAATTTTACTTTATCGCAATTCCGAGCACCGAGCCGGGGCATATTATTATTATTTTCATTGTTGCTGTTTTTGTTTTACGTTATTAGCACCCGTAAGGGGACCTCGTGGCGTATGCTCGATGTGTGCGATAAAAGCGGCGAGTGTGCGAGAGTGTGCGAGTGTGCCAGCGAGCTAATGAGACTTTTTAATAAATTGCCCCATTCTGGCTGGCTGGCTGGCCTCGTTTTTAGTACAATTTTCATTATTAATAAAACTTTATGACACCTATATCTGGCACTCTGCATTTTCGTTTCATAAAAAAGCGAGACAGAGACTCGGAGCCGGAGCGCACAATTTATTATTCCAATTAAATTTACCAACTTCGTTCGTCACTGTCTCCGGGTGTCCGGGTGTGCGGGTGTGTGCAAGTGTGTTTTTGTGAGTGCGTCATGGCATCTATCAAAATTTCGCATTTATCATTTCGGCCATTGGGTTGTTCGAGCCAAAATGAGATATTAGGACACTTGGGAGTCACGTGATAACTTTAAATCGGATATAAATAATCCCAATAAGGTATTTCTTTTGGGAAACAGGAAAGACTAGACGGATTTAGAACATATCTAATACAATTTACAGTCCCAATTTCGTTTGATTTACCAAAACTTAAAATATGAATAATATTTACATACATACATGCATTTAGCGGGATATTTTGAGGGGAGATGGTAAAATGGGGTGAATATTGAGCTTTAAACTCCAAATTCAATCAATTTATGCAATATAATTTGATTTCTTGAAGTCTAAACAGGGAGCCTTGAAGCATTCGAAAGCATTAAGCGACACAGTATCACAAATTTGCCAATTTTCATGAATTTATTAATCCTTTTTTGAAGCCAATTTGAATTTTGTTTGTTTCTTATTACGTGGTCAATGCAAGCGGTTCAAGTTCAATCGGTACACTCGGGTTTGTTTTTGGGTATTAGCTTTGGTTTTGTGTTGCTGGGACTCACAATGTCTCTGGACAGAGAGAGCATCTTTAATCCTAAGCGTAATCTTTGGGGAAAACAATCGCACAGCGAACGGAAACTCCTTGGATAAGGCATTTTTGGGCTAGTATCAAAAGTTGTTACTACTTTTACAATAATAATAAGTTCATTAACGTTTAAAGCACTTTATTGGTTTGGTGATTTATTTGTAGTTAGATTAGCACAGCGTTTCTGATTAGAAAAATACAAAACAAGCCTCGTTATCCTCGGGTATTATTTGATTGCTTTGCCACCACTTTTCTTATTGTTATTTGCCTGGAAATCGTTCATGCTTTTCACTCGATTCGAACACTTTTGGACACTGTGAAATCGGCAGATTTTGGTTGATTATAATTTATGTTTGGCTTTCATGTGCTTCATTGCGTTGGATGCATCCTGTTGCGGCTGTTGCTGTTTTGCTGTTTTGCTGTTGAAGTGGCTTTGTTTCGGAAACTTACAGAACTTGTACAGGGCGTTACACTTATTTGATCATGCCGACAAGTCTAAAACGACGCTGTGGTAGCCACCCGCGGCTACTTCTGCACCACGTACGCGTATTCTGTAGACTGACTCGGCTTTTCCGATTTCCCAACTGCCAGCCTGCTGCCAAAGGATGCAGACACCCACACACACACGGGCACAGAGAGCGTGCCGAACATCGAGAGCACGGCCAGACCTGTCGGAGAGAAAACCACCCCCAAAGCCACCCCCACCGTGCAACGCTCTGTTGCTATTTTGTTTACTTCTCGCTGCGGGGGCGTTCTACTAAAAAGATGAGAGGAATTTGGAGAGAGTGGCGAAGGGATGGAGTACCATGTGGCACCTTTTAAAATCGAAATATGACTCCTTCCCCTGGTTTATCATTTTCTGTTGCCTACATTTCAGGGCTCCGCTTGAACTCGGCTAAATTTAAAATGCAATTCCTAAGAAATGTTTCTGCTATCATTATTATGTGTATGCAGCGCCCACTTGATGATTCGCTGCCAGCACTCACTCCTTCGGGAGCCACTAATCCTGCACTCGGCCCTCAAAGGACATGCGTATTAGATAATTCGAGTGCCGAGAGCGAGAGCGGATACTGTTTTTTTTTGTTTTGCTGCCAAAACAGTTTATCAACACGACCGAGTCTCTGATAAAACAATCATCGTTTATGGTGCAACACGCTTCGGCCACCGCCACCCCCCTGGCAGCATAATTGAGATATAGTCCGGCCGCATCGAACCTGGGGGTGGATAGCCTCTTTGGAGTGGCCACCAACAAAACGCTGAGGGGACTCAAGTGGCGTGGACATGTTCGGCAACCGCATGATTAGGAATCGAGTCAGAACCAATCCCGCGAAGGGATTGACGGTGTGCGGTGGTGCGGTGGTGCTGTGGTGTGGCAGGAGCCGCCTAACTAGGTTAAACCCAGGCCCACGCCATTCAAATTTTTCGGTTAATGATTTTTCAGCTTGTTTATGACAAACAATATCAATGCAAAGGCGTAACCTGCGTGCGGCTCGTTTAACTGCCGCTCCACCCCCCCCTGCCACCCCGTGAACTACGCTTAAACGGCTGTTCCCCCCTCGGAAAATGGAGCGCGCTGCGGAAATGGGAAGGCATAGTTTTCGCATTTCCTTTAAACTGCAAAACAAAACTGAAAAGAAGAAGGCGGAGGGAACATCAACTAGGCGAAGTTTGGCATACTCTATGAATAGTCAGTACTGACTATATTTCAATCTTTTCAGAGGCAAACACCCGAAAGATATTCTTCCCGCCTTATACTCAATATTTGAGGAGCACTCTTGATTTTAATAAAACAATATTTACAAATATGAAACTTGGGACTTCCCAAAAAAATATTTATTTTCCGAATATAATATTTTTACTATACTATTTTCATGGATGAATGCAGTGAAAAATTACAGTCATACCTTTTTTTTCTAAAGGGTAATTTACAGAGAAAGAGACGAATGAGAAATCAAATATGCGCTTAGCACGATATATTCAAATTTTGTACGTTTTTGCCGCCACCCCTCTCACCGTGGACTTGGAAGCGACATTGGGACTTTATTTGACTTTTTTATATGCCACATAAAACGAAACTGTGCGGGAATGCGCGAGTTTTCAATAAAAAATCCCAATCCACGGGCTATTTATCGGCCTTGTTGCTGCTGGAAGTCCTGCGCTGTCGATGTTGCAACAGCTCCTGGTATTGCTCCACTGAACCATCTTCGTGCTTCGACGTGAACACCACCTCCTGCTTCGCGTTCTTGTCCTGATCACCGCCAGAGACGCCGTCCTTGCTGTGCTTTGATTTCTTGATTTTGTCGCGCACGCGTTTACCCAACCGCGACGCAGCCAGAACCTGGCTGACCTTGGAGCTCTTAAGGTAGCGTGTGCGCCAGGACTGCGAATAAACGAAGCGGATTAGTACACATACAAATAATCAGCAGACATCCGTTTTACCTCAGTATCCTGCAGCTTATCGCGCTCGTCCTCGCTGGTGTCTAGCGAAATGACATCGTTGTCAAGCTCTTCGGTGTCAGCTTTGATGGACTTCTCACTCTTTACGCCCGCTGAGGTGGCCGGCTCATCTTCCTTGGTCATTTCTTCAATCATTTCCAGGTCTCCGCCTATGGAAATGACGTCGTCGTTTTGGTCCTCATCATCCTGAGCGGCCTGTTCAGAGGTTTCGGCAGCGGGTGGGTCTGGAACGGGTTCCTTAGGCTCTTCTGGAGGATTGTTTGCATCTGAGGTTGCCTCCGTCTCCTCGGAGTTTTCCGTAACTTCAGGCTTCTGTGGCTCCGAAGTCTCTTTTGGTTCGTCGTTTTTAGGAGGTTCTTCGGGTTTAGTTGGCTCTGGCGGCTTGGCAACCTCTTCTGGCTCGTCCCGCACCTCCCCCTCCTCCGGTTCGCTTTCTACAACTGGAGCTGGGGGTTCAGCTGGCACTGGAATTGGAGCTGCCACTGGAATTGAAGCTTCCTTCGGTTTGTCCTTATTGGTGGACTCATCGTCCGTACTGTCGCTGATGTAGAGTGTTACAGTCTCCGTTTGAATAGGTATCACATCCGGTGAGGCGGAACGCGACTTGGAGCGGATATCCCGCTTGTTGGCATCGCCAGAAGTAGCTGCAGATGGTAGTGATGCTTCCTTGGCGGCTTCCTTCTCTGGTGACTTGGTGGTCTGACGATAGGTCCGCTTGATTTTAATTTTTTTACGCGGCGCTTCATCTTCCTGGGTCTTTTTGTTTACTTTTGGTAATTCCTGCGACTTCCGTTTGCCCGTCTCTGAATTCTTACTGCTTCTCTTCTCCTTCTGCTTGGGCTTCTTTTGTTCCGCCGGGTTTTCATCGTCGTCGTCGGACTTGACCTCTATTTTGGTTATGGGTTCCATGGCCAATTGCGAGCGAATCGCACGGGCCCGCGCCTGCAGCTCCAACAGTTCCAGCACGCTCATCTGACCACCACCTGGAGGAGAGAGGAAACAGGGGTTTCAAACTTTATTCATAAAAACACAGCTCAGTAAGCCGATACTTTGATATCTGCTCTACGCAGTCATGTAGATCAGTCAGTCAGAAATTTTTTAGAATTTTCACAGCATTGACACTTACCTTCCTTGTTATCACTTCCATTATTCGCTTTTTTCGACTTGAGCTTCTTCTTGGCTGCAACGAAATTAGACACAGATTGTAATAAATTGTAGTAAACACAGAGTTCAAATTGACTGCACACTAAAATTGAAATGGAGCAAAATGCATCTCTGCACTTGGACAGCGAGAGCGCCGAGGGCGAAGAGGAAATCATGAACTCGGAGGATGATCGCTTGGAGAGTTTCAAGATAAAGCTAAACGGCCAGCAAGACCTCGAGCAACGTCTGAAGGACTTTAAGGCCGCCTGTGAGGCTCACGAGAAGCACGCCCGACGTCGTCGCCGCAGGCGCTACTACCACCTGGGCTTGGTAGCCAAGCTGGTTTGCGAGACGACGCATGATGAAATGCGTCGCATGCTGGAGAATGGCACCTACACATTCCACGTGGATTCGGTGGCCAACAAGCCCGACGAACTTGCAAACATTTTGGACGTCATGAACATAGCCATAGCGGCCCATTCGGTGGAAAGGGAGCTGCGGCTAACCACCGCATTGGCTATGGAGATCAACGGAGAGTGTTGCCGCGTCGGCCGATTGAGGAACAACTGCACTGTGATGTTGGCCAGGGGTGCAGTGATTACCTTAACCACGAACGACGCCTACCGCTACCAGGGATTTAAGGAGATCGTCTTCGTGATCAATCTGAGTGCCTATCTGAAGGCCGTGCAACTGGGCGACATCGTCATGATCGGCAAGGAGGTGAGGGGCCGCGTGGTGAAGACTCTGCGCGAAGCCCTCGCCGTGATGATCATCGATGCAGGTCTGCTGACCTCCTACGACTTTATCGAACTGCCCCGACAGTGTCATGCCCTGGAACCGGCGGTCTATCCCGAACTATACATGAGGGACCTCGAAATGGTGGCCGCTCTCAATGCCGACTTTGTCGTGCTGCCCAAAATTCGCTGCAAGAACTTCCTCCGCTCCATTCGAGAGACCATCAACTCCCGCTTCAACCACCTCAAACTGATTGGGATGATCGACTTCGAGTACGTGCGCAGCAACATGCTCGACCTGCTGGGCATCATCAAGCTGGTGGACTACATCTGGATACCGGACATGTTCAACGTCAACTGCTGTGTGTACAACTACATCATGGAGGACGTCATGCCCATCTCGCATTGCCAACGCAAGCCGGTCATTGGCACGGTTCCCCTGGAGCGCTGCAGCGACTTCAAGCGCTTCGAGCTGCACGAGTTCCTCTGGAAGATCGACTCTATTCACATCCAAAAGAGTCCGTGGTGCAACAAGTATCCGCTGATTGTCAAGAAGCTGATGCCGATCAAGGACTATCGCGTTGGTGTGGTCCAGAACGAGATGATGGCCAAGAACATCCTGACCTCCTACCAGACGGTCGTCAACTTCATCATCCGCACCATCAGCTCGATCGAGTGCCAGGCGATATTCCTATACAGCAAGTGCGAAAACGCCAGCATCGCCCTGTCCCGCGTGGAGATCTACTGTCCGGTGTACGTGATGTTGCCGGTCGAAGAGACCGACGACGAGGAAACCGTCAACTGCAAAGTCGGACTGGCGCGGTCCCTTCACTTGCGCCGGAACATGCACCCGGTCGTGTACTCCAAGGATCTCAACGAGTGCAACTACAGTCCCATCGAGTTCGGGGTGGATTTCATGCGACAGAAAGGCTGCCTGGAGGTGGGAGACTTTGTCGTGACCCTGGAAGTGGGCAAGGAGGACAAGGAGAACGTCGCCCTCGGCGTTGGCGAGGACGTCTGCATTCTCAGGGCCTTCTACGTGGCCGCGCTACTCGCCTGCGAGAAGTTCAAGTACGGCACCTAGCTTCTGGCATGCAGTGTACCCCAGATTATGCAGTGATTTCTCTAAATTAAATGTAAGAGCTGGTCACGAGGTGGGTCTTGCTTGGGCGGGGTTGCCGCACTCTGAGGCTGGTTGTGGGAATTATGAGGTTTTTCTTACCAAATTTCAATAGGTAAGTACAATATATATACACTAATCTAACGCCAGGGCATTCGCGCTTGCAGTCAGCAGACAAGACAAGTGGCAAGTGTGTAACAAGAGGGGAAAAATTTGAATTTATGGAGTAAAACGCTTGACTCGGGCAGGTACTGCACCTCTGAGTACACAGTCACTTCCCTAAACTAAATGTAAGAAAGGGGCTTAGGAAATGAGTCTTGCTTCGACAGGGTTCCTGGCCTCCGAAGTTTTTCTTTGAAATTATTTGCAAACAGGAAATAACTCTATATACTAATTAATCCTAAGGCTTCCACGCAGCATGCTTTCGGAAGAAAAGGCCTTGAACTTTCACCTTTCTCAAGACAGTTGGCAAAAAGTGATTAAACGAGGGAAGATTTGATATCTAATGAGTGAAAAGCCTCAAATTATAAAGGTACAGCAGCTCTAATTAAAATTCCATGCATCCTAAACTTTAAAATGTCTGAAGTGTGTTTGCAAAAAAGCGTGGGAAGACGGGGGAAGATTTGATTTCTAATGAGTAAATTGCTTCCCATTAAATGGTGGAGTATACCCCTGATTACACAGGAAATGAGTCTTACCACGACGGGATTCCTGGCCTCCAATGTCGCTGTCCGAGGAGATCTCCTCCAGGGAAATGTGCTCTGCAAGCGTTAGAAATTCAATAGTCAGCTAAACAAAGATAGAGAGGAAGTAGAGGTGAGACCTACCCTCCTTGTGCTCCACATCGGAGTCCTCGGAGCTCTCCGTGTCGGTGGGACAGCGAGTGCCATCGATGATGGATTTCAGGCGCTTGGTGGACAAGCAAAGCAGCTCCTCCAGGCACAGCTCCTCAATCTCGTCCAGTGGTGTTTTCTGCAAGCAAATTTTAATTAAAATCGAGTCCGTTTTGGGGAGTTTTCCTCACCTTTAGAAACTCCGGAGCCAGGTTGAGAATGGTCTTCGGCTTGAGGGTCCCGAAAATCTGTTTGACCAGCTCCAGACGGTCGTCGATGTAGTGGGAGAGAGCGTGCAGCTGGCGGTCATCCTCTACCTTCTCCTTCTTGACGCTGATGGGCTTGGGGATTTGGTCCTTGGTGGTTTTCTTTGATTTTCCGCTGCTCATTTTGTGAGCAAATCGACGCTTTTGTATCTACAGCCGCTTAAGCGGTTGAACAGCTGAGGTGGGTTCGATAACTAGATTCGCTATTGGAGCTGGTTCGATAACTCGAATGCCGAACGAACTTACATTGGAAACATAGCATAACGTAGAACAACATAAATGCCAGAGGACAACATATGCCAATTTATAACCTCAAACAAGCTATTTAAAGGTTATATACATTGCTGTTTTAATGTAAAATCAAAGTGTGTAAATTATACCAAAGAAAACTTACCAACACTGTTGTACAACAGAAACGCACAGCTGATTTATGGTTCGTGTTAACAGAACAGCTGTCACGGTAGCCGATCAGCTTGTGGAAATTATTTGTTTTTTGTTACAAAATTTTTACAGGTAAGTTTTATGTTTATTAACTAATATTAAGGACGACGTAGCTTGCAGTCAGCAGACAAAACCTTGAACATGTGAATAGTGAAGTTTTCAGAAGATTTCTGAATAGTTTTTGTGGCCAAAAGTAGAGAAACAGAGAAGGATTAGGCTTCCAATTAGACAGGTTACAATATCTCCCACTTGGTTGGGTTGTTGCATGCAAGCCAAAATTGCAGGAAATATAAAATGTTTATAAAATGTTACATTTAGTATGACTGCATGTAGAAAAGGCTAACAGTGCTGTCCGCACTGGGAGCTGAAATTGCTGTTATTTGCAGTTGTAATTTTTAACAAAATGCTTCGGTTTGTCTATGTAAATGATTCCCTTTTTAAGTTTATAAACTTCTACGAGGATTTTTTATATATTTTATCGGTTACCCGATTTCGCGAGAAACCAGCTGGTTCTGCCACAGTGCCGGCCTTTGGGAACTTGACCCGACCTGGCCACACTGGCGGACCACAAATGTTTTCGAGTTGAGAAATGGCAGGTCGGTAAAAATAGCAATTGCTTTCGGCGGGCGAATACTCGAAGTACTCGGAAGCACGACCGCCGCGGGTGAAACCCATCCGCAGGCCTTCCCCAAACGAACCGCTGAGCTAGCGAGCCAGCAGAGGCGGTGAATCGAGTGCCAATGTGGTCGCCGCAGAACGCAAAAGTGAAGGAGACGACGACGCAGAGTGACGACAACTCAAGCACACAACTCAAGGTACAAACGGCAATTGCGACGCCCCCCGGACCACGATGAATGTCTCGCGTGGCGCCGGCGGCAACAGCACCGCCCTCGACCTGCAGCCGCTTCTGGAGAGCGGCGAGGCCGGCGGGGGGGAGCAGAAATCGGACGCAAATGGGTCCGGATCGAAGGAGCTCGGGCATCGGGAGCGCGAGGATTCCAAGGTGTTTGTGAAGAAAATCGGCAGCGCCCTGTTCTATGGGCTATCCTCGTTTATGATCACGGTGGTGAACAAGACGGTGCTCACCTCCTATCACTTCCCGTCGTTCCTGTTCCTCAGCCTGGGACAGCTGACGGCCAGCATTGTGGTCCTGTCGGCGGGGAAGCGGCTGAAGCTCGTCTCGTACCCGCCGCTGCAGCGGAACACCTTCGCCAAGATCTTCCCGCTGCCGCTGATCTTTCTGGGCAACATGATGTTCGGCCTGGGCGGCACTCAGTCCCTCAGCCTGCCGATGTTTGCCGCCCTGCGACGCTTCTCCATCCTGATGACGATGCTGCTGGAGCTGAAGATCCTGGGCCTGAGGCCCTCGACGGCCGTGCAGATCAGCGTGTATGCCATGATCGGGGGCGCCCTGCTGGCCGCCTCCGACGACCTGTCGTTCAACATGCGCGGCTACATCTACGTGATGATCACCAACGCGTTGACCGCCTCGAACGGCGTGTACGTGAAGAAGAAGCTGGACACCTCGGAGATCGGCAAGTACGGCCTGATGTACTACAACTCGCTGTTCATGTTCCTGCCGGCCCTGGTGCTCAACTACGCCACCGGGGACCTGCAGCAGGCGCTGAACTTTGCGCAATGGAATGACCCTCTGTTCGTGCTGCAATTCCTGCTCAGCTGCGTGATGGGCTTCATCCTCTCGTACAGCACGATACTGTGCACGCAGTTCAACTCGGCGCTGACGACCACGATCGTGGGCTGCCTGAAGAACATTTGTGTGACCTATCTGGGCATGTTCATCGGCGGCGACTACGTCTTCTCGTGGCTCAACTGCATCGGGATCAACATCAGTGTGCTGGCGAGCCTGCTCTACACGTACGTCACCTTCCGGCGGAAGCGGGCGCCCGATAAGCAGGCCCACTTGCCCAGCAGCACTCGCGGCGAGAATGTCTAGCATCGTCTCTAGCTCAAACTCAAGCCAAAGCCATACATACATGCGATATGTATTCCGTATTCGTACTTCGATTTTCCTAAAGCCTCACACAACCGCACAGTCGCCCATCGTCTCTGTACATATTCCTAGCTATGTATTAACGAGTCTTATTTAGAAATTATTTAACTTAAATTACTTTTGTACATTTGTCCGCATGCAATTGTTTCCTGCATCGAAAGTGTCATAAGAAATAGAAATACAGATACTACATTTCGTCAGATAAGATCCCTCTGCGGTGTTCCATTTCTGCGGGTTCAAAGATAAGATTGTTTCCTCCGATAAGATGTTGCTCGGGAGAAAACAGACTGCTTCCCCATGCGTGGCACATGTGCTTCCCTCCGAGAATGCAAACAAACAAGCTAATCTGTGATGACAACTTCTGGATTCTATAAGATCGCTTTAGTTATTTGCTTAATCGTCTCTGGGTAATTTCGCGGCTCTAACAAAGTATGCACAGACGGTTTTAAGTGCAGCATTTCCCTACGATCATTGTTAAACTCTGCTAAATGGGAATTAACCAGACAGGTTGAAAGGCGTGTGGTGTGACGCTTCATAATGGGTTGGTTTTTCTTGAAAAAAAAACATGATTTGGCTCTGCTTTATCAGAGATAAGATAAGCACGTAGCTTTTTTTTCATAGTCACAATTCATACGAGTATTTGTGCTTTAATCAGGGAAAATACTTCCGATTAAATAGCTCTGAAACTTAATTGGCTGTGATTGGTGGAATTAATTGTTGTTAAAGGGTCGTACATCTATAATCCCTTTTTGAAAGGTTGTAATTACTATTGGAATTTTTGTATGCAACACAAGTGAAGAGATAGGTATTTGTATCTGTAAGATTTGAGCTTTATTTTCTTGGAAATCTCTCGCTGCCAGATTTGTATCTCCTCAGACAAAGTATCAGCAGCTTTGAGCATCATTATCAGCGGCAGATCTAGCTTCCCGTTTAGCCCAAATGACAACAATGACGGCATTGAAATTGGGCAGTAAGTCTAAGTCCGAGAAAGAGTTGACGCGGCTGGGGCTGCGGCTGGTGCTGGTGCCAGTGCCCCCTGCAGCACTTTGTTTAGGTTTTATTTTTGGGCCCGCCAGCCCGGTGATGGATTGTGGTGGGGTGCAGGGGTTCTACGGTAATCCGGAGGGAATCGGCGGCAATGAGGAAGCCGAAACTGGTTTGCTCGGGCCTAACTTAACCGTTGGGCGTCGCGAGCACCGAGGCAAATTGTTAGTCAGCATCAGGCCGGCCGAGAGTACCCCTCCGTACCCACATTATGGACAAATTGTTTGCTCATATTCGCCGTGCCATTGAAAGTGGGCACGTACAACTCTAGCTGGGCAAGCGACGAGCTCGAACCGAACCAAACCGAACAGAAGACAGGTAGTCAGGGTCATGTTTATGTTTTATGTGTCGATGCTGACTGCGCTGCGATGATGTAGCAACTCCGATAAGGTCATCGGGTGATCGTTTGTTCGTACCCCTTGAATCCACACACAGATGATGATGCAACGCTGTGGCCTGAGCCTCCGCGTGCCTCTTTTCCTACGGTGTAGCAGCTCCGCGGGATCGGTTGGCGGGTATGGGGTGACAGCGGACACGGAGAGGCCCGAGACGGACCCACTGGACCCCTTTGAGCGTCAGTACATGAAGGAGCGCATTGAGATATCGCCCCTCCAAAGGGCTATCCTGGGAGCGGGTTCCTCCATTGCAGCCTTGCTGAATCCCAGACGGTAAGATATCTCAGACATTTACAGTATATCTGACTAGATACCCTCTCCCTCCAGCCACGACATGATCGCCTGTTTGGGAGAGACCACGGGCGAGGATGCTTTGGAGAACATTATGGACACCATGCAGGCCAGTGCGGAGGGGCAGCGCATCTTGGCCGATAAGCCACGCATCCACACCAGCACCATTGACTTTACGCATTTGGAAAAACTTCCGGCCAACACCTTTGGGGCCGCCTACGTTAAATTCTTAAAAGATAATGTAAGGGCAGCCGAGTGATGAGCGATGTAGTGCTCAGGTTTCAATTTCCCTTTCGTGACCGTCCCATTTTCCAGCAAGTCACGCCAGACAGCCGCATGGCCGTTCGCTTTCTGGAGGACCCGAAGCTGGCCTACCTGATGACGCGCTACCGGGAGTGCCACGACCTCATCCACACCGTCCTGGGCATGCCCACCAACATGCTTGGCGAGGTGGCGGTCAAGTGGGTGGAGGCCCTCAACACGGGTCTGCCCATGTGCTATGGAGGAGCTGTGTTCGGAGCTGTGCGCCTACGTCCCAAGTGAGTTCACTGAACCCGGCACTTTTGGCGCAGTGGCTCGCAATTTTTGTTTATTTACATACTCGTAGGCAACGGCGCGCGTACTTGAAACATTATTTGCCCTGGGCCCTGGAGAATGGCAAGCGGAGCAAGCCCCTGATGCCGGTTTACTGGGAGAAGCGTTGGGAACAGAACCTTGACGATCTGCGAGCCGAGCTCCGTATCACTGTTTTAAATAAAGTTTAAAAGATTTTACTTTTAAATGCCTAGAATTACAAGATGGGGGTATTCCAAGCGTAGAAGAAGTTTAGAAAAATAGAGTCCAATCACGTGATGTTTTTAGGAAATATTTGATAAGCTTTAAAACGTACTATACAAATTTTAATTAAACGTAAAACTGCAATTTAACACCAACATTTAAAAAGCCCGCTCTATCAATAATCCGGCCATTTTCCGCCCTGCACCAGAAAACAACGGACTGGCAACGCTTGCATAAGTGTTTGGTGTGTTTTTTTTTCTTATAGAAATTTTAAATAAATTTGGCGCCCAATTTGATTTTGGATGGTATTGCTATAGATTTTGTTCTTCAAAGCCCAATTGGGTTTTCAATTTAGGATAATCTTGTATAACTTATTTTGGTTTTTTAAATTCAAATCCTCACGCGGCCATCCGCCGCCGCGAATACCACCCATCCCTATCAGCCGCAATCAGCTGTTTTTCGCCAAAGGGGTTTGCTCTTAGTTTATTTGGACTGCGCTCGCATAAAACCGACCGGCCCGGCGCCACGCAATGTTCGTCGGTGGGCGTACTCGCTTTACAAGTTAATTGGTGTGCCTCTCGCCCGCAGATAAGCAAAATTCGTAAACAAACGACGGGGGCCCAGACAACTGCAAACAAACAAACTCGGATTTAGTCCAATCAGTCGTGTTCTCGGCCCCGTTCTTGCCGGACCATTTTAGCGGTTGTGCCGATTCCGAAAAACTTTTGAACTTTAAGCGAAATGATGAACACACCAGCCCCGGGAGCGTAATTAGATGGGAGCGAGCTCTCTTGGCCACACCGCGAGTTGAATCTGAGGAGGCCCCCCCAAAGGCGCTGATCCGCCAAATTCCATTCGCAGAGACGGAAACGCGATCGCTTCTCTTTTGTGCCAGTCTTTGCATTTTCCGTGAATGAATTCTTGGGCCCTGGCTGGCATCCCGCGAACGATAGCCTCACATTAGTATTGATCTTTGTGGCGATTGGAGCACAATTCGAGCAAAATGAAGCCCACCATTGACAAGGAGCTGCTGCCCATGAAGGCGCATTATTTTCTCTTCAATGCCGGTGAGTGTGCTCCCCCCTTCTCCACAGTGTACTGTATACTCATTGAAAAAACACCTGCCCGCCCGATTCCCTGACCCGCCTCGCCCCGCCCCGCTCCGCTCCCGAGGAAAGGTCATTAATGTAAGTACCGGGCATCGCTTACATCAGCCGATAAGCAGCGACAAGTGCCGCACGCACGTGCTGGGCTGTGCTGTGCTGTGCTGGAGGTTAAGCGCCGTTTGCCCCACATTGCGAGCTGCAGGCTGAAGAGTTCGGAGCACTACGAGTACGTGTGCCGCGTAATTCGCGTTCGCATTGAACTCGGAACAAAGAGCAGATAGGAGGGCCCAATACAAGCCGATAATCAAATGCAAGTCGAATTGTTACCCCATCGATTAGTGGAGCGTTTAGTCACTCACCTATACACATTTCCATGAAAATGTTTCCACAACGAATCAACTTAATTGTGTCCAACTGGAAAGACAAAAGGCGTAGCGTTTTGCCAACCATAAAAGATGGTTTTGGGGATCATTAAGTCTTCCAAACTCCCTTCTCCCCTCCAGCTAAATCATGAAAAAACAAAACATTTGCTTGCCAAAGTTTTGCCCACAATACAGATGGTTTTAGGGATCATTATGTCTTCCAAACTCCCTTCTCCCCTTGTGCTGAATCATTAAAAACAAAACAATTGCTGGGTAAAGCTATCTCTGGAAGTGCAGTCTCATTATTTCGATTACAGAATGTGTATATATAAGCATTGGTTCTCGGGGTCTAATTAATTGACCACTTAATTTCCTTATAATTTGTTCAGTGTTATGATTTCCAGCCAATTGAGCTTCAGTTGTTTCTTGTGTGGAATCACATAGATTGAATTAAAAAGCAGCGGCGCTCATATTGGAGTGGAAAATTTGTTTCCAAATAAATTGGGAACTTTATCAAAGACAATCCTAAAAATTGTTTAAATTGCCTTGAATTGAAAGTTGCTGGGGTAGACAGATTAATGCGGAGTTACGAATCTAGGGAACCTGAATTGTTCTTGAAACTCCAAAACATATAGGAGTGTTAAGCAGCATATGTTATTTTTTTATAACCAAGCCAAACTATTCTTCTGAAACAAGGCTAAACCAGAAAAACAACTAGACAAATGTAAAGACAACGATGTAATTGCCGCCCATTACCCAGACAGACTGCTTCTTCCCTTTCAAACGTTGAAACTTGTCAACAGAAAAGCCACTTTCGGCAATTAAATGGCCTTTCCGTTTCGTTTCTATTATAATGCTGTATTCTTCTTTAGCGACTAGGGACCGGGGACTATCTATTCCTCTTTGTTTACGGCCCAATTTGCTTATCGGCGACAGAGAAAACACCCACTCGAGTGTGGAGTATCATGTCTAATCACTCATTCCCATGCACACTTTATCGGGTTCAGTGCAGCTCACTGATAATCATGTACAAATGTATATTGTCTTCTTGGCTTTCCCATTTCCAGGCACCGCACCCGTCGTACCCTTTATGCCCACCCTGGCGGGACAACTGGGATACTCCACCACGGTGGTGGGCACCATGTATATGATCCTGCCCATCATTGGAATGCTGGCAAAGCCTCTCTTTGGCTACATCGCAGACCGGTGAGAAATTAATCCCTTTGTGTGTGTATTTATGGAATATCTATGGGTTCTTTTTTGTTCCCATAGAAACCTTAAAGAGTTAGGCCGCCCATAGCATCTAAACTAGATAATGCCGTGCATAAATTCTTTTAATTTCTATTATAAATAATTTCAACACTCTGTTAGTATCGAAATTCATGAGTGCATACAAACAAATAATCTTAAATCAAACAAAAACACTGGATCAACTTCCACAAGTTTCTAGTTGCATGCGATACTCATAAAACTTTCTGCCTACCCCCACAGTTTCCATCGCCATCGCTTCTTGTTCCTCAGCGGTCAGGTGCTCACGGGAATCGCCTTCTTCCTGATCATGTTTGTGCCGGGACTAGAGAAGCCCCTGACCAAAGTTGAGTTCCACTGTCACTCCGGTGTTTCGGATCTGCGTGTTTGCTCCCAGTACGGGGAGAGCGCGGAGAAGAACTTGGAGAAGTACTATGGAAATAGGACACTGGGCTGCGAGCTGCACTGTGAGGCCCAGCCTGTTCTGTGGGACATTGTTTGCCAAGACTGGCTCAAGAACCAGACTTCAGACTGTGCCGCCAACCGCACCAATCCCTTCCTCGACTTCAGCACTAGCATTAACATGATGGACATTGTGAATCAGCAAAGCTGTTTGTTCTTTATGATTCCCCACGATCGCGGGCAAGTGGCCGGCCAGAACGTCACATTTTCCTGCCCCGCTGACAAGGACTACTTCAAGGCGAACTGCACCATGGACTGCCACGAAGAGTACTTCAGGGAACAACTGGCGGAGGGTGCTGTGATCAACACGCGAGCGGCTATGGGCATGCCCCAGTTTTGGTTCTTCTTTGGGCTGCTCATCTTCAGCTGGATCGGCATGGCAGTGGTCGTCAGTATTGGCGATGCCATTTGCTTTGGCATCCTCGGTGACCGGCACCATCTGTACGGGAAACAGCGTTTGTGCGGATCCCTTGGATGGGGCGTGTTCGCCCTGCTTGCCGGGGTTATTGTGGACCAAATGTCGCATGGGGAGGTGAACAAGAACTACACGGCCGTTTTCTGGATGGCCCTGATAATCATGGGCTTCGATGTGTTTGCCTCCTCCAAGCTAAAGGTGGGTTCAACACTCTCGTTTCTGTTTCAAAACCCTAAAGTTTATTATTCCTTTATTTTCATAGCACGTGCAAACACATTTGTCGTCCAACATTTTGAAGGATGTGGGGCAAATGTTCCTCTCCTTGCGCTGCGTGATTTTCTTCCTGTGGTGCGTGGCCATTGGCCTGGGCACTGCCCTGATCTGGAACTTCCTGTTCATCTACCTGGAGGAGCTGGCCAAGGCGTACGAGGGGGGCGCCAGCTCGATCAAGACGCTGGAGGGTCTGGTCATGGGCATCCAATGTTTCGGCGGCGAGCTGCCTTTCTTCTTCCTCTCGGGTTGGATTTTAAAGCGGATTGGCCATATCAACGCAATGAGCCTGGTGCTCTTTGGATTCGGCGTGCGGTTTATCCTTTACTCGATGCTGGAGAACCCTTGGTATATTCTGCCCATAGAGCTGCTGAATGGTGTGACCTTTGGCATTTTCTACGCCACCATGGCCTCCTATGCGAGCATTGTGGCTCCACCAGGAACCGAGGCCACCATGCAGGTGGGTTCACTCATTTCTAAGGCAAACTCATCAGGCAAATAACTACAATTAACTACCAACAGAGCCTCGTGGGAGCGATTTTCGAGGGCGTGGGCGTGTCCATGGGCAGCCTGATTGGCGGCTTGCTCATTGATTCTGTGAGCGCGCGCACCACCTTCGAGATCTTCGGCATCGGCGCCTTCATCATCTTTGTGGTGCACGTGTCGGTGCAAATGTGCCTGCAGCGCAATGGAAGAAACGAGGAAAACGGTAAGGGTAGGGTCTCTTCGGCCTCTGCTTCCGCTTCCGTCTCAGCCACAGGCATTGCATGCTCCTCATCCGTGGAGCCAGCCAAGCCAAAAGACATTGACTCTAAAGACACTGATGGGTTCCGCGAGGTCGACTTGAGTTGATGCTATGAAAGACGCCCCCCGGTCGAACAGTTCCCGAATTTATCGAACTCGTCACAAAAAAAATATACAAGTATTGAGACATAAGCATTTAAAAATACTGTGTAGATAGTATTAATCCAGCTAGGGCCTATGTGCTGACCTTATTGAAAGATGGCCCTAAATAAAACGATATTAGAACCGAACAGATATTTTGTAAAGCGCCAGAAGCTTAGGAACTTAGTCTAGAAACTTGACACAATGGCTCCCAATGAATTACCAAACGAATCGACTTGATTAAGCAACCTCAAACAAGTTTTGTAATAAATAACGCAAACCGATAATCTAATCTTTTTTTTTTTTTACTTTAAACTGACAATATACAAATATATATGAAGAAACCACCGAGACAAACTAATCACAACGGATTATGTGTGTTTATTGAATGTTACTTAAATATATTTTCCCTGCCATTGCCCATTTATTTATTAATTTATGCCCAATTATGTTATGACTTACTTTGTGCTGTTACAAATGTCTGACTAACCATTCCGATTCTTTTAGGCACTGTCAAGTATTTCGCACCGACAGATGCAATGCACATGCTGAATGATCAGGAGTACAGTAGAGTTAGCTAAACGATGTTTGGTTTGACCGCACCACCACCACCCATACCACCAACAAACCAAGTACCAAGTACCAAGTACCAGTACCCATCACCAATGAACCAGCCACTGCAATTGAGCCAGAGACAAGCTTCACAACTCCTCAACCGAGTGCTGCTCTCCGAACCATCCTCCCACTGTCGATGCTGCATGTTAAGTCGATATTTTATCCGTATTGTAAGCTTTAAATTGTGCTTTAAACTGTTAGTAGTCGTAACCTAGCAACCACACATCTCACCAAATCACACACCGTGCATTGTAGGTGCATGCAAAACGTTTCTCATTTACCTCTGAATAATATTTGAAAAGTTAATTATTTTTAGACTTACGAGTGCGGCCGGCTGTTTGCATGTTTTTCTATTTACAAGTAAACTTACCACGAATTTCAGTTCAAACAAGCCGGGCCGTCTGTCCTGACGCTGTGAACGATCAAACGTTTGGTTCTCCCCGATCATTTAATGTCTACTATATGTATATTTATGAAGAATATATTGGTGTATAATTGTATTCGATTATCGGCTTCTCCCTCGCTGGGGGTGCATGTGTCTTTTCCTGCGTAATCTCTTAATCTCTTAAGCCTTTTACTTAGATATACAAAACCAAATACAATGTAATAGTGTTTTCCATCTCTTATAACGTATACAATTATTATTATTATAATTATTATTGCTACTATTATTGTAACTTTTGTTCAACTGTACTGTATACTGTGTATTAAGTTGTTGGCTAGTTGTTAACGAGAATCCCAATGTACACGCAGCTCTCCACTGCTCCTCCGCGTCTACTGGCTGCCGATGAGCGACTCCTCGTGATGTTGCCGGTCGAGCTTCCGCCTGTAGTCTCGCTGCTTGCAGGCCGCTACGTTAGCGGCTCGTTTCTGTAATCAGCAATTCAACGATAATAAACTTTAATATTATGTCAAGCTGCATGGTTATTTTAAATTCGTTTTTATTGCTGCTTTGCTGTTGAATGCATCCATAAAGCTTTCGTTTTTTCTCACCTTTAAGTCTTTGGTGCGCTGGTAAATGCTCTGCATTTCCTTTTTGATCCTCGTCAGTTTATCTTTGTAGCGCCTCACATCGCTCATCTGAATTTGGGGGGGATTGTAAGCAAGCACACTTTGTGTTAGCCAGTTTTTATTTTCAAATTACGTATAAACACTCTTAGCCCTCCAGATTAGATTGGGAAAAAAACCATTTGCCTGCAACTTTTGTTCCACTGATAAGAGGCCGCTGGCCAACTTAATTAGCCGAACGCTCTTACAAATAAGCTTTGCGCTGTGGTAAAGTGCCTTATGGATTGGCCCAAGTGTTGATTGTACAATAATGTATCGAATACTTTGATGGCGACTTGGATAATAGCAGAAATTTGTACAGAAAATCACGAACCGGACGTTGTGCCGTAAATCTACAGTGTATATTCACTATGTAATGACAACCTTGGTACTTAATAAACATTTATTTTCGATAAAAGATGTTCACGTAACAACCTAACTATAGATTCAATGCCCTGGAGAATTTGAATAGTCGAGAGTTTCGACTATAAATAAGAGTAAGTATGCAGTTCTGAATTGCATCACCGAATATTCCCTCGATTTATGTGCTGATTGCCGGGTATTATGTCCACTTACCATGTCATTCAGCTTGGCCACTTCGCTGCAGTCCAATTTGTATTTCTCCTTCGACAAGTCAATGTAGATCTTGTTTTGCCTGCCACTGAAAGCCACAATTGAAAGCCACAAGTAAATGACACCCAATTGGTGATTCGGCAGCAAACTACTCACATCAATTCCCTCAGCTGGGCACGCACATGATCCAAGGGGGGCTCTGCAATTTGCAGGACCCCAGCGGACAATTGCAGGGCAGCGAGACTGCACTGAACATCCTGGTCGTTGGCGGAGGGGCGCAAATCCTTTGCCGGGTTTTGCAAGGACCTGCCGGAATTGTTTGATTGAGTTGAGGTATCCGCATCGATGGCTGCCGGCTCTGACAGCTCATTGAGAACACTGCGGGGATCAACAAATGAGTTTTCAGCCAACAAATGATTGCTGTTTAACCTACCTGTTAATATTGCTGCTTTTTAACATAATAGAAGAGCTACTAACAAAAAGAAAGTAAACAAAACGCCAACAGCTGATTCAAAAGTGTTGACAAACACAAAATAAAGTTACGTTATCCAGCACTGCACCAGCCGCGCGCCAAAAGTCTTACGACCTAAATACCCTGTACTAAAAAAAGAATGGAACAATTGAGTAAACTTTGATTAGAATGATAATTATTCTTTTACTCAATTGTTTGTTTTTTGTCAAACCTACAGAGGTACATAACATTGCATATTATCAGATTGATAATTTCCTTTTGCATAGACGTGTTAAAAAATTGTTAGAATATTTTCTTGTTTGGCTTAGTGTTAAAACAACTTTATTATTATATATAAATTTATTAGCCAAAGGCCCTAAAGCCAGTGCTTTCTTTACCCACTAAGTCTTTGTAAGCTTGTCTACCTTTTATAATAAATAAATAAATTATATTTGTTTTAAAACAAGCATATGTTGCACATTTAAAATGTTTTTACAATTAAATATTACTAACTATTTCAAAATTCCGCTTTGATCCTTAAGCGTTTTAACTTACATTTGAAATTAAGCATAGTATTTACAATTAAGCCTGCGAACAAGATAAATATTCCTTAAATAACAAATTGCAGCATTGACAATGGAAACCTGAAACCAAGTTACCTCTATTATAACAAAAAAAAATATAAATTAATTCAAAGATCAGTAGCTTGCCTTAAAAATTTTTTAAAAATATATATTTTTTTATTCTAATGATATAAAATCTACGGAAATCTTTTGAGCAGATCCATTTACATTTGATAAAACTGTCATAATTGTGTATTAGGTCGGGATTAAACTAAAAAATGTAATACTTTTTGTGTTTAAATGGCTTTTTTATATTTTCATAGACTATGGTTTTATCAGAACAAAAATTTTCCATTTCACTACACATATGCTAAGCATATGAAATAAAAATCAGGAAACATTTTGTTTACCTACTTTCTCCGACCTTTTCTTCCGCTATCACCTTAAGTGTTTCCTCGAAAACCAAGAGATATGTTTTCATGTCCGCGGTTGATTTTCCTGGAATTTATTTCGGTAATCGTGTTAGTCACTTTTGCCAAGGTCAAAGTCATTAGACAGCCAAGGGATCTGCAAGAGATAGTGGAAAATTTCGCCTACCTCTGGGAGTATAAAAACCCTTGGTCGTCCGGCAATCGACCTGCACTGCGAGTCAAGTTCTACGATCGGCAACACCTCCGGACTGACGAAGGTCCTGCGCTTGGGAAGCCGCGTTGATAATTTCTGGAACCCGGGAGACGGATGACAAGGATCATCGAACATGGGACGAGCAACTCCGGAGATCCGAGCAGCCCAACTCCCAAGGCTCGCAGTGTCAGCAAATAGCGAATTTAAACAATTGTAAATTCTAGTTAAATCTATAGCCCAATTGTACATTTTAGTTAATTCAATTGTAAATATTCATATCATAACTAGTTAGCTAATTCACATAGTACAATTGTATATATGTAAAAACGTCATAGCTAATTTTTAGTTAATTCAATAGTATATGTTGTATATACAAGTCGTAGTCAATATTTAGAAAAATTTATAGCCGAAATTTTGTCAATTGTATATAAACTCTGAGAAATAGAATTTAGTAAAATATTTAAGTATTTCAAAAATACGTGATATTTTCGCAATAAAATTCAATTTACCAAACCGAACGCAATGCTTTTTAAGTAGTGAACACTTTTTAGAAGTCTCTTTTTATCCCAAGGCACACATAAAACTCTTAGAAATCAATTACCTTTTCCACGATTTAACGAATTCTTAAATAAACTCTATAAGGGATATTGTTTTGAACATTTTTTAATGTTGTAAAACGTGTACATTATTGCCGTAACTATAACAATTGCATCTTTGTTGTAAATTAAGCTAGTTGTTACGCTAAATAATATCGCAAAATAAGTGATTATTAACCTATCTGTGATGAAAACAAGACGGTATTTAAAAGTACAACTTAAAACTCATATTTGTACTAACTAAATTAGTAGGTAAGCATATGTATTTGGGTAGACGATCGATATAATCAATGTCGGTTGGCAGATTGCTTGAGATGGAGATGTTTTGTGGGCACCTGGTAGGGCTTATCCCTTTTTAAAGTCCAGCAAATCGGCTATGGCCGCGGCCTTGCCAGAATCGTCCTTCTCCAACTCCGCACGCGTGCAGCGGCCGCAGCAATCCGCCGAGGGTTTGTTCTCGCACTCTCCCAGCGCAGGCGGCTTGAAATTGGGCGTCCAGGGACCCAGGCTCCCGCTGGCATAGAAGTCCATCGGGTAGGCATTGGTGCGGGGCGACGAGTTGTGCGGCGTCCACTCGACGTCGCCGAGAACCACGGACAGCTCGTAGGGATTCAACAGCGGCTGGGTGAAGGCCGAGCCCCAGTCGATCGAGAGCCGCGGGCAGGCGATCTGCACAAAAGCATCGATGTCTGCAAACAGGGCCAGCTTCTGCGGGAAGATCTCCGACAGCAGAATGGTGGTTGTCTCAATACCCTTGGCATGCAGTCGCTTCTCCAAAAACCGATGCACCCTGGAACTTCCCTGTCTTCCAAGTGTGCCCAGGATGATGCCAACGCGGCGCGCTTTTTTTGCTCTCTGCACGGCATCTAATCGTATGTCTTGCATCGCCCTGTGGTCATACTCCTCTATGGTGAACTTCTTCTCATAGGGATCGTACTTGTAGGCCTGCGGGTGAGACGGTTGTCAGTACGCTCTTGACTGGGTTAATATTAGGTGACTTACCTTCAATAATGGATTTGCAATCATTGCAGATTCGAGGTGAAAGCGTCCGTCTCCGAGGTATATGATCATCTTGGTCGTTTCTGGCAACTGCGGGGAGGTGCAGCCGAGGATCTCACCGGGGCTCAGAGGCTTCGCCTGGGGCACTATCACATCGTAGCCGGCAGCCTTCAGTTCTGTGGAAGCGGCCTGCAGGGTGGTCACAAACTGAATGGTGCTGACCAACGCTATTTGGCCCACGTCCGGGCGAAAGTTAAATTTAACAGAGTCCAGGAAGTGCAAGGGGTCGATCTTTATGTCCACAAAGATGTAGAGAACTTTGATGCCGCACGTCTGGTCGACGGGAATGAGACAGCTGTGCCCGTAGTGCACTAGGAGATCAGCTCCCAGCGCCTTAGCTGTGTAGTCGTCCACGCAACACGCCCCGTAGGTGACGTCGCCCATGATGACGGTGTCCGCGCTGGTGAACCGCTCCACAATATCGCTGATGACCATGGCGTACATCAGCAGGCCCTCGGGCAGCTGCAGGGCCACGCGCTTGGCCTTCATCTCGCGTATCCGCCAGATGGTCTTGTGCAGCTCGAAGTTGTAGTTCGAGGGCAGGCGGTCGATTGCCTGCTGCAGCAGCGGATCGTCGAGCAGCTCCTGGGGGATCCGGTTGATGCGGGCCTTCGGCTTGAACACCTTCTTCGGCCTGGCCCGGACGACGACCACATCGCTGTTGTTGTTGGCCTCGGTCGGGAGGGTGTTGCTGGGTTGGATCACGTCCAACATGGTGCTGAAAGTGCGAGTACAGAAAGATGGTGAGTATTCAAGCGAACGAACATCAGACCTAGTTTAGTACCCTGTGTTTTTGTACATGAACGTATTCTCAACAGCTACGATTGGAAGTAAATCGCTTTTACAGCTGTATTACCTAGTTATGGATGCCTTGTAACCTATTTTGTTTATAAAGCGATGTGAGCTAATATTCTTATCTGCACCTTTATATTCAACATTTTTATTTTTTGTTTTGTACTTGAAAGTATTCTTAACAGCTTTCCAATGCAATTAATTCGCTTGTAAAGCAATATTCCCTAGTTATTGATGCTTTGTAACCTATGGAATGTTTAGAAAGCGATGTGAGCTAATATTCTTATCTGCATTTCTATAATTTCTATAATCTGTGGCCAAAATAAACATGTTTACAATGTATTATATACGTAGCTTATCGCGTGGTTAAATAATTTATATTTCAATTGAATATTTGTTGCTCTAAATAGAATATTTGTCTTGTCAAATAACAATGCAACGGTACAAAGGTGCAAAGGCAACGCAGTGACGCCTTGGAAGAGTCGAATGGTGTACGTGACTGGCGGGTGGCCTGGAATGGAAGCGGCAAGGACCGGCCCCTTGAAGTGCAGCGGCAAACCGGAAAAGCAAACCCCAAATCGTACAAATCGTATAATTAGCTCGGGCCAGGTGGGTGATTCACAGGTGTGCGGCCTCGCCTCTTTTTGTGGGGTAGCACTTTCAAGTTGGAGCGGCGCCAAGGTCTAAATTGCCAATTGCCAATAAACGCAACGCAGCCCAGAACCAATTAGAGTTCACACTACTACTGGGTTTAGGTACACAGCGAAACTTGATTCGGTTGAAAACACTTGCAATTAACAGTCAATACCCATTAATATTCAATTCAATACTGAATGGGTTTCCTTCAACTTCCTCTCGATTGGGCTTACCCGATTTGGAATATAGAATAAGTAACAAACAAAACGTATTTAGTTGGCGCGACTACTTTCGAAATGTTCAGACACCTTTATCAGTGGGCCGTTGGACGCGTTCTGACTGCGACGGCGACGGCGACTTCCACTTCGGGGGTTGCGATTTGGCTGCTGCACAGAAACTGAAATTGGTCACTGAACTCTCCACCTCTCCTCTCCTTCTGTTGCGCCATTGATAACCGCTTCTGAGTCACGTAGGCCGCACACCGTGCAACAGGGCACGGGTGCATTCGCTTGCCTTTCCCTACCTGCGCTCGGCAAATACCTGCCAATAAAACCATTTCGCCTTAAAAACACCTTCTTTGCTATCTCTTTTTATGGTTTTTCAAGTAGATTGGGTTGACACTTAAGGAATTATCCGCCAAATTAATAAACTTCCTATTGGCCCTTTACTTTGCAGGCAAGTGTAGTTTAGGCACGTTGTCTGCGCACAGCTGATGCAATGTTGTCTTTTTTGGAAATCATGTTTACCCACACTTTTGTTTTGCTTTTATTTGTATATATCACTCGGGAATTTAACAATTTACTCACAATTTAATATATAATATATTATTTGTCCGCTTTGCGTAAAACTTTTGGAGTGGCTGGCAATTAACCGCGTGTGGGAAGCACAGCTGACTTCAACTTTCTATCGATACGTGCATCGATTGTGACTAGTAATCGAGTTGGCAGAGTTGCCTGATTAGGAAAAAATTTCATCCGTTTCAAAAAATACACAATTCTGAACTGAAAGCTTAATTGAAACATTTTCAAAAAGTTATCATCTTGGATTCATAAAGCTACATTTATTTGCGACAATCTAGAAACAGAAGCAATCTAAAATATTTGTCTTCTAATTGCAGTTAGGATCATTTGTTGGGACATTATAATACAGAAAACAAATAAAATTTGTATTTTCACTTCGTAGCTATAACAATTTTAATGACTAGCTGCCATCCAGTCCTTAGGAGTCTTATTGCTTTGAACTCTCCGCCTCGGACACATCAGCCTCCTCCACATCCTCTGCAAGCGGGGAGAATACAAAAAAACATGTAAGTGAAAATGGTTCAAATTAGATTTTAGGTAACACCCCAATCGTTCACCTACGCTTTCCGCCGGGCAGTCGCCTTTGGCGTTCCTGTTCCACGGCTGCAAAGTATTCCGAGGCCGCCTGCTCGCAAGCTCCGACAAAGGGTGCCATGTTCACCTTTCCGTTGACCATCGTTATGTCCGTCTGATCCTGGCCATGGTTGGCCTTCACCTTCAGCTTGCTCTCCCGCGACTTGGCCTCCAGGATCTTCTCGCGTCGGTTCTCCCTCTCGAACATCTGCAGATGCATAACAATTGATTAATTTGAACTGATTAATTAGGTGCTTATGTAGCTGTACCGCCGTAAGCAGAGGCTTGTCGTTCTTGGCCGACATCACCATGTTGTCGGATACTTCGATGAGGAAGGTTGCTCCTAGCTGGCTGCCGCAGCTCACGAACTTGCCGTTCTCATTGGTCCGGACGCAGTAGAGGGGCTCATCGCACACCTTGACTGTCAGCACGGGCTCGTTTTGCTGCTGCAGCAAATCCCAAGTATCCAGAACGCCATCCATGCGTGTTATGAAAAACTGCGATACCCTGAAATGGTTGTAACAAATTCAAATTAAACTTGCTTGCAATAGATATGATAGGAAGCAGAATAGAGACTTTGTGTAGCTCCAGGCACCATCAGTAAGCATGGAGCTGCTATTCTTGGTCCAGATGATGGAACTCTCGCGGCAATCCTCCGACCAGATGCGGGCGCACCAGTCGCCCACGGTGAGGAAGTTCTTCACAAAGGCCGGATTCCGGGTAATGGCATACACGGGCCCCAAATGGCACATCATCTGTTTAGGGAAATATTTTAATACCGGTTTTAGGTGAATAACTTGATAACGCACCCGTATTTGAATCTTTTCCGTGGGAGTTTTTCCTTTCCGGTTGCAGGAGAAGAGCATTCCCATCTCGGTGCCCGCCATGAACCTCGTTGGGATGGTGGTCTCGTACTCCAACACAGAAATGCCATACGATCTGGAGAGTTCTTGGTCGTCACTCTTCACGGGATCCATGAGCAGCCGATCCAGGGGCTCGGTGAGCTTGCGAGTGTCCCACCACAACACCTGCCCGTCGGAGCCGCCCGAGAAGAATTCGGTGCCGCTTTTGGAGTTGTTCCAAAGCACCGAGTTGACGGGGTCACGGTGGCACACTTCCCGCTCGCTGATCATAACCGGGTGCTTCCCGTGCCGCGTGTCCCAGGCGGCCACCTGGCCATTGTACATGCCACTCACCAAACTGGTCGGATCCTTCTGGTTGTACTCCAGGCACACACACGGCACCTTCGGCTCCAGGGTGAGGAAGGGCTCGTTGGGGTTCTCAACCTCCCAAATGTACGAGTTGCACTTCTGGTTCGATTTGTCGCCCTGGAATCGCATGTCACAGTGGCTGACGGCCATTTTGATGCCTCCATCTGGTGACCACGACAAGTGCTTCACTGGCACCTTCACAGGATTCGGGTCCCTGTACACATTCACTGTTCGCGATTTGCAGGGCTCGGGAAGGGGGGCCGGGTCCATGTTCTCGAAGTAGTTCTCGTAGATGTTCACCGCGTTGTTTTGGTGGATGTAGTGCTCCATGGGCTTGGTCAGGTTCATCACCTGCGTGATGTAGTTCTCGTCCTTTTCGATCTTTCGCTTGTATCGCACCGTCTGCTCCGGATCGTGCATGTTGATGTCCTTGGGCCAGCCTCCTTCATTGTGCGTGATGCCGGTGCTCTTGTAGGTTGCCCGTTCCGTATTGGCCACGCTCAGGGATGTCTGTCCCGAGTATTGCGTCACCCGGTCGATGGGGTTTTGCAGGATGTAGTTCTTAACCAAATCCGGGTTGCTGTTCTCGCTGAAGACCACCTCATCTTTGTCCTCGAAGTTTACGCGGGCGCCAAAGGAGCGGCGCTCCTTCTTGAAAATAAATTCCATCTTTTACCGATGTATTAACACAATGTAGCTGCTGCCTTTTGATTTCCCAAACAAGAGCTTTTAGCCAAAGTGGCGAGACTATTCCTGATTGATTTTGGCCATGGCAACTGCTTGTTTGGTCAATAACAAAGTCGATAGTCGAGCGCTAGTGTCCCTGCTCAAGTCCAGTTCAAGGATCACCTTTTTCCCCTTATTACCTCTATTGCACATTAGAGAGAAAGTCAGAAGATCCACAGATATTTGAAAGTTTATTTTAAACACAAGATGAGACAATTGTTTCGCAGAGAAATGGTTGCAAACCAATTTTTGAGAATGCTAAAACTTTCATACTTACAATAGTAATAGTGGTAATATTAAGGTCGTCGAATAGATTTTTTACAGGGAAATCGGGGGAAATTAAGCCAGGTTTTGGGTTCTACTATAAGCTATCTTTTACACATAAACATTTCTTTTATTTTTTTTTTTGTTGTTGTAAGCACTGAGCAATTAGCCATCAGAGTGTTATCGGTGTCTTAGGATAGGGGCTTATCTGCTGTTTGGGTCGGCGTTTCGTAAAACTACTCTTAAACTCTGGCATCGATCTCATATATTTCTTTATATAGCATTGCTTGGCGGCAGATCGCTCAAAGATTTGTTATCGTTAGGTAGGTGTATTCGTTTCTAGCTTTGCTTCCTGCAACATCACATGATTTTCTCCACTCTATGTCTCCTACTTGGAACTACAGATCGAACTGGAACGAGTCGGTTTTGGAAACTGGTAAACTAGAGTTGATTTCTTTTGATTTGATTTGATTGAAACTTATAATAAGATTTAGCACCAAAAGCAGCTGATACACGTAAAAGAAACTACACTTAGATCCTACAATACATCTCAAAAGTCATGCATAAAAGTGTGTTTCACGTCGTACGTCTTAACATGAACAAATCGGTAATAATATATTAATATACTGGTTTAAAAATAGTTTCTCAATGCACATTTTGCAGTAATCAGTTTGACAAAATAAATCGCGTACTCTCGTTTTGTTTGTGGCAGTTCGTTTTGCGTGTCCGATCCGTGAAAATAGCGATCCTGGCAACTGACACGCGTATCGATCCATATAGAGTGTGTAGTGTAGCTACACAACCAATTGTAATAGTTGGCAATAAACTGAACGCAAGCCGCGCTGAACCGGAGTCAGAACCTTGACCTGGACAAACTGCAAACCAATCGAAATAAGTTTGGCGATTTTCGTACGTACATACATAGATATAGATTAGGGATTTCTTTATCACTTTGCTTTTTCCGATCCTCAGATCCATTCCACTCATTCCACCAACTCTCCGGGGGGTAAAACTTTAACACATACATAAAGACTTTCACTCGCAGCAACTCGGCAACAACTCCTCCGCCGGCTGCACTGGGAACCCTCCCTCCTCACTGTCCTTCTCCTCAAAAATACACATCGATCTATCTCTATCTCTCTCCCTTGGTCACTACCTTACAATGAAAAGTACTTCAGAAACTGGGCGGGCGGCACTGGCTGGGCCAGCGCCAACTGGTGGCCCGCCTCCTCCAGGCGCTGCTTGTAGTCGGGGCTCTGGTCCACGATGCACGGATGCCCGTCCGAGGGCCAGAAGAGGCAGCAGCAGGAGCGGCACAGGGCCAGAACCTCGGCAAACTGGTAGTCGTCGTTAACGCCGTAGGTGCGGCGCAGCTGGTGGTAGATCTGCTTCCAGTCTTTGATCTCACCCATCTTCTTGAACTTGTCCAGGTCGAGGATGGTGTGGATCTGGCTCTGGTTGAAGTGGAACCGTGTCAGCTCCCGCCAGATGCGCTGCTCCGACACGAGCTTGGCCATGGTGTCCCAGGCCTCGGCTGCCGACTCCAGGTCGCGGTGATCGGCGATGCACAGAATGATCTCGCGCACGCACTCCTCCGGCAGCTCGTGCAGCTTTGGCTTGGCCAACGGATCGGGCTGGATTGGGCAACCCAGAAAAGTTAGGCGATGTTTTTCAATAAACCGACTTGACCTCTGCTCACCTCACGGATTTCAATCTGACTGGCCACCCGCTGAATGCGCTTGATGGTCGCCAGGTGCTCCTTCCACAGGTAGGGACTGCCCAGCGGCTTGCCCCAACACTTTTGGTTCTCCTGGTTGACAATGTGCTCCAGCTTCAGGGCCAGGCCCCGCAGCACGTTCGGGTGCTGTTGGCTATCATTCACTAGAGAAAAATCATACTAAATGTAAGCCATTTATACAAATTAGTCTAAAATAAGTACTAACCGTGGGAGGCCACCTCCTCGACCATTTGGAGGAGCTGCCGCTGGGCACTGCCCGGCAGGCTGGCGATCCCCTTGTTGGACACAAGCAGCAGGACCGCACAGATGTAGTGGAAGCGCTTCCGGTCGCGCACCGATCCCCGGAAGTCCAGGCGCTTCACCGCCTCGCTCAAACCATTGAAGCCGGCGATTTCCCGGGTGCAGCGAATCGTGATGTGGTAGTGCGGCGGCATTACCGTTCCTTCCTCCTCCGCGTCGGCCTCCTCAGCAATCTCGCAGCTGCTGCTTCCCTCCGCATGATGCCTGCACAGGGAAAGAGTGGCAAACAAAAGTGTTCAAGATTTGCGATGCTATCTAAACATATTGATCGTGTAAGTAGTATATTTTCCAACTTTTCCCCATTTGTGTATGGACTTTTTAGCTCACTGTAGCCAGAGATAATCCATTGTCAATGCAACATTTCGGAAGTGATTCGTTTCAAATGTATTCAACTATCCCCAACTTGGGGGACTGAACCTGTTTGGTCTGCTGCGTCTTGTGGCAATTTTCGGACCGTAAAGGCAGCTACTATTTGGATTACAAGTGTTAAACGCTTGGAAGTCGCTTTTCAAGAGGCGGAAGCAGCCCGATTCCCACCATGCCGCACAGTCCGGTTATTTAATACAGCGATCCGGCGAGTGTCAAGTTTTAGCGCTTGTTTAATGCAATTACAATCGGTAGGTCGCGTAATTTGTAATGATTGTACACTTTTGCAATTCAATTTGCACGAAATTAAGTGCAAGGTGTCATAAGTGAAATGGGGGAAATTGGAAACAGTAAGCGGAAAACTCAGATAGAAATCGCCTTTACTTTGGTCCGTCCTTGAAAGCAAAGTTCAATGGAAACAAACCCCAAGCGCCGTCCGTGATGACCAACTGCTATTAACAAAAACTAAGCCCCATTAACGACCTTGAAATGCGGCACTTGCAGCACTCGTGGGTTGTGCAAAAAGGCAGATAAGAAAATGTAATTACCAGGCAATTATGAAGAAAAACTTCAATTAGACAAAGTGCAGCCAAAGAGACGAGCGCACTCTGACCCAGTTTCGGGGCAAATCAAAAACAATTTACCGCACCCAAGGACAGAACATGTCCTCGCAAATCCACAACCGCAAATGGTCAAGGCACATCGATCCACCGACGAGATGGCTCTGGGCAGGTACGTACAACATATGTACACCATGTCCTTCTCTACTTATAAAGTAAATTTAATTCTGCCGCAGCTGAAAGCAGCTTGAATTAGTTTTGTAATCTTTGGTAATCCACTCACGGCCCCAAAGGAGCTCCAAGGAGAGCAACAATCAGAGCCAGGACGAAACTGGAACAAGCCAGAGACGACGAGTGTGCTAACAATAAGAACGGCAAACGCACAAAAGCTCTTCGCCCCCAACCGAGTCGAGAGGCGAGAGATGTGAATCGTTGCTGGCCTGGTCCAAACTAGGTCACCGCCTTCATTGGCCACCCTTCGTGCCGGGCCTGTGCAAAATGTACTATACGTATACACGGCCAAATGCAGCCCATGTGTTGCTGCCATGATCTGCTATTGTTATTGCATCCTTTTCAAGTTTTGGGCACAGCATTTTCGGAGCGACACTAGCGGATGTGCACACAATAAATCTGTTTAATAAATAGAAACTATTTCAAAACGTTTGCAATGCAACATACAGTCTGAAAAGTTTATAAACTTTCCAAAGGACAATCGGAGCGGCTTGCAGTTGGTTAAAATAAAGAAATCCCAAACTATAGAGCGCTTTATTATTGTAATTTTCAGGCCTAATTATTGGGTTTTGATTATTTTAGTTTTTCCATTTTCTCGCTCGAATTTCGTGATGTTGTCGCTGGCGGTGTTTCAGATAAATGTGCAATTACATATCCGCAGATTCGTATAAAAATAGCTGGCGAACAATGAAAATTGCTTCGCTTGCAGTGGCCCCTGGCTCCGGGTTTTTCCTTCTCCTACTCCTCCATTTCTCCGGATCCATGCGGCTCCCAACTCCGGCCATTGGGGATCATCAGACCATGCCGCGGCCGACGACCACGTGATTCATATAAATCACTCACCGACGTCACCATCAAGCGTTCGTTTACCTTTCTCCAAGCGAATTAAACAAATGAAATGCAGAGCAGGGCGGGAAAACTGAGAAAGACAAGAGGTCGGGGCGGNAAACAAATGAAATGCAGAGCAGGGCGGGAAAACTAAAAAAGACAAGAGGTCGGGGCGGGGCGGGACGGGACCCAGTGCAAATCGCTTTTCTATTTTTATGTCTTGCGACCTTTTTCAACATAAATAATTGGAAACGGAGTTGAGGGCCAGCAAGGCAGCCCAGAGGGCGCATCGAATTTGATTTAAATTTAGAACCAGAAAATGGAAAAGATCTCAAACGAGACTCGAGAACGGAATCGTTTTCTTGCAAAAGATATAAATGGAAGCGAAAGCACGAGACCACATTTTCATTGCATGCTCAAGGTAAAGTCAACATTAATTAATGGCATTCCCATTAAAAAAGGCAAGGTACTCAAATTAATCATGATCATATTTACATGCATTCATTATCCATTCAAGAAAGTGAATTTCCCTATATTCCAACCAATAAATCATGTCAATTAGATGGCCAATTTATTGGCTAGCTCTCAGTAATACAGACTCGTCAATGCGCATTTTCGTTACCAAACATTTGTAGATACGAGTACATGCGTGTAAGCCATTTTCCGCGATCACTGAGCCCCGGCGGTCGCCCTCGTGAGTCTCGGAAAAGTGGAAATAAATAAAATGTTATAGAGCAGGAGGAAAATCGATCGCCGGGCCGCAGATGTGCAGCCAAGAGTGCAGTGAAAGTGGGTCCGTCCAACTGCAAGACCGCGGCACGTCCGTGTGTGCGCCATGGACTGACTCGCTTTTCATGCAATTCGAAATTTCTAATTATTATTTTGAGGCATTATCTAATGGGTTCACTGCCGGCTGACGGCGATTTAAATTTTTAATTTGCCAGAAAGAAAGTTGGGTAATGCTCGAAACGAGAGCTTAACTCGGTTACGAAATGTTCGGGCTCGTTTGGGCGATAAACCCGGCAAATATATTTATTGTTATTGTGGAATTAAAGTCGTGTACGCCTTGTAAAGTGCTCTCCATTGCCACACTTTGTGGCTGAGAAAACGGGGAGCACATGGTTTCCAAAAAAGTCCAATCCAACTGTGTCAAAACTATGTTAAACCTTGGACATGTGTTGATTACAACGCATTACAGCGTCCAATAAATTTGACCTCTCGAAAGTGCGCGCGCCTATACAAAGTAGGAGCATGGTCGAGATTAGCCGCGGAGTTACATAAGACATAGAGCGTTGGGAAAAGGCACGAAAAACATGCACACGCGGAAGATGTCAGGGGAAAATGGAAAGAACTTGAAGTGCACTTTTGACAAGTCATAAAGAACGCATCGCACCCATGGAGCCATGGAGGGGGCGTTTATTTTTGGCATTTCGAGTGAGCGGTCGTTAATGGGGAAAATGCGGAAATACCGCCCCACTCGTGATCTAGTCGGGCAGGAGTCAATACAATTGCGGTCAGCAAACTAGTGCCAGGGAAGGTAACATTAAAAAATGAGTATAAAATCAACAATAAGTTGAGAATATCCTCTGTGAATGCGCCACCAGGGACATGCATCAGTGTAAAATTTGGTCTGGGAAGTTTCCAAGGTTTTGGGGAACTAATATTTTGACAGGCGCCGCTCTGTGTCCCCCAAGAAACCAGAAAGAGTTCCAAAAATAGAGCATAGAGAAGCCCCAAAGGTGAGCACCCGAGTGCATATTAAACCGCCTTGTATTGGAGCAAAGCCTTGTATTGGTGCGACCACTAAATAGTTCATTGCAGTATCCGCAGGCGTGGAACTCGGTCAAGTTTAGGCCAAAGCGAGCGAGTGTGTTTGAGAGCTGGCAGAGCTTGCAACGGCCCCGAAAGCTCAAGGTTCACCACCGCCCAACGCCACTTCCTCCCGCCACCACCCACTCACCGCCCACTTCCTTTTTGCAGCCAACTTCGCCGTCAGTCGAATCGATTTGCCTCTCATCAGTCATCGAGGCAGTATAGTACGAGTACAATGATTTCCATAAATACATGCACCACCGTGTCAAGGGAACCCACTGGCAATGCTGGATATTAAAAATGCAAAGGCTATAAATTGGCAGAAGATTAGAAAGCCTAAAAGCCCGAACCTACATCTTATTTAATTTGCTTTATGGTATCCCACAGATTGGCTGCAAACCCGAGACAATTTGATTGATTGGCCAAGCATAATTTTAGCCTTTTTGCTCACAATATGGAGCACAAAAAGAAGGACTTTGCATTGGATTTTTTGCTAACCCCGTTTTCACTCTCACCGACTATTGTCTTATGCTCGCAAATGTTTTTGTTCCACTTGCAATTTGCAATTGCATTCGACCGAACAATGGCAATCAATCAAATGGGAAATCGATCGGCGATGGCTGAGCCGGAATGCCACGGCTGCAGATACGGATATCTGCGGAACTTCTGTGGCTTTCACAGCCGTTTAGAGTGACTCATTAGATCGGGTGAAGCTTGCAAATCGGGATTGCCGATTTTAGCCACAATTTGAGGAAATTTCGAACATGACTTGTGGATGCGAGGCAGCTTTTCATGGGCATAAAACCGTAGCATTGTCGCACATTTGATGATGGTCCAGCGCCCGGGGGCTTGAGCTTGAGAAACCATCCGGGGAAGGGGCTTCCATTGTTTGAGCCACAACAATTATCCGTTGTTTTGCTTTGGCCAACAGCTTCAGTGCTCAATGGCACGGCTGGGCATTGGACTCCGAGCGTGTCTATTAAACTGAATGATTTAAATATTTCGGTAGCGAAGCCGGCGTGTGTGTTTTCGATAGTCGAGGTTGAACTTCACCAAGGTGTACCCATTGACTTGGCAGGAATTTCTTTGGGCTTTCTAAAAGCCAAACTATGACGAAATTGGCTCAAGGTTGTGCCTTATCTTGCCTTTGTTCCTTTCACCGATAAGATGTATTTGGAGTAGGTTCTCTACGCAAGGAAAAACATAAACAAAAAGGTATTGCGTTTTGCAAAACAGAGAGCCAGTGCTACTTCAACCACGGAAGTAGGCAACTAGTCTAGTAAAACAATTGTTGCCCGTGCAAATATGACACCAATCCGTCGATGACTCACTAATTGCCCACAAGAAATCAGTTCAATAAGGCATTATTATATATTCCATTCAAGGCTTACTCTGATAGCAGTTCACAGATAAGATTTGGGGAGAAAACAATCCAATTCAAGAACCTTGTTAGCCGCTTTCACTGTTTTAAATTATGATTAGGGTCTTCAGTGTCAGCAGTCAATTGTCTCTTCAAATGGGACCAGTTTCAGAGCCAACCCAAGAAAATATACCCAAAAGATACCTTAATTCGAGCAGGTTTCGAATGGCTTTCATAAATGTTGTTGCAGGGAAAATATATGGGCGCCTATAAACATTCACAAATGCAAATTGTGCATTGTGCGAGTTGTTTCCCCACCAATGGAGGGGACGACACTTTCATAATTGGGACAGTCAATCAATGGGCTATTGTGGAGAGTTGCGTATTCGCACCGGCGGACTATTAAAGATATATATGAGTAGTATGCGTAACTTACCGCTTCCACTGGCCGCCGCACTCCAGCACCTTCAGACGCTCCCAGCCCTCGTCGGTCTTCACCCAAGCCTCCCCCGGCGAGCGAAAATCTTTCGAAATGAATGCCATCTTTGGTCGCACTCGCCTCTGTTGGTTCGGTTCGTTTGGTTGCACTAATTGCTGTATCTGTATCTGTATCTGCAGCTGTATCTGTATCTGTATGGTTTTTCGCGCTCCTCTATTACTTTATATTGTTTATATGTTATTGTTTAAGCGGACGGCGGTTGAAGATGCACGAGTAGGTTAGCTGCAACAGGGAATTTCATAATTTAATGTAATTTTAATCAGGCTTTGTGTGCGGGCTTAGAGTTGAGAATGTTTTAACCTTTTGGGACACAGCAATTTTACAATTATTTACCAGTTACGGCGAAAGCTTTGAGGTCTGGTAATGGCAAATTGATTTCCTTGCACTGAATGGTTTGCCCAAGGCTGTAAAGGCCGTGTTTTGTTTTAAAAACACAAGTGTTTTTATAGAATTGCAAACTTAAAAATCTTTCTGATACTGCAGTTAATACAGGTAAAAGATTTGTAGAGTTTGTTGCTATTTGAGATAGCATTGGATTTTTGGTTAATAACCTTTTTTCAATCAAATACTTCGATATTATAGATAAAGAAATGCATATCCTATAATTAACAACTAAGGGAATGTTATGAATCTCTGCTATTGTAAACAATTGCGTGACAATATGTACAATATCTATCTTTAATCTAGTTTTGTAAAGGCTGTATCTTCTTTTGGATAATCAAAAACACTCGTAGTTTTCAATGGGCTTACAAAATTTATAATTTCATTGGCACAACAGTTAATATAAGTAATTTATTTGTAAATTTTGTTGCTACTATCTAAGTTAATACTCATTAACTCGATCAGCAATAAATATAAATTTTGCAAACTAATTTTTAAGTTTCATAGTTCTTTTTTATAGGTTTTTATAAATTGTAATATTTTTTGCTAATTTTTATCAGATTTTTAATGTTTATAATTGGCTTTTTCATCAAATATTTCCGTAATATTGACAACAAAAATACATATCCACTCTTTTTTTTGCACTCGTTTCCGTGAAAAGGGTATGCAAGGGTCGTGACTTGGGGGCCATCACTAGCGAATCTCGCAACAAGCGCTGAACAAAAAACCAAAACAAAACGAAAAGACTCGCCAAATAAGGAAAACACGATTGGCAGCGAGAGCCAGAGCGACAGGGAGAGGGAGAGCACTTCGACCAGCTGTTGGGCTCGACTGTAACAGTGCGGGGGGTATGGGGGGCGGCAGCTTGGGGCCGGGGGGAGTGTTTTGCTCTTGCGTGTCTCCGTCTCTTTCTGCAGCTCCGTAGGTACACAGCTGATTTCTGCAATTACGCGTTTGTTTTGCCTTTGTTGTTATTGCTCGTCAAATTTTCCAGGCATTTTTTACAACAGTAGTTGCCCAAGCACGCAACCGAATTTTTACTTTCATTTCCGCATTTGAACGCCAGAGCAAACAAAGCTCTGCACTCTGACCGATTCTTGAGTTTTCATGACTTTTCCGAGCACTCAACGCGCACTTGACACGCATAATAATGCTTGCAAGCGAAAACGCAGTTTAAAGTTTAAACATCGCTCCCGAGCGAGCGCCTTTTACGCAGCAAACGGGAGGGGGGCTGGCTGGCTGGGCAGTGCAATTATCGCGTAATTGCTTTGGCTTACTTGCTGGCAAATAGCAAAGCACTCGGCCTGGAAAGCGCTTTTCCGACTTCCGCTGCCGCTCGTTGCACGTTGCACTCGAGTCACCCACTAAAGTGAACTGTTTGAGGCGCAGGGCCCGAGCTGCGAGGAAAACTAAGCAGCCGATGTAACGGACGTAAGCGCGCAGCCAGCGCTCGAGTGGCTGCGCACGGGGCGCGTTAAAAATACCACGCTTAACATTTTCCCTACATCCGGCAGCCTTTGAATGCTATCGATTCGATCGAATATACCATAAAAATATCGACCCAAAATATTCACTCTTCTGTGGCGCGGTGAAATTATCGATTAATTTCAATTAACCTACCAAAAATTTATTTATGTTTATTTCAGCCTCCCAAGTACGCGCCTAATCATTCATCAGGCATTTTTATTGTAACAAAAAAAATTCCTAAGAGTAACAAAAACAGAATTTGCATGAGAATAGTTAGCCTTATATTTGTTAACAATACAATTTTAATCTTCAGGCATTCCCTTCATAGGTGAATTTACATTTCTCCTTAAAATCCATGATGAAGGTCCTTAAAATCTATGAGAAAGGTGCAGTTAATTAATGGTTGTGGATTTTCTTGGTGTTTCAGTCTATTTAAGTTTTGTTGGAAAACAATCTTACAATTTGCTTTAAGTGTCTCCAGCCTTACAAAACAAAGCACCCGGTAGCAGCATCTAAAACATATCATTTAAAAATTTAGTTCTCGTATAAATTCCATCCAGCAAAACGCGATAATGGATCCAGCAAAACACGACAATTTAGAGAGTCAATCCACATCATCAAATATTGTTAGATCCGTTTTTTCCAAGACATTGGACGCAGGAGCCCTTACGATTCAGTTGGAGATGGCCACTGAAGAGAATAATATCATAACAGAGGAAATGAGAAGAACATCAGTCGTAATGGATGTAATCGCGGCGGCTTGCAATCAATATCCAAAAAACCAGGATCGGGAGAAACTTCAAAAGAAAATATTAGAACTTATTAGGCAATCCGACCTCCTCAAATGACTGATTTCCTGATGTGTGTCTTCAAATCCATTAAGTTACGAGACATCAAGATTTGCTCCGAATATCAAGCCCGTTACTTGTTAGAAAATTGAGGAATCCGACTTCCTTTAATGATTGCATTTATGATGTAGGACTGCATTACCACGAAACATCTTCAACAATTGGCTCCGTATATAAAAGGTCCAGTAAATAAAAGGCTATAGGGATTAGCTTGGTATTGCAGTCTTTTTAAATTTTGTTAGAAAATAAACTTACCATTTGCTTTAAGTGTCGCGACTGATGTATGACTGCATATCCATTGAGTTATCGTAAATATTTGGCTCCGTATTTAAAGAAAAACTGATTTTTTTACTACTTGATAGAAAAGCCTTGTTCAGCTATCAATCCTGGGGGTGGACTAAATTTTGTTAGAATACATATGAAGTATAATACAAACCTACTATATCATCTAAAAAATATATTTGTTTGTTGTAAGACTTAAACCTTCCAAGTGACTGCAAATCCATTGAGTTATTGTAAACATTTGGCTCCGTTTATAAAGAAAAACTGATTTTTTTACTGCTTGATAGAAAAGCCTTGTTCAGCTATCAATCCTGGGTGTGGACTAAATTTTGTTAGAATACATATGAAGTATAATACAAACCTACTATATCATCTAAAAAATATATTTGTTTGTTGTAAGACTTCAGCCTTCCAAGTGACTGCAAATCCATTGAGTTATTGTAAACATTTGGCTCCGTTTATAAAGAAAAACTGATTTTTTACTACTTGATAGAAAAGCCTTGTTCAGCTATCAACCCTGGGTGTGGACTAAATTTTGTTAGAATACATATGAAGTATAATACAAACCTACTATATCATCTAAAAAATATATTTGTTTGACTTCAGCCTTCCAAGTGACTCCGAATCCATTGAGTTATTGTAAACATTTGGCATCGTTTATAAAGAAAAACTGATTTTTTTTACTACTTGATAGAAAAGCCTTGTTCAGCTATCAATCCTGGGGGTGGACTAAATTTTGTTAGAATACATATGAAGTATAATACCAACCTACTATATCATCTAAAAAATATATTTGTTTGACTTCAGCCTTCCAAGTGACTGCGAATCCATTGAGTTATTGTAAACATTTGGCATCGTTTATAAAGAAAAACTGATTTTTTTTACTACTTGATAGAAAAGCCTTGTTCAGCTATCAATCCTGGGTGTGGACTAAATTTTGTTAGAATACATATGAAATATAATACAAACCTACTATATCATCTAAAAATATATTTGTTTGCTGTAAGACTTCAGCCTTCCAAGTGACTGCGAATTGTAAACATTTGGCTCCGTTTATAAAGAAAAACTGATTTTTTTTTACTACTTGATAGAAAAGCCTTGTTCAGCTATCAACCCTGGGGGTGGACTAAATTTTGTTAGAATACATATGAAGTATAATACAAACCTACTGTTTCAGTGATTTTGAGTGTCGAACGATTCCAAACTTTAAATATGTTATCGAATGTTCAATCTATCAAGGTCTATCAAAGTTCCAGTAAATTAAAGGCTATGTGGATTTTCTCGGTGTTTCAGTCTTTTAAAGTTTTGTGGAAAACAAACTTACAATTTCCTTTAAATGACGTGAGATTTCAGCTTCCAGCCTTACAAAACAGAGCTCCCGGTTGCAGCATATAAAAAATATATTTATGTTTGTTGTAAAATTTTAGCCTTCCAAGTACGCGAGTAGTCAATCATCAGCCACTTATACTGTATTTCCATTCTGTTATATAATCTGTTATATAACCAACAAATTTCTTAAGAGTAATTTGCATAATTAGCATGAGGAATGGTCCAGTGTTTGATACCTACATACGCTTTTCTTTTAATTTATGGCCAGGCTTTTTAAATTTGTTTACAATACAGATTTAATCTTCAGACATTCCCTTTATAAGTGAATTTGCTTTAATCTTTAGAGTCCATGATGAAGGTCCATAAAATCTATGAGAAAGGTCCAGTAAATTAATGGTTATGTGGATTTTCTTGGTGTTTCAGTCTTTTTTGAGTTTTGTTAGAAAACAAACTTACAATTTGCTTTAAGTGACGTGGGATTTCAGCTTCCAGCCTTACAGCTCTGTTTATCTACGAAACATTTGGCTCCGTACAAAGCAAAACTGATTTTTTTTGCTACTCGATAGAAAAGCCTTGCCCAGCTATCAACCCTGGGTGTGTATTGAATTTGGTTCGAATACGTAAGAAGTATAAAACAAACCTACTATGTCAGTGTTTTTGAGTGTCGTACGATTCCAAACTTTAAATCTGTTATCGAATGGTCAATCGATTAAATACCAACGCCCACATTCAGGCCCTGCCTTGTCAAGTTATCGACTAGTCGATACATAAAATACCAGCGTACAATTTGTTTTTGTGTGTCGCACGATTTCATAATTGTCGAGCAGCAGCGAAGTGCCGGGACCAGGTTACGCATTTCGCATTCACAGAGTCTTATGATGTCGGGCGCGGAGCAGGGACCTAAGATCAAGTACGGGGAAAACGCTCCGAAGCTGGACAAGGCGCAGCTGCAGTTCATGAAGCTGATCGAGGAGCAGAACCTGGACCGCGTGCAGAAGCTGAAGCGCATCCGACGCAACAACCTGCTCACCGCCGGCGCCCTGGGTGTCTCTGTGCTGGCCATTTACGGCTATTCGATCTTCTCGGTGCAGCAGGAGAAGTTCCTCGACGACTTCGAGGAGCCCAAGAAGGTCACCACCAACTAGCCAGTCACCTCGCCTCCTCCCCAGTTACTTCCCTTAGTTCATAAGCTTTGCCTAATTTTACACAACAGTTTCACAGTCGTTGCACAACAATGTGAGTGGCCACCTCCTGCTCCCGCTCCTCCTCCCCCTCTTGATTGCTCTGCTTTTCCCCCCCAGATGCCGCAAGCCGCCGTTCGGGTGCTCCAGAGCGGGATGCGCCTGCCTCCGCTGCCCACGATCCGCGAGCTGGTGAAGCTCTACAAGCTGCAGGCCATGAAGCAGCTCAGCCAGAACTTCCTCATGGACGAGCGGCTCACGGACAAGATTGTCAAGTCGGCGGGGCGCATCGATGGGCGGGACATCGTCCTGGAGGTGGGCCCCGGGCCGGGGGGCATCACGCGCTCCATCCTGCGCAGGCAGCCGCAGCGCCTGATGCTCGTGGAGAAGGACCAGCGCTTCGGAGAGACCCTGCAGCTGCTGCAGGAGTGTGCTCGGCCTCTGAACATCCAGTTGGACGCCTACTACGAGGACATCTTGCGGTTCAACGTGGAACAGCACGTGCCGGACACAGAGCAGCGGCTGCATCTGATCGGCAACCTGCCGTTCGCCATCTCCACGCGGCTGCTGATCAACTGGCTGGAGGATCTGTCCCTCCGGCGGGGAGCCTTTCGCCGTAACGACACCTGCATGACGCTCACCTTCCAGCAGGAGGTGGCCGAGCGGATTTGTGCGCCCGTGGGCGGCGAACAGCGCTGCCGGCTGTCGGTTATGTCGCAGATCTGGACGGAGCCGGTGATGAAGTTCACCATACCGGGCAGGGCGTTCGTGCCAAAGCCGCAGGTCGACGTGGGCGTGGTCAAACTGATTCCCCTCAAGCGGCCCAAGACGCAGCTGCCGTTTCCGCTGGTCGAGCGCGTGGTGCGCCACATTTTCAGCATGCGCCAGAAGTACTGCCGCCGCGGCTACGGCACCCTCTTTCCGCCCGAGGGCCGTGAGGAGCTCGCCCAACAGCTGTTCCAGCTGGCCGAGGTGCAGGACACGCTGCGCTCCTTCGAGCTGTCCGTCGAGCAGTGCCTGCGCCTGTCCGAGGTCTATGCGGAGCACATAGCCGCCCATCCCGAGGTGGGAACCTACGATTACCGCGCGCCAAAGGCTGCCGCAATCGCTTAGTGCAACGACCTGTTTTATAAATATTGTAAAATGTATTTAATTAGTTCAGTAAAAACACGAGTCTAAAAGTGACGGCAATTACGAAAGGTTGTACAAAGTAGTGCGGACGGAATGTTGCGAGATTCATCGCTGGAATGTTAGTAGGCACTTTGGCACCGCTTCCCCCGTGGATTTCAGCGGAAGAGAGCGGCGGAGATGGCTGCAAGGACGGCCAGGACAAGGGAGACTTGCGTCCCGCTGGCCCCGTTGCAGCGGTGGTCGAGGAAGCAGAAGCAGAACGTGGTGTCCGTGAAGTAGTCCCGCTTCACGTCGTGCTCCTTGATGGTGTGGTTGACGTAGTGCGCCAATCGGACGTCCTTGGCGGCGGGGCGACAGCCCTCGTACTTGTCGGCGGGTATGTCTGTGCGGAAGCTCAGGGCGCTCAGGCACTCGCGGGTAATCGTCTCGCGAGCTGCAAGGCAAGGCAATGTCACGTGGGCGGGCAGGAAATGCGTTGGATGCGTTGGATTCACTCACCTCCCCTGCGCTCGGTCACCTTGACGCAAATGTCGTTGGGCTCCGGGCACTGCTCGCCCAGGAAACCGATGCCCCGCCAGTTGAACTTCTCGCCGCAACCGGGCGTGGCCGAGGTGCAGCGATAGCACCAAATGGCAGCACCTGTCGACAGATATTAAACAATTTATACCCATAGGAAAGTGAATTCCATCCTTAAGCCTCTGCTTACCTTCGTGGACTAGAGCTGCCATTAGCAACACTGCCATGAGACTCGTCTGGGCCTGCATTTTGGGCTCGTTAAGGGTTCGTTTTATTTACAAAAATTGGACAGAAACAAACAAAAATATCCCCCGAAGAAGCAACGCCCAAGCTGGCGATAACGATAGACGGCCCTTATCGAGTTGGGTTTCGATAGAACGGCTTAAGTGCGCGATCGAAATCAGTGCTGGTAAGTGATGGTTGCCTTTGGCGCGCAATTTGAAAGGAGTCACAAATGTTATGATAAACTCTGCAGGAAATTGTTTACTTTTAAGTAGACTTTAAAACAACACTCAGCGACTTAATGATTTCCTTTGTTTGCGCCTTAATTAGGTTTTCATTTCTATTTTTGTATCATCCTCAACCAAAAACCAGGCACTCAAACCGCTGGCATTTCCTGTTAGGTCTAATAAACCGAGCCATAAACTTAAAATTCGTAGCAGGCACAAAGGCTGTAAACCGTTGGACTCTACGATCAATAAACTTTGCTTCGCTCGGATTTGGAGCTCGGCTCCGGGCCGTTTCATTTGCGAAATGTATGGTCGTGTTTGCCCAACGAAAGAAACAGGCACTGGTGAGTCAGCCCAGCCGCCAGTCTGGCCGTAATCTTCTGGCTTATTGACAAAGTCCAAAAAAAGAAGAGCGCGTAATCCGGTGGACGGGACGGCGACAGACGTCGTTGTGTTGACTGCGCAAATACGCCGGCACGGAGGAAAATGTTCAAATTTGGACATGACGTTGCCCAAACAGATAATCACGTATCGCCAGCCAATCCGCCAGAGTAAACATTTGCATATTTCACATTCTTTTTATTTCGCTTAAACCTTATGAACTAAACATAGTTTGTTTACAGTTAGTCATACTTGCAAATATCGCATACAGGGACTTTTGAATAAATCAAAACAAATTGGATTATGTTCACACGTGATAACATGACAGAGGAGGGTGGTGACGGGGCGTTATGCTGGTGGTGGGTTATGTACAAAATACAATAAATAAATTAAGAATGATTCAGACACTCAAACAACAGGCACTCTCTTTCTCTGGCATTCATTCATTCGGGCGGGCACACAAGGACTACATGACTACGAATACATTTCTTGTAAAATCACGTTTCAGTTGCAGAACTGCAACCATCGCTCTACAGCGAGACGATGAACTCCTTGCCGGTCTTGAAGTCGACGCACTTGAACTGCGGACAGCACTTGGGGAAGCTCCAGTTGGGGTCGCTGGGCAGCTCCTCGCAGCCAGGTGCCTCCACATAGGGACAGGTCTCGATGCTGATCTCGCGGGCCTCCAGGCTGCAAGTCATCGAGGCGCAGATGCCCTTCGGCTTGTACTCCTTGTCGGGCAGCAGGGCCTTTCGAGTAAACTTGTCGTAGCACTTGCCGGGGTGAGCTGTAAGAGGCAGAGCAGATACACGACTTAGTACACAGGCAGAAAGGTCGAATGGGTGCGCACTGCGCAGGTTGGCTGCTTTTAATTATTTCATACATCGATACAAATAAAAAGCATTATTTTCTGAGTGCTCTGCTGCAAGCGGAAGCGGTGGCAGTCTTCTTTGTTGCTTCCTCAATGCTGTTGTGGCTACAGAATTTTATTTACGCGCTGTCCCCCGTCTTGGGAGCTTATGAGGAAGTCGCCATAAATCGTGATTGTGCCCGAGCGAAATTTAAATATGCAATCGCATTTTGCACTGCGACTTGCAGCGATAAGGCACTGTTTCAGGTCAAAGTTGTGGGACGTTTTGCTTGGATCTTTGGGAGGAAACCCAATTCTCTATATCAGTGAATGGAATATTTAGCCTTTTCTGAAAACCTGAGACTATTATTCATCCCACACGGGACCTATTTTTGTAACTATCCGTGACTTGCAAAACCCGCGAAAACGAAAGACTTAAGGCACGAACTTGACAGTCATTCGACAAGAAAATTGCCACAAAAGTGGAGCTGAAGTGATCGCTTCTTACTGGGGATATAAATACATCAGAAACAAGGGGCTGGGGCAGCTTGAGATGGCGGCTTAAGCCGGTACTGCCATTTATTTTTATCCGCTGGCCTCTGCGCCCAACTGACAGATTGCGATGGAGCGTACTTGCGCTTATATTTATAACAAACCGCCGGCGGCGGCGGCGGTGAATTGTTGAGTGGTCGGGTTCAAAAATAAATTGCCGAATAGAAAGGTAAGTTTGATTAATGACTCTGGCCATTAATTTGCCATTGGTGGACGTCGGGGACCCGAAGAACGTACATACATTCCGCACAATTGTGCAATTAATCGAGGCCCGCGTGAACTCATCGCCTATTTTTAAACAGTCGGCGATAATTTCTTATAGATTAGTGAGCCAGTTGCCAAGATGCCAGAAATTCCCAGCCAAAGACGTTGGACGACCTTCACGCATGAATAATTCACCAGAAGGAAAATAGCCGACGATCTGGCAGCGGGATAAGCGATAATTTTTCTAATTCAAATCCGCATAGCGATGCAAATTAGTCGAGCGCTTGAATAATAACCACATCAGCACATTTCTTATGCTAATTTTTGGCGAATGCGAAAAACCCAAAAACCGAATCTCATATCTCTCTATTTGTATCTGTATCTGAAGCTGAATCTGCTACACAACCGAAAAGGGGGCCAATAACATGACAAATTTCATCTGATTTCGGTCGTCTTTCGCTGTTGTTTTCGTTTCGTTTCATTTTTGCTTTTGCGTTGTTCAAATTCATTGATTTCTTTTGTTTATTGTTTATATGTCTCGCTTATTGTGTTTGTTGACGTCAGCGAAAGCTGCCAAATAACACAAACATATCAATCCATAAATCACATGGCCAGCAACGCAATCATATCCAAATACCGGCCGATATCTGACGTCAAAGTTCGGTTTGCTCCGAAATTTTCTAGGAACGATTCCGACTTTGGGCTATCAAGATTCCATTTGACTATGAGCTAATGCCGGGGCCTCGCAAAATCTTCGTCCCAATCGTAAATCAATCACAAAGCCTGTCACGCTATCAATGCTATTGTTTGGCTTTGTATCGTTTTTATTGTTTTCCACGCTTGCCAAAGGTCGTCTATTAATTGGAAACTTAATTGGAAAACTCCATAAACAAGCATTTGTCGAATGGAATGTTTCACTCGGCTCGGACAAAAGTTGTGTGCATTTGAATGCGCAAATTTTCAATGGCAAAGCACATGGAAAGGGAAGGTGGTTTGTTTACCCGCCAATTTGTTTACACTCTTGCAACTGAATAAATGATATCTGCAAGAAGCAGAGATCTCTTCGGGATACTAACCAGGATGGAAGATGGCGGGCTGACTGTAAATCGCTGCATCCGCAACGCAGGCGAAGATGGCGACGAGCGCGAAGGCGGCACAAACTTTATCCACTTGCATTTTGCTGTTGAGTTTTTGGGTTAAATAATACGTAGATTTTTGTTCCACTCTCGTATTTATGTTCACTGGCGATTACGTTCGCGTTTGTTTTTTTAGCTTTGTGGCTTTCAGAGCTGTTCACGGGCTGAGTGTCAGGCACCAACTGATGCCTCCACAGCGAGGCACTCATATTTAAGTCAAACGCAACCGAAAGAGCGCGGCCCAGCGGCCGAGACCCGCGACCAGTCATACGAAACGCTCCAAGTAGGTGGCTCTCACGGTTGGGGCCAAGCACATGGTTTCTTTTTGGTCGGGCTTGGGCTTGGGATATTCCGGAGTCGGCGATCGCCATAAATCTCACGGCTCCCCCGGCACCGCTATGGCTATTTGGATATTTGGAGCGCTATCTCCGCGAATCGGGCGAAATACTTTTACCCCTCATCATCCGACGGCCATTGTTCTGCATTATTTTGCAGTTTTGCGTAATTAATTGCCTGGCATCCCCAAATGGCCCGGCCGGCAAATAACAATCGATAATGGGCCCGGCATTTGGGAGTGCCTAGGCCCCGGAATGTGGGGTCGCCCACCCCTGAACTTCATAAATGGTATTCCCTGGTAGCGGATGGCGTCTCGGCTTTGGCCATTTTGCCATCTTGCCGGCGCATCGAAAGGCCTGCTAACCGAGCGAATCTTTGCTAAACGCGGCTAAGAGTCCGCTCCAAATTTGGATGCACTACCGCCCAGGTGAATCGCCTGCGAAAGTCGTTACTATGCATAAAGAGCTCAAGGTACAATTGAATTCCCAAAAAGGCCAGGAATATGATTCACTTTGAACACTAGGAGTCCGAACAATCAATTGAATACATTCAATTAATTTCAAATAACCTACCACAAATGTATTATGTTTGTTTCAGCCTCCCAAGTATGTTACGCGCCTAATCATTCATCAGGCACTTTTATTGTATTTCCATTTGGAATCTGTCGTACACAAACAAATTTCAGAGTATCAAAAGCAGAATTGTATGAGGACGAGTGAGGTATCACTATGTTTATTTAAGCTTTTGTTTATTTAATGTATGACTAGTCTTACATTTGTTAACAATACAATTTTAATCTTCAGGCATTCCCTTCATAAGTCAATTTTCATTTTTTCTTAGAGTCCATGATGAAGGTCCTTAAAATCTATGGGAAAGGTCCAGTAAATTAATGATTATGTGAATTTTGTGGAACACAAACTTACAATTTGCTTTAAGGGCCTCCAGCCTTACAAAACAGAGCTCCCGGTAGCAGCATCTAAAACATATCATTACAACATATTGTTTTCGCATAAATTCCATTCCACAATGGATCCAGCAAAGCACGAAAATTTAAAGAATTAATCCACATGATGTATAGTATGGCTGCAAATCCATTGAGGTATCGTAAACATTTGGCTCCATATATAAAAGGTCCAGTAAATATAAGGCTAGGGGGATTAGCTTGGTACTGCAGTCTTTTTACGTTTTGTTAGAGAATAAACTTACCATTTGCTTTAAGTGTCGCGACTGATGTATGACTGCACATCCATTGAGTTATCGTAAACATTTGGCTCCGTATTTAAAGAACTGTTTTTTTTTTTAATACTTGATAGAAAAGCCTTGCCCAGCTATCAAACCTGGGTGTGTACTAAATTTTGTTTGAATACATAAGAAGTATAACACAAACCTACTATTTTAGTGTTTTTGAGTGTCGAAAAGCAGATCTTCTTTTACTACTTGATAGAAAATTTCCCTTATTGCACTATGAATAAATATGATATTTTTGAGAATTTCCATGAGCCTGAAAAAGACCAATTCAATATCAAATTTCGGCTAAACCTGTAGGTAACAAAGATAATGCATTGAAAAAAAATAATGATTCAAAATAATGCAAATACAATTATACAATACAAAAATTATACCTTTTAAGTGAGGCCCATCCATGCGCATAATAAAAAGCTCGTAAAAGTTTTGCGGGTGAGAGCGTTTTACCTGAATATTGAATGTTTGATCTGGATTCGAGGTGTTCCCAGTCATCGCCACCTGGATTATTTAGTGGAACACTGAAACAAATTGCCGCCCGAATAAAGAGCCACACAGGCTGATGACCCTGGTGAGGCATAGCAATTTAAATTACTGCTGCCGTGCTTATTATCCCATTTGGCTGACGCCAACTTGTCGCCGGGCGCTGCCTTTTGGCCAACTGAAGGCGTAACGCTTAATGAAAACTAGTCGCTTCCCGACATTTTAGTGTTTCCATTACTGGTCAGCGATTACCACACAGTGTGTGCAATAAGTATGCATTCAACAGCAAAGATGGGCGCTCTCCAAACAGTCATTCCGTTAATCAGTCAATAGTTAAGAACAAAAAGGGCTAGCTATCTAATATATATAGATTATACATCCTATTTTATTAGATTTCGATTTATTTCGCGTATATAACATGGAGTACAGAGCTACCCTAGTTCCTAGGGACTTATCGGCTCCAGGTATTCCTACTTCGCAATTGGTTTGGAGTTGTTTTCCAGCGAGCGAACATTTTTGATTAAGACCCCGTTGTTTGTGTTTGCTGCCGCTGCCGCTGCCGCCTCTGCTGGGGATCTTGGCCTACTCGTTTAACCCGTTTCCACATCCACCGGCAAGCCTTGATACCCATGTCGCACTTGCCGAGGAGCAATCTCAATCGCAATCTCGCCAGGGACGGGAGGGCGAGCGCGGGCTCGCCAGCGTGACGTCAATTTGTTGTTTGTTTGCTGGGGTTTGAGATCCAAGATCGACGGCGTACGCTGGAATTTATTAATTATGGCCGGACAGGCCAGGCAGGCACTGGCAGGCAGGCCGGCCAGGCATTCCTGGCTTTTTGACACACAGGGCTAGAACATCGCGATAAGGCCGCCAAGCAATGAACTATGCTAAAAATTCCACTCGGAACGACTGCCGATTTGCGCTTGATTTATTGTTTATTCGTTTCCATTTTATTGCCCACATTTTGGCCTACGTGCCAACTCCTCGCTCGGCTCCAGAACTCTTGCTGGCCTGTGACTAAACTAGAGACGGATCGATAAATATTTATGTGCCTTAGTTTTGTTGTTTTGACGCCGCGCATAATTAGTAATTAATATGGGTAGTCAGTTTCCCTTAGAGCTCAGCAGCGCGCACGGTAGCGAGCAGGTAATTTCTGCCTTCAGCCAATAAACGATCAATTTATGAAAAATTAATTGTTGATTAATTGCCGCTCGGGTGTGATGCATTATGGATGAGCCCGTCGGAGCAGGCCAAGCCATCGCAACCATTCACCTTGTTGGAAGTGTCCACATGTTTTTTGTCCTCAACCCGACTGATAAATATACATATCTTGTAATGCTTAAAATACGGAAAACAAAAAAATACGGAAGCAAAAATAATATGGCATGGTGCAAATGTGTGTTGGTCAAAACAATTGTTTGATTAAACAAATATTTTCAAAGCTGGTTAACTGGTTACTGGAACTTGAACTGAACTTTGAAAATATCGGTCGCATTTCCCGATTTATTTAGAGATCTTCGCTCCCCGAACTTTCGTCTATAGTCGATGCGCTCACTTCGGAGTCCAAGGTCCTTGAGGATTCAGACTTCATGAGTTCCACCATTTCATCAACGTGTTTCGAGGTAAAGTAGTGACCATTGTACTCCTTAATGAATCCCATTCGCACTGCAGCGGCGAGCAAACTCTTCACCCTGCTTCGGGCATCGGCCACAACATCCGGGCGTCTGGCTCTTATACGCATCGCCTTTACAATGGCTTCAAAGTCAGACGGTTCCTTCAGCGACTCCAACGCCAGGATTAGTCTCTTTCCATTCAGTTCAGCCGGCATGATTGAAATATAGTAGTACAAAATATTTTAGACAGGAATTTGTTTATGCTCTTGCCTGGAAAGATCTGAAGCTAGTGAGGTTTCAGCAAGGTTTCCATTGACAAATCTAAAGCTATTCGCTCGGCCTCCTACAATTAGATTTCAGATCACTATAAGCTTAGCATTTCTACGGGTTTCACCATTGCCTAGCCTTTTGAATTTATATAAATTTATGATACAAACATATAAGTTTGTCCAATGCATATGCCATAAAATTTGTGATATTCTCAGAATTTACTGTGGCGTCTTGGAGACGCGACAGATGTCGGATCGAAAATTCCTGCATAATGCGCGCAGATTCGGCATTATGTTCGAGGCTTGGACGGGGGAAATAGATTCAATTCCGAGTCGGACATGGGGGATCGCTTCTGGGACCGGTCGACGGTCGACAGTAGCGACGGCAATGTGTAATAAAATCTTTGCAGTAAACATCTCAGCATTCCCCAGGGGCGATTAGCAAACGGAGAGCTCGAATAACTTGATGGATAGTTGTCAATTTCTTTGGCGCCAGACGGTGGCTATACTCGTTTGCGGATTTGGGTACTCGGGGTTTTACTCCTAAACGGTACACAAAAGGCAGCGTGTTAAATATGCAAATTCGCAGCAAATTAATTTATTTAGTCTGCAGTCCGAGCGGATTATAGATATTTCACTCCCTTTTCCCTCGCGCGCCCACTATTCTGGGGAATACCTGACTGATCCATTAGCTGATTAATATCAGATGACTTTCTTTAATTTGGGGCTGGCGAGCTAGAGGCGTTCCTTGGGAATTGGTTTATTTGCAATTATCTATAAATTTTTGACCTGAATCAAAGAGTTTTCCAGATTCTATCCAAAATGTTCGACACCTTACTTGAAGTGTCCACATGTTTTTCGTTTTTAACCCGACTGATAAATATATATCATACATATCTTGTAATGATTAAAATACGAAAAACCAAGCTGCAAAAATAAGATGGCTTGTTTCGAAAGTGTGTTGGTCAAAACAAGTGTTTGATTAAACAAATATTTTCTGAGCTGATATTAACTAGTTTTTGTTTATTTTTAATCTGGAGACAAGCTCCCAAAATATAATTTTTCACTTCTTAAGGGGTAAAAATTTTGACTTGGAAATTATCGGTCGCATTTATCTGATTTATTTAGTCATCTTCGCTCCCCGAACTTTCGTCTATAGACGTTGCGCTCACTTCCGAGTCCAAGGCCCCCGAGGATTCAGACTTTATGAGTTCCACCATTTCATCAATGTGTTTCGAGGTATAGTAGTGACCATGGCACTTCTTAACGAATCCCATTTTCACTGCAGCGTCGAGAAAAGTCTTCACCCTGTTACGGGCCTCGGCCACGGCCTCCGGACGTTTGTCTTTTATACGCATCGCCTTTACAATGGCTTCAATGTTAGCCGGTTCCTTAATAGAATCCAAAGCCTCGATTAGTCGCTTTCCATTCAGTTCACCCGACATAATTGACAATATGTTACAAAATATTTTAGACAGAAATTTGTTTGTGCTCTTGCCTGGAAAGATCTGAAGCTAGTGAGGTTTTAGTAAGGTTTTCATTGGCAAATCTAAAGCTGTTCGCTCGGCCTCCTACAATTTGATTTCAGCTACGGGTTTCTCCTTTGCCTAGCTTTTTGAGGGGCCCGAATTTATATAAATTTATGATACAAACATATTAGTTTGTCATATGCATATGCCATAAAATTTGTCAGATTCCCGGAATTTACTGTGGCGTCTTGGAGACGCGACAGATGTCGGGTCAAAAATTCCTGCATAATGCGCGCAGATTCGGCATTATGTTCGAGGCTTGGACGGGGGAAATAGATTCAATTCCGAGTCGGACATGGGGGATCGCTTCTGGGACTGGTCGACGGTCGACAGTAGCGACGGCAATGTGTAATAAAATCTTTGCAGTAAACTTCACAGCATTCCCCCAGAGGCGATTAGCACACGGAGAGCTCTAAAAACTTGATGGATAGTTGTCAATTTCTTTGGCGCCAGACGGTGGCTATACTCGTTTGCGGATTTGGATACTCGGGGTTTTACTCCTAAACGGCACACGTGTTAAATATGCAAATTCGCAGGAAATTAATTTATTTAGTCTGCAGTCCGAGCGGATTAAAGATAACATCTCAGCATTCCCCAGGGGCGATTAGCACACGGAGAGCTCTAAAAACTTGATGGATAGTTGTCAATTTCTTTGGCGCCAGACGGTGGCTATACTCGTTTGCGGATTTGGATACTCGGGGTTTTACTCCTAAACGGCACACGTGTTAAATATGCAAATTCGCAGGAAATTAATTTATTTAGTCTGCAGTCCGAGCGGATTAAAGATATTTCACTCCCTTTTCCCTCGCGCGCCCACGAATCTGGGGAATACCTGATTGAGCCATTAGCTGATTGATATCAGATGACTTTCGGGAATTTGGGGCTGGCGAGCTAGAAGCGTTCCTTGGGAATTTGTTTATTTGCAATTATCTATAAATTTTTAACCTGAATCAAAGAGTTTTCCAGATTCTATCCAAAATGTTCGAGAGCTTGCTTGAAGTGTCCACATGTTTTTCGTTTTTAACCCGACTGATAAATATATACATATCTTGTAATGATTAAAATACGAAAAACCAAGCTGCAAAAATAAGATGGCTTGTTTCGAAAGTGTGTTGGTCAGAACAAGTGTTTGATTAAACAAATATTTTCTGAGCTGCTATTAACTAGTTTCTGTTTATTTTTAATCTGGAGACAAGCTCCCAAAATATAATTTTTCACTTCTTAAGGGGTAAAAATTTTGACTTGGAAATTATCGGTCGCATTTATCTGATTTATTTAGTCATCTTCGCTCCCCGAACTTTCGTCTATAGACGTTGCGCTCACTTCCGAGTCCAAGGCCCCCGAGGATTCAGACTTCATGAGTTCCACCATTTCATCAATGTGTTTCGAGGTATAGTAGTGACCATGGCACTTCTTAACGAATCCCATTTTCACTGCAGCGTCGAGAAAAGTCTTCACCCTGTTTCGGGCCTCGGCCACGGCCTCCGGACGTTTGTCTTTTATACGCATCGCCTTTACAATGGCTTCAATGTTAGCCGGTTCCTTAATAGAATCCAAAGTCTGGATTAGTCGCTTTCCATTCAGTTCACCCGACATAATTGACAATATGTTACAAAATATTTTAGACAGAAATTTGTTTGTGCTCTTGCCTGGAAAGATCTGAAGCTAGTGAGGTTTTAGTAAGGTTTTCATTGGCAAATCTAAAGCTGTTCGCTCGGCCTCCTACAATTTGATTTTAGCTACGGGTTTTTCCTTTGCCTAGCTCTTTGAGGGGCCCGAATTTATATAAATTTATGATACAAACATATTAGTTTGTCATATGCATATGCCATAAAATTTGTCAGATTCCCGGAATTTACTGTGGCGTCTTGGAGACGCGACAGATGTCGGATCGAAAATTCCTGCATAATGCGCGCAGATTCGGCATTATGTTCGGGGCTTGGACGGGGGAAATAAATTCAATTCCGAGTCGGACATGGGGGATCGCTTCTGGGACTGGTCGACGGTCGACAGTAGCGACGGCAATGTGTAATAAAATCTTTGCAGTAAACATCACAGCATTCCCAAGCACACGAAGAGCTCGAATAACTTGATGGATAGTTGTCAATTTCTTTGGCGCCAGACGGTGGCTATACTCGTTTGCGGATTTGGATACTCGGGGTTTTTACTCCTAAACGGTAAACAAAAGGCAGCGTGTTAAATATGCAAATTCGCAGCAAATTAATTTATTTAGTCTGCACTCGGAGCGGACTAAAGAAATTTTATTCCCATTTCCCTCGCGCGCCCCCGATTATGGGGGAATACCTGATTGAGCCATTAGCTGATTGATATCAGATGGCTTTTGGGGAATGTGGCTGGCGATCCAGAAACGCCCCCTAGGAATGGATTTGACTTGAACTTATCTATAACCTTTTAAACTGAATCAAAGAGGTTTCAAGATTCTTTTTTCTATCCAAAATGTTCGAGACGTTTGCTTTTTCATAACCAGAACGAAATTCAATTTTCAAATAAGACCATAAGACTCTGACTAGGGAATTAATTAAAATCGGTTTTTATGGTTTTCAAACAGGCAAATCAGGTGGAGCTGAGCATTTTTCTGAAATTCGTTGTACTTCTACTAGAAAAATGCCATAAAAGCTATAAGGAAGCATTTCCGACTAATTTAATTATTGCTTGACTAAGCTAACTGCCCACAAACTTATGCACGGAAACATAAAATTTCCAAAGAGGTGCGTCATAAAAATACTACTTATTTGTTTCAGCATTATCTCGGTAAGCATATCGATGGCTTTTCAAATATGCATACAGGTATGTGTCCCAAAAACTCAAACACGTGCCCAAGAGGCAGCGCTCTCTTTTATGGAAAGCTTGTCGAATTACATTTCAAAGATATTGAGTTGAACAAACGAAACCAAATATGGAAATGGCTAATTTTGGGAAATTTCCGCATGACAATCATCTGACTAACAAGGTACTCTGATTGATTCAAAAAATACAAATTAATACAAAGTATCAGGCAGATTATTTAAAGGCACGCGCTCGTATGATTAATATTCAATTCTTTAATGGGTTACAAAAATTGTATTTTTTTCGAGTCCCAACGGATTTTTCTGGAGTGCTTCGAGTTCAGTTTCAGATTCCTTAAAGTTAAAACCACTTTGTAGTTTAGTGGTTGTTTCACCTCCGCATCGCAACATGTTTGGTTTTAAGAGCCCTGCCGCTTGACTTGGCCCGCTAATTTGTTGTACCCACAGCAGCTAAAACGCTCGATTTGCGCTTACGCCCCCGCAATCCGGATTTATGATCCGGCGGAGGACGGAATGTAAACGCTTGGCTGGCGAAAAGCACTTAGCAGAGAAACCGGGCGCGGAATGCCGGGCAAAGTGAAATAAGCTGTAAAATGATTATATTACATTTGCGCGACTGCGCCTAACAATAGGATGCGGAGATCAAATTGATTTGCCAAATTCTTTGTTCGGCTCGCGCCCGCCAGCCCCTCCGCTTTGTTTGCCCATTTGCGGGTTTAACCCACTGGATCGGATCAGCAGCCCGACCTGCCGGCATCAAACTGGTCCAGAGCTCGGCGACCGTCTGACGGCGTCGACTTTCACGATCCGGTTCGCGGCGGAGCGGAGCGATAGACGTGAATTAAACATAGAAAAATCGTAGTAAGCAATGCCGATTTTTTGTTTTCCAAAAAAAAACACCTTTAATTATGCGAATTGGCCAGCAAAACAAACAAAACAAAAGCATCGAGACGGGCGAAAACAAACTACGAAATGCCAGCTAAGGTCGACGCCGAAGAACCTGCACCGCCGAGACAAATCCCCAGGTGGACCACGGGGCCAGGGCTAAACAGTGACTAGGAATTCCCAGATTGGTGCTTTTTAATTCAACTTGTTATCGCCGGTCAATAAAATATTCAGTTTGATTTGCTTTTTCGACGCAGTTTTGGTCTATTTTTTGTAGTTTTGCTTTGTTCGGGAGCTTATTGACCGTTATTAAGTGGATGACAATCTGGCGCCAAAATGATTATTAGTGTGAAGCTCTGATTATTATGTGTATCTTATTCATACTCACATAACTAAAAATTAGACTCTTAAGAATGCAATGGCAGTGTTTTATAAAACCTTTTTAGATTTCAAAGACATTTCCAAATGGCGTTTTGAATTGGAGACATATAGTAGATCCCCAAAGGTAAAATTAAGTTACCACGATATATCCAATGAATGTAACATGAAACCTGAATATAACATTATTTAAACTTTTAAACTAATATCTGATTATTAAAGTGAGTTAAAATGATCTAATGTGCATCTTAAAGCGATTAAAATGTAACACCAAGGCTCTATGTCTCATTGGCGCCAAACTTTGAACGGAAACGAATTGCCCGCGAAAAGTGGTTAAACTTATTTCGGTCACATTATTGCAGAAACGGGCGGAAAGAAACAACGAAATGGCAGGAAAGTAAGTCTGGCTCTACACTGAAAGAAAACAGGTCGATTCCGGGATGTTGCCTGGGATATAGTGAAGACAACGTCGTTTATGTAACATATTATGTAGAAGAGGTTTTATAAAATTCGCAGCTAAGAACAATTAGTCAATTGATCCATTTACGAGTATATCGGCCAATTTTTATCCGAACTCAGAGATCAATCTCAGTGTGGAGTTTAAAACGACGTGGAATACCTCGATGGAAACCTGAAAATTTTCGAATCTTTTGGCCAACCACGGGGAATACCGGGGAATACCTCGATGGAAAGCTAATTTCCTGACGAATCCGTGGATATACAACAA
>JAJJHQ010003572.1:38821-68008 GCA_021223825.1 Drosophila ironensis | reverse complement strand
GTGTTAGGGACAGATTACTGTACCCCAACGGTAGAAGCACACGGTACGTTCGTTACAGACTTCAATTCGTTCGCACGTGTATACATACAGTAGTGTGTGTATGTGTGCACCTGCTGATTTTTTGGATGTCAACAAACGAAAATTTTGTGAATTATTTGAAAAAAAAACAAGTAGAAACGCTGTAGTCGAGATTCCTCGACAATGAGATACCATGTACCTCTCTTGCCGTGGGAAGGGGTGCGTAAAACTTTAATTGATCATATCTTCTATATTTCATTCGCCCCCCAGCATTCGCGGAGTAAAGACGTGCGTTCGTAATTGATCCCAAGCAATCCAGCTTAAGTCGCGTTACCGCTCGTGTGCAAAATTTGCATACGAAGCCTACCTTTATCCACTGCAAAGCGGTGGCTTTCTTCGTCGCGAAACCCAACTGCGATAAGCGAGATAAGCGTCGCTTTGCGCGCCGCGCCAGCGGGAGGTCGTTGCGCCAGCGGGAGGTCGTTGACTTCTTCGCATCTACTTCGCATCGATAATTGGAATATCAATTGCTTTATACGTCGCTCCCCCCCTCACCGAGGAACATGGACTGGCAGTCTCCTCCACGCCAAGCCACTGGCACAGTCGCCAAGAAGAAAAAGACAACCACGTGCTCAGAAAATGACAGTGATTCCAGCGATCTGATTGTACCTGGAGAAGCCAGACGCAAGAATCCACTGAAGAAAATAAAACTCCCAGATGGCCCATCCACCAGTTCCGAAGCCATGGCGAAGCTAAAGAACAACAGGTTTGCCGTGCTCTCAAGTGATGATAACGACGAGGACGAGGATGTTACAGCTGAGAAAAAAGAAGAACAGTTGCCTAAGCCCAAGTCCATAAAACCTCCGCCAATATTCATCCCGGACGTAAAATATATTACCGGCTTATTGAAGATGATCACCGACCTAGTTGGTAAGAACAATTCCTTCACCTACAAGGCGGGTAACGACAACAGGGTAAGAGTGATGATGCCGGACAAAGAGAGCTTCTCAGCCCTCAAAGCGCAATTGGATCTCCAAAACAAGCGTTATCAAACCTTCCAGCCACGGGACGAACGCGCCTATAGGATAGTGATTAAAGGTTTGCATCACTCCACGCCCAAGGAAGACATAAAAGCTGACATGCAGGACAAGGGTCACACCATAAGGGACCTACGCCACGCAATCAGCCGTACATCCAAAACGCCATGTTCTATCTTCTTCGTCAACCTGGAACCGGCCAGTAACAACACTGAAGCGTTTAAAATCAATCGGCTTTGTAGATCTGTGGTCACTGTCGAGCCGCCGCGCAAATTCGATGATGTCATCCAATGCTACCGCTGTCAGGGTTTTGGACACACGCAGAAATACTGTCATTTGGAACAAAAATGTGTCAAGTGCGGAGGCGGGCACAGATCGAGTGAGTGCACCAAACGGCGTGATGAACCTGCCTTCTGCCTCCACTGCTTAGGAGGACATCCAGCTTCCTACCAAGGCTGCCCTGCTTTCAAGAAGGCTAAGCAGTCGGCTGCTCCAAAAGTCATCCGCCCTGTTCCCGTCTCCAGTCAAACCAGAGAGCAGTTTGCACCACCAGTCAGCAGCCAATTGAGATTCGCTGGCGCGCTCAAAGGCCACTCCCCCACTCCCAAACAACCAACACCTACAGAGGAACCCGCACCCAATCCCATGGAGGCCATGATGACTCGGATGGAGTCAATAATGGAGAAGATGATGGAGATACTATTCAATCAGATGACCATAATGATGAAGTACATCATTAGCAACATATGCCACAAAGAGGTCTCCACATAGCCATATGGAATGCGAATGGCCTGTGTAAGAGCAGGCCCGAAGTTGAACACTTCATTAAAACCCACAGTGTGGACATCCTCCTCATCTCCGAATCCCACCTTAATCCAAGATCCTTTTTCCGCATCTACGGATATGACCTTATCCGAGCTGATCATCCAAATGGCAGAGCTCGCGGTGGAGCTGCTCTACTCATCCGCAATGGCATCAGCTTCACTGAGATGCCTGCGATCCAGGAAGACTGGGTCCAGTGTGCAAGCGTGTGCGTGCAAAGCCTACGTGGAGACCTCACAATTGCTGCAGCTTACACGCCACCCAGACACTGCGTCTGTGAGGCCCAATATGCAAGACTTCTCAGTAGCCTGGGTTCCAAGTTCATCCTCGGAGGCGACCTCAATGCGAAGCACTACTGGTGGGGCTCGCGACTGAATAACCCCAGGGGGCGTGCACTTTTTAAGTGCATTCAGCGGGATGGGCTTCATTGCCACTCTCCAGGTGAACCCACTTATTGGCCCACTGACCGAAATAAGATTCCGGATGTTCTGGACTTTGCCATTTCAAAAGGGATCGATGTTTCAAAAATACACTGTGCCATAAATCACCACCTTTTTTCTGACCATTGCGCAGTTACCCTCCTGGTTAACATACCAGTTGCAAAAAAGGTGGTGCGGAAGCCCATGATTACCAAAAAAACCAATGTTGGGCTTTACAAATCCTGGCTGCTGGACAGGTCCGATCTTGAACCGATCCTCAACACTCCCGGCGATGTGGACGCTGCTATTGAGAAGCTTGCCCATGAGATGCACACCGCCGCCAGAATGGCTTCCCCAATAGCCCCTGCAACTCCCTTGACGAGCCCTAGGGATCTACATCTCTGGACCCCAGAAGTTGCCACCCTGGTTGCTGAGCAGGTAAAGGAGCTGCTACACAATCTTCGAAAGAGTGCATTTGAAGAATTTCTCAGCAATGTTGAGCCAGGCGATCCACAGCATGACCTCTGGCAAGTCACCAGACATATCAGGAGGCCTATTAAAAGAACAGCTCCCATACAAATGGCTAATGGCGATTGGTGTCGTACTGACGAGGAACGAGCTGAAGCCTTCGCGGAGCACCTGCATGCCGCATTTACGCCCTTCACTACATGCACTCATGAGGAACACGAGGCAACTCTTGCATTTGTCGAACAGCCCAGCCACAGCACCTCATCAATCGCGCCGACCACTGTAGAAGAATTGGAAGAGGAGATCTCCGCACTCAAGGCCAGCAAATCACCTGGAGATGACGGTATCGACGCATTGGCCGTCAAACTACTACCTCGCCCTTGCATTCAAACCCTAGCCAATATATGCAACAGGTGCTTCCAGATAGGACATTTTCCCACCCCATGGAAACGCGCTGAGGTTATCCTCATACTCAAGCCTGGAAAACCTGAAGCCAATCTCGCCTCCTATCGTCCGATTAGTCTACTGGCGGTCCTCTCCAAAATACTTGAAAAAGTATTTTTGCGTAGAGTGTTGCCAGTGCTGGACGAGGCTGGTTTGATCCCGGATCACCAGTTTGGCTTCAGGCGACTGCATGGTACGCCAGAGCAATGCCATCGACTTGTAGCCAAAATACTCGAAGCGTTCGAGAGAAAACTTTACTGCTGCGCTGTCATGCTAGACGTTAAGCAGGCATTCGACAGAGTCTGGCACCCAGGCCTGCTCTATAAGGTGAAAGCGTCCCTCCCGACTGCCCATTTTGACTTCATCAAGTCGTACATTGAGGGAAGAACGTACCATGTCAGATGCGGCACAACTCTATCGTCACCAAGGGATGTTCGAGCTGGAGTACCGCAGGGAAGCGTTCTGGGTCCCATACTCTATACCCTGTTTACCGCAGACATGCCAATCGCTTATGACGAAAGCCTACTCGTGGCAACCTATGCCGACGACACTGCTTTCCTGGCTTCCAGCAGCAGCCGACGGGACGCATCAGAGTCCATCCAGGGACAACTGAATACTCTGGAGGCCTGGCTACGGAGATGGAACATAGTTGTCAATGCCGAAAAATCCACCCAGACAACGTTTAGCTTACGTCCAGGTAACTGTCCGCTTGTCAGCCTCAATGGCTCAACCATTCCATACGAAGCGACTCCCAAATATCTGGGAATGACACTCGACAGAAGACTCACATGGAAAAAACACCTAGAGCGAAAAAGGAAGCTTATCAGCAATAGAGTCAAACAGTATTACTGGCTCATCGGCGGCAGATCCAAGCTGAGGCTCCAAACGAAGCTGCTAGTCTACAAAGCCATTATTAAGCCCATATGGACTTATGGCATCCAGTTGTGGGGCACGACCAGCAAATCCAACCGTGCGATCATCCAAAGATGCTAAAGCAAAACTCTCCGCATCATCGCCAAGGCGCATCCATACCACGACAACGCCACCATCCACAAGCAACTCAACATCCCTTGGGTCCACGAGAAAATCGTAAAAAGGAGTACGCGATACTCCGATAGGCTGTCAAACCACTCCAACACCCTGGCCATCAACCTCCTGGACAACAGCACCACGTCAAGACGTCTCCAGAGGGCCCACCCACTCGATCTCCCTTTCCTTACTGCCATGTGAATACTGTCTCATAATGATCCCCCGCTAATGTATGTAACCATATCCCCTGTCAATGTCTGTCATGTAACTTAATTATTGCCCACATCAGGGCAGATATTAAATAAACTCAATTGAAGTGAGAAAAAAAAATTTAAAAAAAAAAAAAATATCTTCTATATTTATTGTCCGATCTGAACAATTTTGCACGCACTTGTTTGACGATGAGCAGACTTAGCAGACTTAAAATTAAGTCTCTAGCTTTTACCATTTTGGAGATATCGATTTTTTTGCGACTACGAGGGCGGAAAGGGGCGTGGCAAAAATCTATAAATGGCATTATCTGCATAATAGTTAAACAGTCCTAATGCTAAAAGAAGCAGGTTCTAGCTTCTATTTTGTCCAAGTTATCGAAGAAAATACAATTTTATGCAAATTACGAAGGCGGAAAGGGGCGTGGCCAAAATTTGAAATAAACTCGACCTGCGTACACATATAACGGACCTTAAGCAAAAAGAATTACACCTCTAGCTCTTACCATCTCCGATAACGACGTGTTCATACATACAGACGGACGGACAGACGGACAGACGGACAGACGGACATGGCTAGATCGACTCGGCTGTTGATGCTGATCAAGAATATATATACTTTTTGGCTTGCAATTCATTTTTAGTTTTTATTAACGATGTTCCGTCTCTTATTTTTTTGCATCCGTCAACTTCTCCTCCACAGGCAAAGTCCACGGATTTTTTAATTATGAATGGTGATATTTTTTCGAACGAGTCGTTGTCCTTTCTTTTAATTATTATAAATTTCGGGTCGCTTAATTGGGAATGATATGATTTTGATGAGATTTTGAAAATGTCTGGTGGGTCCGTCATGATTGTTAATGAAGGGCTTGAGCCCGTATTAGAGGTTTTCGTGTGTTTGGTGTTGTTGGGTTTTTATTTTCTCTTTGTGGTTGATATTTGTTTGTGGAAGATTTAGCTGATAACGTTTTTGGTTTGCGCGAAGCTAGGCTTATCACTGTTTTGGCACGACTTATCTCTCCGGAGGTAGAAGTTGTACTGTGCCCACTAATTATAAAGCTAAGAGTAGCTGCGCAAACAACCTGTAATAGGCCTCGCATCCTCCCTCGAAATGCGAGCATACCGCGCTTCCAAGCAGCAGTCAACCGGCTTGTTAGCCTCAATCTGGTGTTAAGCTCTCCTGAGGACATCAACGATGCTGTAGAGATGTTTGTGCGGAGCATTCATATCGCTGCCGAATCCTCAACCTGTGGGCAAGTCTCACACCGCCCCAATCCACCTCAGGCACTTTCAAAACCTGAAGTTATGGATTTGGTAAGGTTGAAAAGATCCTTACGTCGCAGATACATGAGATCCCAAGACCCAGTCGACAAAAGGGCATACCGCCGAGCTGAGGACGATCTTAAAAAACTTCTGCACCAAACCAAGCGCGAATATTTTGATGAAATGCTCCTCAAGGCGGACCCCATGAAACCGTATGGTTTAAACCTCTGGAAATCCACACGGAACATTAAACGACAGCCTCTCCGAAAGATTCCGATACGGAAAACTAAAAATACATGGTGCAGGTCTGACTCCGAGATTGCTCTAGCTTTTGCAGACGAACTGGAGAAACGCTTCCAGCCATTCGACCTCGCGAGCTCAGAAGAGGTTGAAGAAACAGTGGCCTTCATAAATGCACCTTCCCCGGATGCCCTACCGATCCAACATGTCAGCCCAGAAGAAGTTTGCCTGCAAATTCGGAAGCTACATCCCAACAAAGCGCCGGGATTCGATGGCATCGATACCAGAGTTGCCAGGGCTTTACCAAAAAAGGGAATCTTGTTCCTCGTTCTCCTATTTAACTCGATGTTACGTATCCACCACTTTCCCTCCCAATGGAAGTGCGCTGTGATTACGATGATACCAAATCCTGGAAAACCGGAGAATCTTGTAGAGTCTTACCGTCCTATAAGCATGCTACCCACTTTCTCTAAAATATTCGAGAGAATATTTTTAAGTAGAATTATGGGAGTAACAAGAGTGCAAATCGCAATCCCCGACCACCAGTTTGGTTTTAGACATCGCCATGGGACCCCAGAGCAAGCGCATCGAGTTGTTAAGCATATTCTAACTGCCTTCGAAAACAAGCAATACAGCTCTGTGATTTTCCTCGACGTTAAGGAAGCCTTTGACCGCGTATGGCATTACGGCCTACTTCACAAGCTCAAGTCACTCCTCCCGACAGGCCAATTTCTTCTACTGAAATCATACCTCCATGATCGAAGTTTAATGGTCGTGGTGAGAGGGGAACGGTCAAGCATCAGAACTGTCCTTTTAGTTGGTTGATGGCGCTCCTGAGTTCGATGAGGGAGATATCACATTCTACGGATTGGGTGATGGGGTCGTGTCGTGGGTGAAATTGAGGCTTAAATTTTCTTTATTTTGTCTGAATATTTGGTGGAAGTTGATGTTGTGGGATGAATTTGACTAGTATTCGCACAGCGCCTTGGAAATGTCTTGTTTTCTAGTATAAGTTTCAGAGGAGTCGTCGGGATTAGAGAGGAAGTGGATTTGGTTGTGGGTTTTGATGCCACAGAATCTATTTATTTTGTTCCATATTACTGAGATGGGGGTTTATGAGTTTAAATCTGAGGTAAAGTATATGGGCTTTTAGGTTTTTTGATTTTTATTTCTCGTTCTAATGTTGCGTTTCCTTTTTGTAGGCTATTAGTGTGGCTGTGCTTATATTTTAGCGCATGAATTTTGGGATGATTAGGGCGCTGTGTCGAATAATGGAGGAGATATTGGCAGTCTCTCTGTTGATGTGAGAACTGGGGGTCTATTTAAAAATTGTGGGTAAGGTAAGGGTATGGTGTTTTCTGAAATGAGTGGGTGAGCCGTTAAGAAGGGTTAGGGGGGATTGGTTGATGAATTTTGAAAGTATGTTACCTCGTGTATTATTTCTTTGAGATCCCAGATTCTGTGCCAGCTTTTATAAGTCGCCGCTTTTTAATACTGGGGGGTTAGTGCGGTCGTATGTGTCGTGTTGTTGTTGTTGGGTAAATGGTTTATTGGGAGGTATGTAGGTGGATATTATTGTACATTTTATTTTTGATTGGATTGTTATGGCAATCGAGTCAAAATTGGTATTATGAATATGGGTTTGTGGTAGCGAATTGTGAAGTAGAAGGGCTACTCCGCCATAAGAGTTGTTGGAGAGTTGTTGGGATGGGAATATTATTAATGTGGAGTGGAGGTCCAAGATACCCGGATGGTTATTATTTATGGGTTGTAGTTTTTAATGAGAATTTGGAGGTGATTGTAATTGTTAATGTAACCATTAATATTAAGTTGTAAAATTTTTAGCATATTGTGGGTATTTACCTATTTATGAGGTCAATATAACGTTTTTTTACAGTTATGCTAATATGTAATTATTTTTTTAATATATACGATTTTTGGGTTTTATAAGTCTAGTTCTTCTTCTGTGCTAATTTTTTTTTAACTTTGCTTTTATTTCCTAAATCTTCTCTTTCCGAGACTAACAGGAGGTATATCAAATCTTATATTTTTAACTTAACTAACAGTCATGTTGACTGGTACAGAACTAGACGGCCCTTAAAATCAATTGCTGGGTTGGAAGGTCGTTGCGTCGCAGGCGGGATCCGCTGGATACCCGAATTCTCGAGCGAAGAAATTTGGGTGCGAAGACAGCTTTTCTTTGTAGGACTCTTTTTGCTTCTGGATTTCGTCTTTCACTGCGAGGATGCCAAGATCCCGGTGGATGTTTTCGTTGCGAACATACCAAGGTGCCCCAGTTATAGTTCTCAGGATTTTTGATTGTGCGCTCTGTATGATGTCTATGTTGCTGCTACTCGCGTTCCACCACAGCTGGGAGCCGTACGTACAGATAGGCTTTAGGACTGAGTTGTAGAGTAGTAATTTGTAGTCCAGGAACAGTGGTGATCGTGAATTTATGATCCTGTGGAGGCTGCTAGCTTTTAGTTTTAGGTGCATCTTGCATTTGATGTGCTTACGCCAGGTTAGTCGTCTATAAAGGTGGACGCCTAGGTACGTTACTTCGTTAGCTTGAGGGATTTGCATACCGTTTAGTGAAAGCAGAGGGCATGTTTTTCTATTAAGAGTAAATGTTACATGTTTACACTTTTGTTCGTTTATTTTAATGCGCCAGTCGGACAGCCACCTTTCCAATGCTATGAGATGATTAGCGAGTTGGTTTGTTGCTTGGGTTGGGCATTTGGAGCGACTGAGGATTGCGGTGTCGTCGGCGAATGTTGACGTTGTTTGTTGTTCGTGCGCAGTATACAATACATATAGACATAATATTGAAATAATATTGAAAGTTTCTAGATATGGTGTTATGCGAGTTAACAAGCATTTTTCAAATAATTTAGACAAACAACATAGAAGGCTTATTGGTCTATACGATGTCGGAATTGTATGGTCTTTTCCAGGCTTCGGTATCATTATGATGATGGATTTCTTCCACTTTATTTAGCCGAGGAAATAGCCGAGATTAATGTTCTATTAAATAGTTTAAATATTTCATTGTTAGATTTCATTTCTCTTTTCTTTTTATGACTGCTTTTTTCCTTTGGTTTCAATGTAGTTTTTAATTTGTTTGATTTTACAGAGTAAATTCTTAATTTTAGCTCAGAATTATCTGAGCGGGTAGAGTATTTTGGTGTTGGTGTTGGGCTGTGGTATCCATGGGTTCTTCAGGGGATTCATATGGAACGGTCGGTCTTGTGGTGGTTGCTGTCGGGGTTGGTGTTGGTGTGATTGTTTTTTGGTCCTTGATTGTATTCGGAATAGAAAGCGTAGCTTTCAGAAGGAGGTAGATGCGTGAATGTGTCGTGTGCTATAGATGAAACAAATTTGGGGCACCGCCAGCTTGAGCAACCGGCAGATAATTCAAAAATTCCAAAACAAGGTGCTAGGCATGGTCTCCAACGCCCACCTGCTGCACGGCAATTCCACCATCCACAAGCAACTCGGCATCCCGTAGGTCAAGGAGGAGATAGCGAGATTCAGTGTTCGTTACAAAAGAAGGCTGCACGAACACCCAAACAATCTAGCCATCAGCCTGCTGGACAACAGTTGCACAATTCGTCGCCTTAAACGCATCCACCCTCTGGACAATCGTTTAATTACGATACCCGAATGATTTGTTGTTGAATTGTTATTGTTATGTTTTGTTGTTTTTTTTTGTTCTCTTTGTAAGTTAGATGCAAACTGCAAAATCCAACCACGAAAGAATTTACAAACAATTTAATGATTGTCCCATAGGAGGATAGATTTTAAATACATGCTATGAGAGAGAGAAAAAAAAAAATTTTTCGGGTAGTATGGTTGTTGCAAAGCTGAGAATGATGAGTACGGTTTCTGTTTTTTGTTGTGAACCTTTTTTTGTTAGGATTGTTTTTATTTCAATCACTTTTTGAGATTTAAGTTCACCGAGAATTTCGTTCTCTTTTATGTTGCAAAGGTCGTTGGAGTAGATGACACCTTTGGATATGTTCAATGTTTTATGTTCTTCGACGCGAACTGGGAAGTCGTGGAATGTTTGTAGTTTTAGTAGTTTTTGTGCTTGCATATAGGTTATTGCTTTGATTAATAGCGTTCCCGTTCTTGTTTTTTTGCAGATTGGTCCATTGCAGGCAAAGTCTATAACTTTTTTTATTAGGAAAGGCGAAACATTTTCAAAAGTTTTGATGTCGGTTCTCGTTAAAAGCATAAACTTTGGTTCGTGTGTTATCACTGTCCGGGGTTGGTCGGGTGTTAGAGACATAGCGGTAGCGTTGGGCACGGGCCCTTCAACTAGAGAGTTCGGGTTGATTGTTTTATGTGTTTGTTCTTATTATTCTTTGGCGATCGCGGGGTGGTTGACCTATTGGTCTATTTATCGCATGAGCGCTGCTGGGCGTTTGCTTGGGGCTTGGTTTAGTTGCACATCTTTACTGGTTGGAGTTCAGAGTGGGACTGAAGCCCACAGGTTACTTGAGTCGTATCAATACAATAGAGTATTCTTTCTGAGATGCAATGCAGCAACATGAGAAGATTACATCATACAAGAGGAAGTGCTACAAGGAAGCACACTTGGGCCTACTTTGTTTGTCATATAACGAGATGCTATCAAAGTCCACATTTTGTTAGGATACTGCGATCCTAAGACGCTTTATAGTAAAGGCTCAGTCCAAGCAAAAAGCCAACTGAAGATCATCTCTTGATAGTGGAGAGGTGGCTATCTGACTGGCGTATTAATATATACGAGCAGAACCTTAAAAACATTTTTTTTTCTCTCTCTCATAGCATGTATTTAAAATCTATCCTCCTATGGGACAGTCATTAAATTGTGTGTAAATTCTTTCGTGGTTGGATTTTGCAGTTTGCATCTAACTTACAAATACATAACAAAAACATAAAAAAAAAACAAAACATAACAATAACAATTCAACAACAAATCATTCGGGTATCATAATTAGACGATTGTCCAGAGGGTGGATGCGTTTAAGGCGACGAATTGTGGAACTGTTGTCCAGCAGGTTGAAGGCTAGATTGTTTGGGTGTTCGTGCAGCCTTCTTTTGTAACGAACACTGAATCTCGCTATCTCCTCCTTGACCTACAGGATGCCGAGTTGCTTGTGGATGGTGGAATTGTCGTGCAGCAGGTGGGCGTTGGAGACCATGCGTAGCATCTTGTTTTGGAATTTTTGAATTATCTGCCGGTTGCTCAAGCTGGCGGTGCCCCAAATTTGGATGCCATAGGTCCAAATCGGCTTTATCATTGCCTTGTATAAGAGTAACTTGGAACGCAAGCGCAATTTGGAACGTTTTCCGATCACCCAGAACAACAGTTTAAGTCTGCTTTCAGAGTGGCAGCACTTTAGTTTCAGGTGGGCTTTCCAAGTCAGTCTGCGGTCCAATGTCAGGCCAAGGTATTTCGGTGTGGCAATATAGGGGATGGCTACTCTATTCAATGAGACTGGAGGGCAGTCACCCTTACGCAGTGAAAACGTACTCAGTGTGGACTTTTCTGGGTTGACGGCGATGTTCCAACTCTTTAGCCAGGAGCCAACTGCGTCTGCATCAGCTCAGAAGCTGTTGTTCTCGAACTCGAGTTGACCAGGAAGGCCGTGTCGTCAGTATAGGTGGCAACTAGTAAGTTGGGATCCTCGATCACTAGCAAATCTGCAGTGTACAGGATGTACAGCAAAGGACCCAGTACGCTGCCCTGTGGAACGCCAGCTCCTATTGCCTTGATGCCAGATTTTGCTTCACCACATCTCACATGGAAAACTCTTCTCTCTAGATACGACCTGAGCACGATGTGGTATGCGTTGGGCAGGCTAGCCCGAACAGGCACGGTCGGAAGCCTGTTTCACATCGAGCATGACTGCACAGCAATATTGCTTCTCCTCGAATGCCTTGAGGATGCGCTCTACAATCCAGTGGCATTGCTCAGGTGTTCCGTGTAATCGCCTGAAGCCAAACTGGTTTTTGGGGATCAAGCCGACCTCGTCCAGGATTGGCAGAACTCTGCGTAAAAATACTCTTTCGAGAATTTTGGAGAGTATCGCCTGTAAGCTGATCGGACGGTAAGAGGCAAGATTGGCCTCAGGTTTTCCAGGCTTCGGTATGACAATGATCTCGGCACGTTTTCGCTGGGTGGGAAAGTGCCCGATTTCAAAACATCCGATTTCAAAACAAATATATTAGCTAGCAGATGGAGACAATTAGCTGGTAGAAGTTTCAGCGCGGCAGCCTCAATGCCGTCGAAACCGGGGGACTTGTTGTTATTGAGACTCTGGAATTCCTGTCCGACTTCTTTAGTTGAGACCGCGGCGATAACCGACTGATCGCTATTTGAGGAGCTTGGCTGGCTCGAGGTTGACAAAGAAGATTGACAAAGGTAACTTAGAGCTACGACTCACTGGATTGTAAATGTCTCTGCCTCTATGTCCTAGAGCAAGAAGTGTCTCTTTAATGTCATTGTGATTCATTGAGTGGTGTAGTCCCTTAATGACGATTCGATAAGCACGTTCATCGCGTGGCTAAAACGTATGATACCTGATCACTAGCCCTGCGCCGTCAAAGATCAGACCTCAACAGAGTTAGTGATGCTCCGCAACCGACGCCGAATTGGATAATATGTTTTAATTTTTTACGTTTACGAAAATTGTTATTTTTCAAGCACGTGTCAATGTCAGGCGACAGTTCACACCAGCCACATCCTTACATAACGTTTACTTGAACAAGACAATCACACCCTCCGCCATTGATGGCGCAGATCGAAAGCTTGGCATACGTTGAACAATGTAGCAAATACAATCTTCAAACCCACGATGTTACGTACCTTGGAATTAAAACAACGCGTAAAACTAGGACCGTTTATTCCTCCGCCAGTCAATATGAAGTTGTTTAAGTTATACTTGTTAGTCCCACAAGGAAAACAAAATTAAAAAAGATCACTGTTTAACAGATAATGAGTTTTCATTGAGAGTCTTTTCGCTGTATTAAGATTAGAATACCTGAGTCTTTTTTGGAAGCTGATCCTTAATATTTACGGGTATATTTACAGAGAATTTAGGTATATTTAAGTCTAAAACAAAAGATTTTTGTGTATGTTTTTGGGATGCTGGTGTACTTGAACAAAGCATGGTCGATGTAACGAAAAATTCATTTTTATACCACGTACTTTAGGTACATATGATATAAACATAGTGCAAATGTATGTAACAGGCAGAAGGATCCGTCTCGGATCTCATAAAGTATATGTCGTTGACAAGGGTATGTCGGTCGGCGGCAAGGGTATGTTATCCATGTTGATACTTTTGATGATTGACGCAGCTGCACATCGAGTTTCGATCGGTTCGAATACCCAAGCTCAACTGACCATTTCAGCATACTCGCTCACGTCATAAACTCACTCAAGTCGAACGTATACAGCCATCTCTGTCTTACTCAGAACTCTTGGCATCCCACCATCAAACCTCACTCAGCAGGGAATTCCCCGAATTCCCAAATTACCAGAATGCTACATTTACTAGGAATCACACTGCCACACTTCTGATGGCGCCACGCTGGGCAGGGCTTTTTCTCTCCTTCCCCACCGCGCTCTCATTCCAAAAGCTTCTCTACTCTTATTCACAAAGCTTATTTATTTCTTAGACTTATAACTGACAATGTTCCGTACTAAATAAAACTTATCTCCGACATAATATATTCTTGAACAGCCGAGTCAATATGTCCGTCTGTCTGGCTGTATGTATGAACCCCTCGTTCTCGGTTATGGTAAAAGCTAGAGGTGGAATTCTTTTTGATTTTGGTGTGTTATTATTGCAGTCAGACTTCTTTTTTTTTTAATTTTTTCCACGCCCCTTAACGCTTTCATAATTTTCATAAAACTTTTTTTTGTTAATTTATTAATTAGAAGGCATAGTCGGGCGCGCCGGCTAACTAATGTGGATAGCTTTAACATTAACTAAAAATCAAGTTACTAGCGTCTGAGCTATAAATAAGATTTCTTGGATGCCTTCTAAGAAGTCGCTGTTGCGGGATTGGTCTGGTAAGGCCAGCTGCCAAACGATTCCAATGCCGTTGCAGTCTTTTATTGTACCGGCTGGAGTGGTGATTAATCTGCGTGACAAACGTGGCTAGATTGCGAATATACCACTTGCAGCCCGTGATTACCCTTATGATACGGTACTGTGCTGCTTGTATACGCCTGATTTGGTTGTCGCAAGCGAGTCCTCAAATTTGGCACCCAAATCGCCAAATTGATGCAATTGTAGACCACCAGTTTATTGCTAAGTTAAAGCTTGCTACGCGGCCGCAGATCTAATTCTGATACGTAGCTCCTTTACTCCTTTGCTCCTTAAATATTAGACTACGGTTCAGTATAATATCCAGGTATCTGGCAGTCATGGATTTTTGGACCGCAAGGTAAAGCACACATTTTATGACTTGCTGCCGTTGATGCCAATGTTCCAACACCTCACCCATATACAATCAGCCGCATCATGCTCACAGTTAGAGCGGTATGTGAACCAACCGTGAACCAACAGGAAACGTTATCTCCCAGTCCATCAAGCTGCGGCAAGTCGTAGGTACATGGTATCTCGTTCTCGAGAAATCTCCACTGCAGAGATTCTACTTGATTTATATTATCCCTTTGAAAATCCAACACTTACACATTTTATGCCTTCTTATTATATCGGTTTTTTAAGGACTCATATTAGTACCTAATGGCGAAAACTTAGGATATTGGTTTGGAGATGTTCGTCCTAACTCATCAACAGATACTAAAAATTCGATTGGCTCTACGAACAATTCGCATCCATGGGGGCTGTTTTTTACCGTATTGGGAACGGTACTTCTCGATTTTGATGCAGACGCATGCCAAAGTCCTGCCCGAGCATATCTTTTAGATGTATGCGTTCCCGAGGACCATGCTAAGGGTCTTTCTACATTTACTATAATGGCTGGACTGGGAGGTTTCTTTGGATATTCAATGAGTGGGATTAACTGGGATGAAACAGAAATTGGTAAGTAAAATAAACACTAGTTTTTGGCTGACTCTATAAATTAACATATTTAGGACAGCGCTTGGGTGGACACGTGAAGGCTGTGTTTTCAATTATTACGATTATCTTCATTGCATGTGTTACTTTCACATTAACCAGCTTTTCTGAAATACCTCTGTGGGTCTTATCAAATACCGACACCAACGATTGTATGGATGAAAATGAACCCATTAATGAATTTTTTGAATCTTATGGAACTTGTGAAAACGAAACAACGATTTGTTGCAACGAACAGGTAATTGTAAAATATTTTATTTGTCTTGTTTTTTTTATATACTCGTAGTTTGGAAATCATAAAAGTCTAGTCCATCATAGTAATGCACTGACTGCCAGGGGTTTATTCTATGTACATACATACATACGTAAAACATGGAAACTTGAACAAATTTTATGTAGCGCAATAGGTATCTGTTAAATAATAGAGTTGGCGTAACCGGTTGGATTATTTACAAGCCAATCGATCGAAGCGTCGAAGTGAGTAGACGTGCCTCCAGAGCACTCCGTGTGAACACCGTGTAAAACCTGAAAAACGGTACCGTTAGAGACGGAAACTAGTATCACCTGCGCGGGAACCCTAACCGAACAAAGTGCATATAGTGTGGTGCATATACCTTCACCAGATCCGTGGAAAATCGTTTTTTCACCAAGAGCTGTGAAAATTCATATGCAGCTCCAAAATAAAATAGTGCCACGCAATGAGCTCATCGAGCAACGATAAAGAGAACGAACGTAGAAGCTCAGTGAACCAAAGAAACGGCTTCTACGCTTACTTTTCAACCCGCGATACAGAAATGGATAAAGCTGCGCCTAAGAGCAGCTAGGTTCTACTAACCGCTGAAAACCAAAGAGCATGGTCTTGCTCACCCGCTCTGCTCACTCCGACTCCCGCATCATGGAGTTCGCAGTGTAAAACCCCTCCTCAAATGGAAAACCCAAATTTCGCAACAACAACAAGCAGTGCTACAATTTCTGCAACAGCAGCGACAACCACTGCAATTCAAAATACCGCGACGTCAACGACCGCGACGTCAACGAGTACAAAAACAACAACTTCTGTAAGTGCCAAAGCGGCCCCGGCCACACAGACCGGAATGGACCGATACATTAAAATCAAGCGCAAGCTTAGCCCGCTGGGTAATCCGGCATGCAATAAAACGAAAATAAACCGCGTCCAGAAGATCGACAAAGAACCAGGCAGATCCAGTAGCAACAGATTTTCCCTACTGCAGGAGGTTGAGGAAAACCAACCAGCGCAAGACACCGCAAAAAACCAAAGCCGCCTCCAATCTATATCAGGGAGAAAAGCTCCAAACACTAGTCAACCATATTGAGGCGTTGATCCGAAGCGGTGACAACTTTTATGTTGTCCCGCTTACCAAAGGGAACATCCATGAAACAAAGGTGAAAACTAAGACTGAAGAGCACTTCCGAACCGTGTCCAAATTTCTGGACAACGCTAATAAAAACTATTACACGTACCAGCTGAAAAGCAGCAAGGGCCTACAAGTGGTTATAAAGGGAATCGAACCCGATGTAACCGCGGAAATAATAACCGCCCTTAAAGAAAAGGGTTTCAGACAGAAAGCCACAACCCCCCTTCAAGGTCGAGCTCGAGCCAGAAAGCAAGTTGCTGAAGAAGAACGAAGTCCACCCGATTTACAATCTGCAATATCTCTTGCATCGGAGAATCACTGTTGAAGAGCCACATAAACGCAACGGACCAGTGCAATGCACTAACTGCCTAGAGTATGGACACACTAGGTCATACTGCACCCTCCGGGCTGTATGTGTAGTCTGCGGGGACGCCCACAACTCAGCTCACTGCACTACAAACAAGGACAGTACCGTGAAGAAATGTGGAAACTGCGAAGGCAACCATACGGCAAATTATAGAGTCTGTGTGGTGTACCAGGATTTGAAGAGTCGTATGCGACAAGCGACCGCAACGCGCAATCAAAATCCACAGAATGCGTACAGTGCGTCAAAAACTACGCCAGACGTCTTCTTCGCGAGGTCCTCATTTGGTCCCCTAAACACCACCAACGGCTTCTCCTATACCGATGCTCTACGATCTGGAATGGAAAATCCATTTCAGCCTTACTCACAAAACGGTCAAAGGGCCCCAGAACAGCCACATAGCAAAATGGAAACTATGATGCTTACCCTCCAACAAAGTATGATGGAGCTTATGTCATTCATGAAAACGACCATGCAAACACTTGTTCAAAATGAGAACATGGTAATACAGTTGCTCGTAGCACAACAGTCTAAATAATCTATGCAGACCCTACGAATATCAATATGGAACGCCAATGGTGTCTCACGGCATAAACTAGAATTGTCACAATTCTTAAACGAAAACCATATTGACATTAAGCAACTGGTGGAAACGCATCTAACAAGCAAATACAACTTTCAAATAAGAGGCTATACAATATACCGCACAGATCATCCGGATGGAAAAGCCCACGGCGGAACCGGAGTTCTAATCAGATAACGCATCAAACACCATCTTCACAAAAGGTTTGCAACAAACTTCTTGCAGTCTACATCGATACAAATTCAGTCAAGTAACGGAAGCCTTTCAATCGCTGCCGTTTACTGCCCTCCTCGCTTCTCCATCTCGGAAGGACAATTTATGGACTTCTACAATTCACTTGGCGACCGTTTTATCGCCGCAGGAGACTACAATGCCAAACATACGCACTGGGGATCACGTCTAGTGACTCCCAAAGGAAGGCAATTGTACAATGCAATTATAAATGTGAGAAATAAACTGGACTATGTTTCCCCTGGAAGTCCCACATACTGGCCAACAGACCCACGCAAGCTCCCAGACCTTATTGACTTTGCGGTGACAAAAAACATACCTCGCAACCTAATAAGTGTTAGAGCAGTCTCGGACTTATCATCAGACCACTCGCCTGTGCTCCTAACGCTCCTTCAAAGCCCTGAAATAACCGAACGCCCCTTCAGTCTGACGTCGCTAAGAACGAACTGGCTTAAATACAAGAAGTACGTGAGTGCCCACATAGATCTCTCCACGGAGCTTAACATGGAATCGGACATTGACTACACTAAAAAAAAAATGGAAGAAATCCATCATCATAATGATACCGAAACCTGGAAAAGACCACACATTTCCGACATCGTATAGCCCAATAAGCCATCTATCGTGTTTGTCTAAATTGTTTGAAAAATGCTTGCTAACTCGCATAATACCATATCTGGAAACTTTCAATATTATCCTAACACACCAATTTGGTTTCCGAAAAAACCACGGAACCATTGAGCAAGTGAACCGATTAACATCCGAAATACGCTCAGTCTTTGAACAGCGAGAATACTGTAGCGCTATTTTTCTCGACGTTTCTCAAGCTTTCGACCGAGTTTGGCTTAAAGGACTCATGCACAAAATTAAAACGTATTTGACAACATACACCCACAAGCTACTGGAATCATACCTCTACAATAGGGTATTCTCAGTGAGATGCAATGCAGCTACTACGGGTGAAGCTGGAGTTCCGCAAGGAAGCGCACTCGGCCCTTGTCTATATGTTTTGTATACCGCGGATATTCCTACGAACGAACAACTAACAACGTCAACGTTCGCCGACGACACCGCTATCCTCAGTCGCTCCAAATGCCCAACCCAAGCAACAAACCAACTCGCTAATCATCTCACAGCAGTGGAAAGGTGGCTGGCCGACTGGCGCATTAAAATAAACGAACAAAAGTGTAAGCATGTATCGTTTACTCTTAATAGACAAACATGCCCACCGCTTTCACTAAACGGTATGCAGATCCCTCAAGCTAACGAAGTAACGTACCTAGGCGTCCACCTTTATAGACGACTAACCTGGCGTAAGCACATCGAATGCAAGAAGATGCACCTAAAACTAAAGGCTCACAGCCTCCACTGGATCATAAACTCCCGATCACCACTGTGCCTGGACTACAAGTTACTACTCTACAACTCAGTCCTCAAGCCTATCTGGACGTACGGCTCCCAGCTGTGGTGGAACGCGAGTAGCAGCAACATAGACATCATACAGCGCGCACAATCAAAAATCCTGAGAACTATCACTGGGGCACCTTGGTATGTTAGCAACGAAAACATCCACCGGGATCTTGGCATCCTCGCAGTGAAATATGAAATCCAGAAGCAAAAAGAGTCCTACAAAGAAAAGCTGTCTTCGCACCCAAATTTCCTCGCTCGGGAATTGACTCGGGTATCCAGCGGATCCCGCCTGCGACGCAACGATCTCCCAACCCAGCAATCGATTTTTAGGGCCGTATAATTCTGTACCAGTCAACATGACTGTTAGTTAAGTTAAAAATATAAGATTTTATATACCTCTTGTTAGTCTCGGAAAGAGAAGATTCAGGAAATAAAAGCAAAGTTAAAAAAAAAAAAAAATGTACATAATGAGGGACGACATCTTTAAATTTGGAAATTCCTACAAGTGAGACACAGTAATCTTAAATAAGCAGGAAATCGTTCCAAACATTCGGGCGAGCATAAATTTGTCCAAAAAACATCTGAAATAAAACAAGTTCAGATGATTATAGTTGTGTTATTATTTCATTATTTCCAAATTTTACGGGGGTGCGGAGGGGAAAGGTACAAATGGAATATTAACTTTGTGCAATATATTCTTAATCAGCACCAACAGCCAAGTTCATATAGCCTTGTCTATCTGAAATTTCACTGGCACAGTAACTTTGTACAGTCAATTTCACCATGTATTAATTTGTTAATAAATACAATGCCATGCATCGTTCTACGGTTAGTAAGGTGGGTAGGTTAATTAAAAGTAGTCTACTATGGTAAGGTGCTGGTTTGCTTCCCAGTTAGGGCCACGAAGTGCAAAAATGAAGTTTTTTTGCACCGATCAATGCTGTCTTTGTGAACATATTGGGGACTCCAGACACAAAACCCTAATATATACTTTATATATGTATAAAGTTTTAGCAAGGTATGGGTCATTGAACTCTTTCGACCATCTTTTGACAAATCCCAGTACACCCCTGGCTTTGTTAATCATTAGAGGTCTGCATGAATACAGTCAAAGCAGCATGTACATATCATTTACTAAAGTACTTACGCTTTCGTCCAAACTCTGCATTCTTTTCACTACATTTGCTGCTCTGCAAGCCATGAACAACGAGAATGCCATATTTTCATCCGAGTACTCGAAACATTTACTCTGCATTCACTCATTCAATCCATTACGCTTTGGTTTAAGTTTTACTCATTTCGCATACATCAAAAACAACGCTAACCAATGCGCAATTCACTTTGTTGAAACCGGTTTGACACGCCAAATTTTGAGTGAATTCGTGCAGACCTCTATTAATCATAAGCAATATATGGTCGGTAAATTTAAGATTAGTATGCGGATGCCAAGATCGTCAATAAGCTTTAAACGATCCAGGGCATCACCATTTAGGTTATAAGTAGCAAGCATGGTATTACAATGACAGAAGGTCCTTGTCTTGCACTTAGAGCCATTGAGGTTTAAAAAGGACTAAAGAGTTTTTTTTATAGTGAGTGGGAGATCGTTTATAAACAATGTGAACAATAGCGGACCGAGGTGACTCAGTAACAACCATAAAACCTCATTATTTATTATCAATTATACGTATGCCTCATTCATTACATAGTTTCGTGCGAATTCAATATGCCCATGTTTTTAAGAAGTGTGAATAAATATACCTATAGGAAATACAATGCTACTTTTATAATACATTTGTTCTTTTATAGGTTGTCAACGGGTTTCCAACACAAGACATTAACAAAGAGAACTGTTTCATCAATGAAACGAGTTTTATTGAATCTAAAAATATTGATGATAACACCCCCGATGTTTATGAAGAAGTTAACCAAACAAAGAAATCTGTTGAAATAGAGTCTCTTCATCATTATTTATTATCAATTATACGTATGCCTCATTCATTAAGGATGGTTTGCCTAACAAATCTTTTTTGCTGGATGGCACACGTTTGTTATTCACTCTACTTTACTGATTTTGTGGGTGAAGCTGTATTTAAGGGGGACCCTAAAGCCCCACAAGGATCTGCTCTTCAGACTCGATACGAAGAAGGTGTTCGATTCGGATGTTGGGGTATGGCTATGTACTCCCTTTCATGTTCTGTTTATTCCCTCATTATTGACAAGCTTATTGATCGGTTTAGGTAAGTTAATATAATAACTTTAAATATGTATTTAAGTAATTTCAATATTTAAAGGGCTAAAAATATTTATGTTGGAGGACTTATATTTTATTCAATTGGAATGGCATTGATGGCTTTAACTCGTGCCAAATTAAGTGTATTAATATTTAGTTGGACTGCAGGAGTTATGTACTCAACTCTATTTACCATGCCGTATCTTCTAGTTGCTCATTATCATAATTTATCTACAGTAAGTACCTAAAATATTCTGATAAATATTACATTGATGTATTATTGGTTCATACATTTTTCATTATATTGATCGTAACATGACAAAGAGCATCCATGTACCTTAAGGTACAAATGGTATATTAACTTTGTGAAAATGTATAGAAGGAGACATAAAGTATATAAATATATAAAAATATATTCTTGATCACCATCAACAGCCGAGTCAATTTAGACATGTCCGTCTGTCTGTCCGTCCGTCTGTCTGTCTGTATGTATGAACACCTCGTTCTTGGAGATGTTTTTGGTGTGTTATTATTGCAGGCAATATGTCCGGACTTTTTGCAATATGTCCGTATAACTATAGTGCAGATAATGGCATTCTTGGATCTTTGCCACGCCCCTTTCCGCCCTCGTATTTGCAAAAAAATCGATATCTTCGAAATGGTAAAAGCTAGAGGCATAATTTCCAGTCCAATGCAAAGTTACGTACGGATCGGACAATAAATATATGGCCAATTAAAGTTTTACCCATCCCTTCCCTAGGCAACGGCATGCCGCACATACTGGGTGACGTCACCCGTCTCTTCTAACTTTGTGAAAATGTATAGAAGGAGACATCCCATAGAGGATATATATTCCTGATCAGCATCAACAATTCGTTCGCACGTGTATTCATACAGTAGTGTGTGTATGTATGCACAATACCTACAGAGTGCGTGAATTATTTGAAAAAAATAAAAACATAGAAATGGTTGATAAAGAAAAGAGGTATCTCGTTGTCGAGAAATCTCGACTACAGCGTTCCTACTTGTTTTTATTTGATTTCTAAAATTCATGTAGGCTTTGAACTAATATCTCGAATACCAATGATAAAAAACTGCCGTATTTTGTGGATCCATAATTTAGCAATCTCACAATATGCGATTGAATATTCAAAACAATATGGAATAGGACTACGAATTTGACTTCTGCATGAATGCATCGAAAATGACAAATTTTTTTTTCTCTCTCATAAAATCTGTCCTACTTTGGGACGATCATTAAATTGTGTGTCAGTTCCTTCGTGGTTGGATCTTGCAGTTTGCATCTACCTTATAAAAACATAACAAAAAAAAAACAACAATAACAATTCAACAACAAATCATTCGGGTAGCATAATTAAACGTTTGTCCAAAGTGTGGCATCCACCCTCTAAACGCATCGTTTAAGGCGACGAATTGTGGAACTGTTGTCAAGCAGGTTGATGGCTAGATAGTTTGGGTGTTCGTTCAGCCTTCTTTTGTAACGAACACTGAATCTCCTGCTTAACCCAAGCAACTCGGCAGCTTGTGGATGGTGGAATTGTCGTGCAGCAGGTAGGCGTTGGAGCCCATTTGTATTTGTACTGGTGATCGGGGATCAAGCCGACCTCGTCCAGGATTGGCAGAACTCTGCGTAAAAATACTCTTTCGAGAATTTTGGAGAGTATCACCAGTAAGCTGAGGCCAGATTGCCCTCAGGATTTCCAGGCTTCGGGATGATAATGATCTCGTCACGTTTCCACTGGGTGGGAAAGTAACCGATTTCAAATATATTGGCTAGCAGCTGTAGGCAGTTAGCTCGTAGTTTCAGCGCGGCGGCCTCAATGCCGTCGAAACCGGGGGACTTGTTGTTATTGAAACTCTGTCCGATTTCCTGTCCGACTTCTTCAGTTGAGACCGCGGCGATAACCGACAGATTACTATTTGAAGAGCTTAATAGTGTCTCAGTGGCCACAGCCTTGCTATCAGAGCACAAGCTGAATGGCTGAAACGTGCGATGATAGTGCTTGGCGAACGCCTCTGCTCTCTCCTCATCTGTGCGACACCACTCGTTGTTGACATCTTTGACGGGAGGCGCTCTTATTGCTGGCCTTTTAATGTGACGTGTTACCTGCCAGAGGATGTGCTGTGGATCTCCAGGCTCTAGGGACTCAAAGAAGTTGTCAACAGTTTGGCTGCGAAGGCGGTGCAGTAGGTCCTTAAGTTGCTTCATGGCTCTGTTGAGACTGGTTTTGTCGCGGGGGTTCCTGGAGGCGAACCAGACTCGCCGTAGGCGCCTTTTTCCCGATACTGGAGCAGTAACTTCTGGAGACCACAGGTGCAGGTCCCTTGGGTGCGTTCTTGGAGCATTATTCCGTTGAGGCGTAGCAGTGCCGGCCGCATAGCGGATGTTTATAGTCAGGCTATCCACAGCACTATCGATGTCATCAGAGGACTGGAGCACAGTATCGGGGGATACCCTATCCTCTAGGATTGCCTTGTAGACCTCGGCGTTGGTCCTCTTCGTGGCGTCTTCTTCTCAAGAGGCGAGTTGAGGAGCAGCATCACCGCACTGTGATCCGATAGCAGATTCGCATCGGAGTGACAGGATATGTTTGCCCCGTCAATGCCACTGGAGATGGCAAAGTCAAGAGTGTCTGGGACCTTGAGGGGGTCTGTTGGCCAGTAGGTGGGTTCACCGGCGGAGTGGCAATCCAGGCTTCTGCTCTGTACGCACTTGAACAATTCAGTGCCTCTGCTGTTGCTTTTTTTGGAGCCCCACCACATGTGCTTGGCATTGAAATCGCCGCCGATAATGTACCTGGGACCGAGGCTTTAAGGAGCTGCGCAAAATCGGAGTCTTTGACATAGTGCCTGGGTGGCATGTATATAGCTGCTATCGTAAAGTCTCCAGCTGGGCTGCTGATTCTTACTTGTGGGCACTGTGCCCAGTCGGTAATGTACGCCGGGAGCTCGCAGAATTTAATGCCCTTCTTGATCAGGATGGCAGCTCCGCCTCTTGCTCTGCCATTGGGGTGATTGGCGAAGATGAGTTCGTAGCCACTGATGACGGTACGAGGGTTGGTTGAAGTGAGTCTCGGAGATGAGAATGATGTCGACGTTTTTTATTTTTATGTAGTGCTGGTCCTCAGGCCTGCTCCGAGCCAGGCCGTTCGCGTTCCAGATAGCAATGTGCAGCTTTACTTGCATACTTTGGAAATAACGGTGGTCAGCATCTGCGTCATCTGTGTGAGAACTCCATACGGGCCATCATGGCATTTAGAATATTTTCTTGCTCGGCTACAGGCGCCGGGATGTTGAACGCCTCTTGGTTGCCGTATTTGACAGTGTCGGCGAAACTTCGCTGGTTGCTAACAGCTGGTGAGAAAGTTGAGGCTGTCGCCTAGCTTCTGTTTTGGGCAGTGGATGCGCTTTGAGGGCGGACAGCGCTTTGGCTTTTTTAAAGGCAGAGCACCCTCTGTATGCAGCCGGATGATTACCCATACAGTAAAGGCAGCGGGCCGGTTTTCCATTCTGTCTGGTACAGCTACTTGTGCTGTGTGCTTTGCTACACTTGACGCACATGTGCTCCAAGCGGCAGTAGCGCTGGGTGTGCCCAAAGCCTTGGCAGCGGTAGCATTGCACCACATCATTAAATTAAAGCAGAAGAAAAAGGCTCAAGTCAATACTAACATCGCGCGCTATGCAAGATGTTGAAGAAAGCAGCTAGGAACGACAAGAGGGCATTTCTGAATAGGTTTGCTGAGAATGCAGAAAGCGCAGCCAATGCCAACAACATGCGCTCTCTGTACCGGCTTATTGGCAAAATGTTCGGAGCCAACCAGAAGCAATCCTAACCCGACAATGATGAGCAAATCAAAATATGGCGAGCACGGATATGGCGAGCGCTCGGACGGAAGGCAGTACCAATCAACATTGTGCGAGCAATGTACGACGGTGCGGATATGGATATGGCAAAATTGCACAATGGGAAGATCAGTGCACACTTCCTGACCAATACCGGCATCAAACAATGCTGCCCCCTTTCGCCGTTACTGTTCAACTTGGTAATTTGGTCTGTATGTATGACACCTCCTTCTCGGAGATGGTAAGGCTAGAGGTGTAATATTTTTTGCTTTTGGTGTGTTATTATTGCAGGCAGATCAAGTTTAATTTAAATTTGCATAAAACTGTATTTGTTTCGACATATTTTCCCACTGTATTTAAAAAATCGATATCTTAGAAATGGTAAAAGCTGAGGCAGTCCGCTAAGTCCACTGATCGTCAAACACGTATGTGCAAAATAATGTACGGATCTGACAATAAATATATAGGATATGACCAATTTAAGTGTTACCCACCCCTTCCCTAGGCAATGCCGCACATGTTGAGGTGACGTCTTATGTTTCTTCTTTGACTTCAATTCGTTTGCATACATAAGTGTGTGTATGTATTCACAATACATACAGAGGGTATGTGTGCGTGCTGATTGAAACTTTTGTGAATTATTAAAAAAAATATAAATAAATAAATAAACTGGTTGATAAAGAAAAGAGTTACATGATATCTCGTTCATTCGCCCCCCAGCATTCGCGGAGTAAAGACGTGCGTTCGTAATTGATCCCAAGCAATCCAGCTTAAGTCGCGTTACCGCTCGTGTGCAAAATTTGCATACGAAGCCTATCTTTATCCACTGCAAAGCGGTGGCTTTCTTCGTCGCGAAACCCAACTGCGATAAGCGAGATAAGCGTCGCTTTGCGCGCCGCGCCAGCGGGAGGTCGTTGCGCCAGCGGGAGGTCGTTGACTTCTTCGCATCGATAATTGGAATATCAATTGCTTTATACGTCGCTCCCCCCCTCACCGAGGAACATGGACTGGCAGTCTCCTCCACGCCAAGCCACTGGCACAGTCGCCAAGAAGAAAAAGACAACCACATGCTCAGAAAGTGACAGTGATTCCAGCGATCTGATTGTACCTGGAGAAGCCAGACGCAAGAATCCACTGAAGAAAACAAAACTCCCAGATGGCCCATCCACCAGTTCCGAAGCCATGGCGAAGCTAAAGAACAACAGGTTTGCCGTGCTCTCAAGTGATGATAACGACGAGGACGAGGATGTTACAGCTGAGAAAAAAGAAGAACAGTCGCCTAAGCCCAAGTCCATAAAACCTCCGCCAATATTCATCCCGGACGTAAAAAATATTACCGGTTTATTGAAGATGATCACCGACCTAGTTGGTAAGAACAATTCCTTCACCTACAAGGCGGGTAACGACAACAGGGTAAGATTGATGATGCCGGACAAAGAGAGCTTCTCAGCCCTCAAAGCGCAATTGGATCTCCAAAACAAGCGTTATCAAACCTTCCAGCCACGGGACGAACGCGCCTATAGGATAGTGATTAAAGGTTTGCATCACTCCACGCCCAAGGAAGACATAAAAGCTGACATGCAGGACAAGGGTCACACCATAAGGGACCTACGCCACGCAATCAGCCGTACATCCAAAACGCCATTGTCTATTTTCTTCGTCAACCTGGAACCGGCCAGTAACAACACTGAAGCGTTTAAAATCAATCGGCTTTGTAGATCTGTGGTCACTGTCGAGCCGCCGCGCAAATTCGATGATGTCATCCAATGCTACCGCTGTCAGGGTTTTGGACACACGCAGAAATACTGTCATTTGGAACAAAAATGTGTCAAGTGCGGAGGCGGGCACAGATCGAGTGAGTGCACCAAACGGCGTGATGAACCTGCCTTCTGCCTCCACTGCTTAGGAGGACATCCAGCTTCCTACCAAGGCTGCCCTGCTTTTAAGAAGGCTAAGCAAGCAGTCGGCTGCTCCAAAAGTCATCCGCCCTGTACCCGTCTCCAGTCAAACCAGAGAGCAGTTTGCACCACCAGTCAGCAGCCAATTGAGATTCGCTGACGCGCTCAAAGGCCACTCCCCCACTCCCAAACAACCAACACCTACAGAGGAACCCGCACCCAATCCCATGGAGGCCATGATGACTCGGATGGAGTCAATAATGGAGAAGATGATGGAGAAACTGTTCAATCAGATGACCATAATGATGAAGTACATCATTAGCAACATATGCCACAAATAAGTCTCCACATAGCCATATGGAATGCGAATGGCCATTTCAAAAGGGATCGATGTTTCAAAAATACACTGTGCCATAAATCACCACCTTTTTTCTGACCATTGCGCAGTTACCCTCCTGGTTAACATACCAGTTGCAAAAAAGGTGGTGCGGAAGCCCATGATTACCAAAAAAACCAATGTTGGGCTTTACAAATCCTGGCTGCTGGACAGGTCCGATCCTGAACCGATCCTCAACACTCCCGGCGATGTGGACGCTGCTATTGAGAAGCTTGCCCATGAGATGCACACCGCCGCCAGAATGGCTTCCCCAATAGCCCCTGCAACTCCCTTGACGAGCCCTAGGGATCTACATCTCTGGACCCCAGAAGTTGCCACCCTGGTTGCTGAGCAGGTAAAGGAGCTGCTACACAATCTTCGAAAGAGTGCATTTGAAGAATTTCTCAGCAATGTTGAGCCAGGCGATCCACAGCATAACCTCTGGCAAGTCACCAGACATATCAGGAGGCCTATTAAAAGAACAGCTCCCATACAAATGGCTAATGGCGATTGGTGTCGTACTGACGAGGAACGAGCTGAAGCCTTCGCGGAGCACCTGCATGCCGCATTTACGCCCTTCACTACATGCACTCATGAGGAACACGAGGCAACTCTTGCATTTGTCGAACAGCCCAGCCACAGCACCTCATCAATCGCGCCGACCACTGTAGAAGAATTGGAAGAGGAGATCTCCGCACTCAAGGCCAGCAAATCACCTGGAGCTGACGGTATCGACGCATTGGCCGTCAAACTACTACCTCGCCCTTGCATTCAAACCCTAGCCAATATATGCAACAGGTGCTTCTAGATAGGACATTTTCCCACCCCATGGAAACACGCTGAGGTTATCCTCATACTCAAGCCTGGAAAACCTGAAGCCAATCTCGCCTCCTATCGTCCGATTAGTCTACTGGCGGTCCTCTCCAAAATACTTGAAAAAGTATTTTTGCGTAGAGTGTTGCCAGTGCTGGACGAGGCTGGTTTGATCCCGGATCACCAGTTTGGCTTCAGGCGACTGCATGGTACGCCAGAGCAATGCCATCGACTTGTAGCCAAAATACTCGAAGCGTTCGAGAGAAAACTTTACTGCTGCGCTGTCATGCTAGACGTTAAGCAGGCATTCGACAGAGTCTGGCACCCAGGCCTGCTCTATAAGGTGAAAGCGTCCCTCCCGACTGCCCATTTTGACTTCATCAAGTCGTACATTGATGGAAGAACGTACCATGTCAGATGCGGCACAACTCTATCGTCACCAAGGGATGTTCGAGCTGGAGTACCGCAGGGAAGCGTTCTGGGTCCCATACTCTATACCCTGTTTACCGCAGACATGCCAATCGCTTATGACGAAAGCCTACTCGTGGCAACCTATGCCGACGACACTGCTTTCCTGGCTCCAGCAGCAGCCGACGGGACGCATCAGAGTCCATCCAGGGACAACTGAATACTCTGGAGGCCTGGCTACGGAGATGGAACATAGTTGTCAATGCCGAAAAATCCACCCAGACAACGTTTAGCTTACGTCCAGGTAACTGTCCGCTTGTCAGCCTCAATGGCTCAACCATTCCATACGAAGCGACTCCCAAATATCTGGGAATGACACTCGACAGAAGGCTCACATGGAAAAAACACCTAGAGCGAAAAAGGAAGCTTATCAGCGATAGAGTCAAACAGTACTACTGGCTCATCGGCGGCAGATCCAAGCTGAGGCTCCAAACGAAGGCGCTAGTCTACAAAGCCATTATTAAGCCCATATGGACTTATGGCATCCAGTTGTGGGGCACGGCCAGCAAATCCAACCGTGCGATCATCCAAAGATGCCAAAG
>JAJJHQ010003572.1:27367-38503 GCA_021223825.1 Drosophila ironensis | reverse complement strand
TTGCCCCCAAGGGGAAAAAAACTAAAATAAAGTGAAAAAAAAAAAAAAAAAAAAAAAATGATATCTCGTTGTCGAGAAATATCGACTACATTGTTTCTACTTTTTGTTTGTAAAAAAAAAAACGAAATAGTATGCATTTTCATATTTTAATAAATCAAATACATTATAAGCAAGCCGAACAAAAAAAGCAACGTTTATGTACTATTTTGATGACTTTCCAGACATGTCCTGATAAAACAAACTTTAATGTTTCCTCTTCATTTATTTTTCAGTTTCAATCAAATACAAATGGCACCACTAACGGATCTATTGTGCGAGGATTGGGCACTGATATAGCAATTATAAGCAGTATGGTATTTCTGGCCCAATTTATTCTTTCGTTGTGTATGGGTACGATAATAAAAGCATCGGGAACTACAACATCAGTTATTTGTACAGCCAGCCTATTAAGTTTTTGTGGAGCATTATCTGCCACAAAAATTATGTATCTAGAATTGTAAAATATTTTCCAGTGTATTTAAAAAATAAAAGTATAGTGTCCATAATTGCATCGATGAAATTATACTTGTCTTTTGTGGGGGAAGCAAATATTGTGCCAAATATTCAAGACAAGCCAGCTGCAGGCCGCGGAACAGATCCCGCACATCCCGCCCGAACCACGACCAAAGAACGGTAACAGCATGTTGTTGGTGCTTGTGGACGGTTCCCGAAGTGGACAGACCTGGTGGCCTTGAGAACGGTCACGCTATAAAAGGCCTTCCGGGAGCACATACAATGATCACATATAATGGTACGCAGTTCACGAGCAGGGCATTCACAAAGTTCCTAGAGAAACTCGGCGTAAAGAACCAGCTTACAGCCCGAAGGAGAACCCGACGGAGAGGACGAACCGAACAGCGGTGGCACAATTCGAGGGCCAGGACCAGCGGGAATGGGACGAGAAACTATCGGAGATCATACTGGCGTAGCTGGAGCCGAAGGAAAACGCACAGAAGCTGAAGGAAGTCTTTGAGATCGTGAGGAGGAACCTGAAAGCGCCGGCACAGGAGCAGGCAAGGCATTACAACCCAAGGCGTTGGCCGTAGAACCCGAAGGTGGGAAAGTGGCCTGATTGCGTTATCCAAGGCAGCCGGTTTCGTTGCAAAGTTCGGGTGCCCCTATGAAGTCGTGACACAGTCATAGCCCCCGGTCATCTTCGAGCTAAGGAGTAATGACGGAAAGACTACAAGGACTTCGGTTCTGGTTTGCTCTGGTTTTTGACACGTTATAATAGCATTGAAATTTTGGGCGTAACAAATTTTCGTAATTTGGTGTTTGGAGGTGTGTGTGTAAGAGAAGTGCGCGCCATGTTACAATGTTATTGACTAATTAATTAATTAATATAAAATATAATACTTAAAACCCTAAACAAATCAAAATCGATTACCATGAGTCACAACGACGTTCGCACACATCGTCAACGTGATCAAGACGAGAGACGGCTCTCAGTACAAAGAAACAATGCTTTTAAAGCAACCGAGCATAATGAAAGCTCTGATCAAGCGCGGTCAATTACCCCCAACTTGACCGAATTCTTTAACGTAGAGAGTAATATAGCGCGTTCTTGCTCCCCTCGCTACCATCGATGTCTCTGCGGCCTAAGAGCCTAGTAACTAGCTTCGAAATTTCCCTGACAATGTCAACAGTAACAACAACAACCACCGCGCCTGTATCGACAGCGCGTTTAACGACAACAACAGCGCAAGCCCTAAAACGTCTGCCGCTGCGCTGCCCGAAAAACAAAACAAAAACAATGTACAAATTAAGCAGGCTGGGCAGACTGGTTTGGAGTGCTACATCCAAATCAAAAGGAAGTCGAGCCCCCTAAATTCTCAACACAAAATAACCCGTGGCAATGCTAGCATAGCTGCAATAGCCCATAAGTTGAGCTAGAACCAGAAAACAAGCCCCTGAAAAAATACGAAGTGCACCCTATATATAATATTCACTTCCTGCTGCAACGCCAAATTACAGTAGAGGAACCACACAAAAGCAATGGTCCGGTGCAATGTGCGAACTGCCAAGAATATGGCCATACAAGGTCATACTGTAAATTGCGGCCGGTGTGTGTGGAGAGCTTCAAAACTCGAAAAAGTAACTGCGGTGGCATTCACATTGTCAACTATAGAGGTTGCCCAGTTTATACGGATCTGAAAAGCCGCATCCACCAGGGAGCAATTACTGCCCGCGCCCAAAACAAAACATTAAAAGTCTCCAGAACAAACCCTGAAGTCTTCTTCTCGATCCTTCCTAGGACCCATAAACTCTTACAAAAATGTGACATATGCCCCTGCCTCAAAAACTCTATTCATGCCATCAGCACACCAAGAACCGAACGCGGCTCAGCAGAATCAATCGCCGGAGCAGACATTTTTTTTTTTAATGTAATATTAATTTTTAAAAACGTTGATAAGCCATTGCGTCCTCTTGTCCAGAGATCGGCGGGGTGTCTACGCTTCTGTCTTCTTCTAGTTGTTTGGTCGGCTAGAGACGCTGCTAGGTGGTTTGGTTGAGCTGTGAGGCGTTCGTTGTAACGACTCGAGTGCCGGGTAATCTGCTCTCTGACGGAGGGGATGTGAAGATCTTCTGCTAGGGCGCTGTTTCTAACGTACCAAGGCGCATTTGCCATCATGCGCAGCGCCCGGTTTTGTATCCTTTGTACTCTCATAACGTTAGTGTCTGAGGCCGTGCCCCATAGTTGGATGCAGTACGTAATTGATGGCACCACGATTGTTTTAAATAGCAAAACCTTGTTGCCAAGGCTGAGCTTGCTTGTTGGTTTAAGCAACCAGTTTAGCTTATTTAGCTTTGTCCTGCACGTAGCTGCTATCTTTTCCGTGTGCTGTTTCCAGGTAAGCCGCTTGTCTAGGATTAGACCAAGGTACTGCGCCTGGGGTGATTGAGGGATGGCGACAATGTTGCTCAGAGTGGAGCAACAATGTTGCGACTTAGTAGGACTTGACAAATCTGATGTGTACAGAGCAGAGCTTGCGAATAACTGTCAGCCGTTTTTACTCTTGCGCTCTCTTTGCGAGCACAACCGAAAAAAAACATACTCTCTCGGTCTTGCTCTGAACAAGACCCTTTTGCTCTCTTCGATTAGGTTTTCGGTTGACCGATTTCCGAAGACCTTTTGTATGGGTCGGTCTTTCAAGAGCAGTTCGTAAAGACCCGAACGAGAAACGGTCTCACATTGAGTGTCAGGACAAGACCGATTGACTAAAAAACTCAATGCAAACGGTCTTTTACTCTTACAGTGGTTCGAAGCTTATTTCGTGCAAACGCTTAAAACTATTATAAAATATAAAATTCTTAAATTTAATATTTTATTGGGCCTCCCTTTTGTTTTTAAACGGTTTCCCATTGATTCCACTAATTTTTTTTGTGGTTTCAACCGGAATTTTCCTCCACTCCTTCAGTAAGGCAATCTTCAGCTCATTTTGTTGCTTATTTTTCCTTTCGTGATCGCCTGGTCCAAAACCTCCCACATATTCTCTATTACGTTCAGGTCTGGAGACCTGGTAAAATCTGGATCGGTCCAGTATACCCAATTTTTCAGAATTTTAGTCAATAAAGAGTTTATTTTGTTCTTGCACCAAATAAGCTTCGAATCACTGTAAGAGTAAAAGACCGTTTCCCAAATGGAACACAACGAAAGGGTCTTGAAACAACCGGACTGAAACAGAATAGAAAAAATCGGTTTCGGTCTGAGAACAATCGGTTTCGGTCTGAGACCCGAAATATCGGTTGCTCTCTGAGTCTTTTCGTAAAGGGTCTCGAGAAGACACTTTATTTACAGACAGAGAAACGGTCGACCGTTTTTTGCAAGCTCTGGTACAGAGTGTACAGAACGGGACCCAAAACGCTTCCCTGCGGAACGCCAGCACGGACAGTTCTGATGCTTGACCGTTCCCCTCTCACCTCGACCATAAATCTTCGATCAAGGAGGTATGATTTCAGTAGAAGAAATTGGCCAGTCGGGAGGAGTGACTTAAGCTTGTGAGGTAGGCCGTAATGCCATACGCGGTCAAAGGCTTCCTTAACGTCGAGGAAAATCGCAGAGCTGTATTGCTTGTTTTCAAAGGCAGTTAGAATATGCTTAACAACTCGATGCGCTTGCTCTGGGGTCCCATGCCGATGTCTAAAACCAAAGTGGTGGTCAGGGATTGCGAAATGCACTCTTGTTACTCCCATAATTCTACTTAAAAATATTCTCTCGAATATTTTAGAGAAAGTGGGTAGCAAGCTTATAGGACGGTAAGACTCTACAAGATTCTCCGGTTTTCCAGGATCTGGTATCATCGTAATCACAGCGCACTTCCATTGGGAGGGAAAGTGGTGGATACGTAACATCGAGTTAAATAGGAGAACGAGGAACAAGATTCCCTTTTTTGGTAAAGCCCTGGCAACTCAGGTATCGATGCCATCAAATCCCGGCGCTTTATTGGGATGTAGCTTCCGAATTTGCAGGCAAACTTCTTCTGGGCTGACATGTTGGATCGGAAGGGCATCCGGGGAAGGTGCATTTATGAAGGCCACTGTTTCTTCAACCTCTTCTGAGCTCGCGAGGTTGAATGGCTGGAAGCGTTTCTCCAGTTCGTCTGCAAAAGCTATAGCAATCTCGGAGTCAGACCTGCACCATGTATTGTCAGTTTTCCGTATCGGAATCTTTCGGAGCGATTCATCGATATATTCGCGCTTGGTTTGGTGCAGAAGTTTTTTAAGATCGTCCTCAGCCCGGCGGTATGCCCTTTTGTCGACTGGGTCTTGGGATCTCATGTATCTGCGACGTAAGGATCTTTTCAACCTTACCAAGTCCATAACTTCAGGTTTTGAAAGTGCCTGAGGTGGATTGGGGCGGTGTGAGACTTGCCCACAGGTTGAGGATTCGGCAGCGATATGAATGCTCCGCACAAACATCTCTACAGCATCGTTGATGTCCTCAGGAGAGCTTAACACCAGATTGAGGCTAACAAGCCGGTTGACTGCTGCTTGGAAGCGCGGGATGCTCGCATTTCGAGGGAGGATGCGAGGCCTATTACAGGTTGTTGGCGCAGCTACTCTTAGCTTTATAATTAGTGGGATGTGGTCCGAGCTAAGCTCCAGGCTTTCTGTGATGGACAGACACTCGGTCCGTATCCCTCTGTAGGCTGCAAAGTCAATCGCTGTTGGAGTTCTCTGGCTGTATGGATAATGCGTAGGACCGCCAGTTGCAAGGATCTGGACGTTTGATTTTTGTACGACGTCCGCAAGGGCGCTTCCTCGGGTGGTTGCGATTCGGGATCCCCAGAGGCGGTGGTGGGCATTCCAATCACCTGCGATCAGAAAATTCGTTCCCAGATCGTCAAAGAGCTTCTCGAATTCGTCAGCAGTACATTGGAAGTTTGGTGGACAATAAATAGACGCAATACTTATTTCACCAAGGTCAGTTTTAACTTTCACAGAGACACATTGAACATTCGGACTTTGTAGACAATAGCATTGGTAGCATTTAAGACCAGATTTTATTATTGTGGGAACCTGCTGCGAAGAGCGAGAGCGAGGGCGGTAGCAGCGACGTCAGCGCTGACGTCAACGATTGATTCCTGTACGCCTGCTCTTTATGTACCTTTAGTCTAAGACAGCTGGGAGTGTCCACCAAGACCACGGGCAGCGTTAGCCTAGGAGTTGGGGGCCGCTGATTTTGGCTGTATAGTACCAGCAAACTGCTGGGGGACGGTGCTGCGTTGGGATGGAGCGCTTTTCCTACGATTAGCAACTTGCTGATAGACGACACAGCCTTTGTAGCTAGCTGTGTGTTCACCGCCACAGTTTGCACATTTGACTGGATGTACTCCTTTAAGCAGGCCTCCAAGCCGTGTTGCAGGCCACATCTGACGCAGTTGTACGGCTTTTGGCAATGGTTTTTTGTGTGCCCGAACGCTTGACAACGATGGCATTGGGCGACATCATCCTTTTTGTAAGGCAGTTCAACTTGAACCCGTTGGCGGCAAAGCGATTTGATCTCGTGGATTTCTTTGTTGTTTGCAGCTGGTTCTAGTTCAACAAAAACCAAGTTTATGTGCTTGGTTTTGTCGAAGCGGCTTCTTGGTCTGTTAAGGAACCGAACCGAGTGACCCGCTGAGGTAAGGCTTTCCTTAATGTCAACATCCGGGACGGAATGATGGACACCACGGATGACGAAACGATAGGATCTGTCTTCTTTCAATTGCCAGGAATGGTACGTGTGGGAACCTGCTGCGAAGAGCGAGAGCGAGGGCGGTAGCAGCGACGTCAGCGCCGACGTCAACGATTGATTCCTGTACGCCTGGCTTATGTACTTTTAGTCTAAGACAGCGATCGATGAAGCAGCATCGCCGGTCCACAAATAAAGTGTGAAATTGTCTTAATTACTGAACCAAACAAATTATATATTCATTGTGAAAGGAGGTGATTATTGGGTTAATACATTGGCGACGAGGTAAAACTAAAAAAAAAAAATAATAATAAATAAATAAAACAGCAGCGATAACTAACATGTAAATTAAATACACATACATATGTACATATGTATTTGCAAGACGTAATTCCGTGATATTACGGTACTTGGTGTAAATATATGTGTCGTTTTCCTTAGTCCTCTCTCCTCTTGTACTCTACTTGTTCTTCTGCTCTTATTGTGCTCTACCACCGGCAACATACGGTAAATGCTCACGTTGAGAGTGGTAAGCTAAACGATTATGTAGAAAAAGAAATAAAGATGAGCGGGAGACCAAATCTAATGAAGAGAGAGTGCAAAAAGAGAGTTGATCAGGATTCAAAGATAACATAAGCCTAATTAAAAGAGAGTGACTGAGTAACAGTTGGTTGCAAGTCAAGAAAAAGAGACACAAAAGCCTAATTAAGGGAGTGACTGAGTAACAGTTAGTTGCAAGTCAAGAAAAAGAGACACAAAAGCCTAATTAAGGGAGTGACTGAGTAACAGTTAGTTGCAAGTCAAGAGAATCATTCTAGAAGACGTGAGATGACTCACGGGAGAAATTTTAATTTTAAACAACGAGATACCATGTACCTCATTTCTTTATGAACCATTCCTTTGATTTTTTTTTTTTTTCAAATAATTCACCATATTTTCGTTTGTTGACATCAAAAAAATCAGCAGGTGCACACATACACACAATACTGTAGAATACACGTGCGAACGAATTGAAGTCAAAGAAGAGACGGATGACGTCACCCCAGCGTGTGAGGCATGCCGTTGCCTAGGGAAGGGGTGGGTAAAACTTTAATTGGCCATATCTTCTATATTTATTGTCCGATCCGTACGTAATTTTGCACGTACGTGTTTGACGATCAGTGGACTTATTGAACTGAAAATTATGCTTTACGCTTTTACCATTTCGAAGATATCGATTTTTTTGAAAATACGAGAGCGGAAAGGAGCGTGGCAAAAATCCAAAAATGATTTTATCTGCGCAATAGTTAAACGGACATATTGCAAAAAGAAATAGGTCTCTAGCTCTTATTTTGTCTAAGTTATCGAAGAAAATTCAAATACAGTTTTATGCAAATTACGAAGGCGGAAAGGGGCGTGGCAAAAATTTGAAATAAACTTGATCTGCCTGCAACAATAACACACTAAAAGCAAAAAGAATTAGACCTCTATCTCTTACCATCTCCGAGAACGAGGTGTTCATACATACAGACAGACGGACAGACGGACGGACGGACAGACGGACATGGCTATATCGACTCGGCTGTTGATGCTGATCAAGAATATATATACTTTATGGGGTCGGAGATGTCTCCTTCTGGCTGTTACATACATTTGCACAAAGTTAATATACCATTTACCTTAAGGTACATGGTATAATGAAATAAATAAAATTCCTAACTGGGCAACAGTACGTTGTAAGTTAAAAAAAAAAAAAAAAAACCCTATTACACAGAGGAATAATCTGTTTGTACAAAGGCAGTTAGCCTTGTAATAAGCTGACATAGTCAGAGGCAGTTTGCCAAAATAATGAATAAATGAAATTTTGGTTTTCGTTTCACTTCCAGAATTCGTATAAAGAGAAAATGGGTGAAAATATAATTAAACCTTTCCTGTGCGAGACTATTGACAAATCATTGTTACGTACCGAATGGGAAAGATGGTTCCGCGCATTTAAAATATATATCGATGCTGAAGAAATTGAAACACCTATCAGGAAACCTATCAGGAAACGGAATAAGTTGCTTTACTTGGGAGGCGTGCAACTGCAAACGGTTGTTTTCTTCTTACCCGATGCTCTTGTAGACCCGGGTAATAACACAGAAGTCGACGTATTTTTGGTACTGGTGCAAAAGTTAAATGATTATTTTTCACCGAAACAAAACTCAACCTTCGAACGGCACATGTTTAGGAGCCTTTCACCTTTGGAAGGTGAGAGTTTCGCAAAATTTATGATTCGGCTACGCCAGCAAATACAGAAATGCAATTTCGGCTCCACTAAGGCCAAAATTGAAGAGATCTGTTTGAAGGATAAGATTATGGACTCCTGGACTTCGCTGGAATTGAAGAAAAAGCTGCTGGAGAAAGAGCACACCTTGACTGAAGTAATCAAAGTTTGTAGAGTAGAAGAATATATTATTAAGCAATCACAATCAATGATTTCTAAGTCGGAAAGAGAAACAGTAAATAAAATATTATTCCGGAAATCGAGCAAGGGTACGGAATGCGGTAGATGTGGTCGACGATAACTAGACATGCCCTGCGCGACAAGTCAAATGCAACAAATGCTTACGGTTCGGGCATTTCGCCCGCCAGTGCAGAACGAATCTCAAACGACAGTTCACACAGCCAAACAACGGTGGCACAAAGCGATCACGGATAGATGTGCGGCAAGTGCAAGATGAATACGCTGTTTCCGGAACGAAACCGACCAAGGAAGAATGTTTCCGGATTTGCAGCGATGATGAAGGTGATGAACAGATGGAGTGTTCAATAGGAGGGCAGCTTGTTCCCCTTATCATCGACTCAGGCTCGCGGTTTAATCTGATTTGCCAAGCTGACTGGTTATTAATGAAAACAAACAAAGCCGTAGTTTTCAACATTAGATCCACCTCGGAAAGACAATTTCGAGGTTTTGCTTCAAACCAATTGCTTAACGTAATTTGTGTGTTCGAGGCTCCCATATCAACAGGCTCAGATAAAGAGATCATTGCTTCATTTTATGTCATTGAAAATGGAAAACAATCGTTACTGGGCCGAGAAACAGCGATTAAATTGAACGTCTTAGCATTGGGATTACAGGTTAGCCGAGCTGAGTGCATTACTCCATTTCCCAAGTGGAAAGGAGTAACAGTCAAGTTATTAATCGACCCTAGCGTTAGGCCCATACAACAGCCAATGAGACGTATACCAGTTGCCATCGAAGCTAAGGTACTAAATAAACTAGAGGAGGCTCTAAGCAGTGACATAATAGAGCCAGTGGTCGATCACAGTCCTTGGATCTCGCCCATCGTAATAGCCTTCAAAGAAAATGGCGACATCCGGTTGTGCTTGGATATGCTTGGATATGGCCAATCGAGCGGTGATGAGAGAACACTACCCACTGCCTACTTTCGAGTCATTTATGACAAAGTTGAAAGATGCAACGTACTTTTCAAGGCTCGACTTGAAAGATGCATATCACCAATTAGAACTGGACGAGGCAAGCCATCCAGGCGAATCCGCAATGAAGCGTCGTTTACGCTCCAAGGTTTGGTGGCCTGGCATAGATCGTGCGGCTGAAAAGTTTGTAAAGTCCTGCAGAGATTGCCTCCTAGTTGCGCAAGCAAACAACCCAGCACCGATGAGTAGAACACCATTTCCAACGGGTCCTTGGATATGCGTGGCTTCCGATTTGTTGGGACCATTGCCAAATGGCGAATTCTTACTCGTTTTCATTGATTATTACTCGCGATACATGGAGTTTAAATTCTTGCGTTCTATAACATCAACGACTATTATCGAGGTAATGAAAGAAATTTTCTGCAGACTGGGTTTTCCCAAATACTTACGGACCGACAATGGACGGCAGTACATCAGTAGTGAGTTTAAAGAATATTGCAAGATCTGTGGCATAGAGCAGATCAGAACTCCGCCTTACTGGCCTCAGGAAAATGGGGAGGTTGAGAACAACAACAGATCGTTAGTGAAGCGTTTAAAGATCGCATACCAACACAAAAGTAACTATAAAGAGGGGGTACAGAAATTTGTGTTGATGTATAATGTAACCCCACATAGCACCACAGGTACTGCTCCTACGCAGTTAATTTTTAACAGGCTGATCCGTGATAAGATGCCAGGGATTCAGGATTTAGGAGCGGAAGTATTAGACTCAGAGGAACGAGACCAAGACTGCATTGCAAAACAGAAGGGGAAAGAATCAACTGATAAAAAGAGAGGGGCAAAGGAAATTGAGATAGGAGTAGGCGACAAGGTCCTAATAAAAAATGTTGTGTTCCCACATAAGCTAACACCGAACTTTGACCCTACCGAATACGACGTTATAGAGAGAAAAGGAAACATAGCAACAGTGTCAAGAGATGGGAGACGTTTAACCAGGAATATTTTTTTTTTTTTTTTTTCTCACTTCAATTGAGTTTATTTAATATCTCCCCTGATGTGGGCAATAATTAAGTTACATGACAGACATTGACAGGGGATATGGTTACATACATTAGCGGGGGATCATTATGAGACAGTATTCACATGGCAGCAAGGAAAGGGAGATCGAGTGGGTGGGCCCTCTGGAGACGTCTTGACGTGGTGCTGTTGTCCAGGAGGTTGATGGCCAGGGTGTTGGAGTGGTTTGACAGCCTATCGGAGTATCGCGTACTCCTTTTTACGATTTCCTCGTGGACCCAAGGGATGTTGAGTTACTTGTGGATGGTGGCGTTGTCGTGGTATGGATGCGCCTTGGCGATGATGCGGAGAGTTTTGCTTTGGCATCTTTGGATGATCGCACGGTTGGATTTGCTGGTCGTGCCCCACAACTGGATGCCATAAGTCCATATGGGCTTAATAATGGCTTTGTAGACTAGCAGCTTCGTTTGGAGCCTCAGCTTGGATCTGCCGCCGATGAGCCAGTA
>JAJJHQ010003572.1:5837-27025 GCA_021223825.1 Drosophila ironensis | reverse complement strand
GCTCGTGCTGGAAGCCAGGAAAGCAGTGTCGTGGGCATAGGTTGCCACGAGTAGGCTTTCGTCATAAGCGATTGGCATGTCTGCGGTAAACAGGGTATAGAGTATGGGACCCAGAACGCTTCCCTGCGGTACTCCAGCTCGAACATCCCTTGGTGACGATAGAGTTGTGCCGCATCTGACATGGTACGTTCTTCCCTCAATGTACGACTTGATGAAGTCAAAATGGGCAGTCGGGAGGGACGCTTTCACCTTATAGAGCAGGCCTGGGTGCCAGACTCTGTCGAATGCCTGCTTAACGTCTAGCATGACAGCGCAGCAGTAAAGTTTTCTCTCGAACGCTTCGAGTATTTTGGCTACAAGTCGATGGCATTGCTCTGGCGTACCATGCAGTCGCCTGAAGCCAAACTGGTGATCCGGGATCAAACCAGCCTCGTCCAGCACTGGCAACACTCTACGCAAAAATACTTTTTCAAGTATTTTGGAGAGGACCGCCAGTAGACTAATCGGACGATAGGAGGCGAGATTGGCTTCAGGTTTTCCAGGCTTGAGTATGAGGATAACCTCCGCGCGTTTCCATGGGGTGGGAAAATGTCCTATCTGGAAGCACCTGTTGCATATATTGGCTAGGGTTTGAATGCAAGGGCGAGGTAGAAGTTTGACGGCCAATGCGTCGATACCGTCAGCTCCAGGTGATTTGCTGGCCTTGAGCGCGGAGATCTCCTCTTCCATTTCTTCTACAGTGGTCGGCGCGATTGATGAGGTGCTGTGGCTGGGCTGTTCGACAAATGCAAGAGTTGCCTCGTGTTCCTCCTGAGTGCATGTAGTGAAGGGCGTAAATGCGGCATGCAGGTGCTCCGCGAAGGCTTCAGCTCGTTCCTCGTCAGTACGACACCAATCGCCATTAGCCATTTGTATGGGAGCTGTTCTTTTAATAGGCCTCCTGATATGTCTGGTGACTTGCCAGAGGTTATGCTGTGGATCGCCTGGCTCGACATTGCTGAGAAATTCTTCAAATGCACTATTTCGAAGATTGTGTAGCAGCTCCTTCACCTGCTTGCAGACCCTGTTGAGAGAGTTTTTGTCTCTTGGATTGCGAGTCAGCATCCAGACCCTTCTGCGGCGTCTTTTCTCAGCAACCAGGGTGGCAACTTCTGGGGTCCAGAGATGTAGATCCCTAGGGCTCGTCAAGGGAGTTGCAGGGGCTATTGGGGAAGCCATTCTGGCGGCGGTGTGCATCTCATGGGCAAGCTTCTCAATAGCAGCGTCCACATCGCCGGGAGTGTTGAGGATCGGTTCAGGATCGGACCTGTCCAGCAGCCAGTATTTGTAAAGCCCAACATTGGTTTTTTTGGTAATCATGGGCTTCCGCACCACCTTTTTTGCAACTGGTATGTTAACCAGGAGGGTAACTGCGCAATGGTCAGAAAAAAGGTGGTGATTTATGGCACAGTGTATTTTTGAAACATCGATCCCTTTTGAAATGGCAAAGTCCAGAACATCCGGAATCTTATTTCGGTCAGTGGGCCAATAAGTGGGTTCACCTGGAGAGTGGCAATGAAGCCCATCCCGCTGAATGCACTTGAAAAGTGCACGCCCCCTGGGGTTATTCAGTCGCGAGCCCCACCAGTAGTGCTTCGCTTTGAGGTCGCCTCCGAGGATGAACTTGGAACCCAGGCTACTGAGAAGTCTTGCATATTGGGCCTCACAGACGCAGTGTCTGGGTGGCGTGTAAGCTGCAGCAATTGTGAGGTCTCCACGTAGGCTTTGCACGCACACGCTTGCACACTGGACCCAGTCTTCCTGGATCGCAGGCATCTCAGTGAAGCTGATGCCATTGCGGATGAGTAGAGCAGCTCCACCGCGAGCTCTGCCATTTGGATGATCAGCTCGGATAAGGTCATATCCGTAGATGCGGAAAAAGGATCTTGGATTAAGGTGGGATTCGGAGATGAGGAGGATGTCCACACTGTGGGTTTTAATGAAGTGTTCAACTTCGGGCCTGCTCTTACACAGGCCATTCGCATTCCATATGGCTATGTGGAGACTTATTTGTGGCATATGTTGCTAATGATGTACTTCATCATTATGGTCATCTGATTGAACAGTTTCTCCATCTCCAGGAATATTAATCACCTAAAAAAAGATACCAATAAGGAGTCCGTCGGACAGTAGCTCCGATCCTGGTTCCTTTCCACAGGTACATGTGACCCCACCAGAAGAGTTAACAAACACGCAACAAACGGAACACCAGCCAGCACAGACAGCCGGGATGGAACGTCCAAGCTCGGACCAAGGGTTGAAATTAAAGCTGGTAAAAAAAGGAGGGATGTGGGAACCTGCTGCGAAGAGCGAGGGCGGTAGCAGCGACGTCAGCGCCGACGTCAACGATTGATTCCTGTACGCCTGGCTCTTTATGTACTTTTAGTCTAAGACAGCGATCGATGAAGCATCGCCGGTCCACAAATAAAGTGTGAAATTGTCTAAATTACTGAACCAAACAAATTATATATTCATTGTGAAAGGAGGTGATTATTGGGTTAATACAGTACGGAGCTTTTTTAAGGTTCAGAGATTTAGTAATGGCTCTATATGTATCCGAATCTTTAGCAAGAATCGAAACAGAGTTGTTACAATGACATTTTAGGGAGTATTTTGACGGGTGAACAATTTTGTCTGTGGATTTGTCTGTTCTTGGCTACTAGACGGTCGGCTTGTATTGTTGTTTTTGCCTACGGTGTTGTTGCTACCCTGTATTAGGCTGGTACTGGGTTTATCAGGAACGTTGGGACCCACCGCTTGTGGAACTTTGACGTGCTCGGTGTCCGTATCCATGTCCTGCAGTTCTGCAAAACGGTTGGCAGAGTCTCTGGTTTTAGGGCTATTGCAGTTTCTCAGAATTTTGGCGGCCGAATTTGATGAACCAGAGTCAAGACGGCGTTTGTTTGCCGATCTTGGGGACCACCAGTCCTCATCATCTCCGTTTATGGCTGCTACTGCTGGATCCGGTGCGTGGCTTGAGGCGATTGGTTGGCTTGGTTCCATTGACTTTAAGACCTGCTGTACTCTTTGTTGATGCGGCGCCACAATCTTGCTAATGTTGAAGTCTTCATCGGAGTCCGAAGGAATGGTTTCGAAATTGGATAGCGATGTGCACTGCTTTACCGACTTTTAGAACCTTGTAGAAACTTCGCCCGATTTCCGAAAAGGTGATTGTGGCCTAGTGGGCAAGCGCAAGCCTCGCGGTCCAGCGGCACCCCCGGCCCCAATCCACCAAGGGCCGGATCGAACTTTTATGAAAATTTATTTTCTTTTATTTGAGACTAGCTTAATCTCAACCTTGAACTGACCCCGGGATGTGAACTCAGATGAACCCGGGATGTGAACGCAAAAACTGCACTTTCCGAGTTACTTGTTTTCGCTTATAACAGAGTCACTGTAATATTTGCCACTGGAGTGGACTTGTCCATATAGTCTTTATTATGTGATTCGAAGCTATGCAAAAACGCGTCTGCATTCCACGAAAGCATGATCGAGACTGAACTGAGTTGGAGGCCTATTTTTTAATTGTCAGGTTTACAATTTAACTCTGAACTTTACAGCCAAACTAAATGAGGATCACACGGACTCTGATATCTTCGTGGATTGCCCTTCCTTGCTCCATGGAAGATTCTCTGGGGATCGGTCTGAGCTGGAGGACTATGTTTTAATTCGCAGGCTTCCAATTTACCTCTTAACTTTACAGTGAAACTAAATGAGGATCACATGGAATCAGATATAGCTTTACAGCCAAACTAAATGAGGATCACACGGACTCCGATATCTTCGTGGATTGCTGTTTCTCGCCACACGGAAGATTCTCTGTAGATCGAACTAAGTTGGAGGCCTATTTTTTAATTGTCAGGTTTACAATTTACCTCTTAAATTTACAGCCAAACTTAATGAGGATCAACCGAACTCCGATACCTTCGTGGATTGCTGTTTCTCGCCCACGGAAGATTCTCTGGGGGTCGGTCTGAGCTGGAGGCCTATTTATACCATGTACCTTAAGGTACAAATGGTATATTAACTTTGTGCAAATGTATGTAACAGCCAGAAGGAGACATCTCCAACCCCATAAAGTATATATATTCTTCATCAGCATCAACAGCCGAGTCGATATAGCCATGTCCGTCTGTCCGTCCGTCTGTCTGTCTGTATGTATGATGGTAAGAGATTGAGGTCTAATTCTTTTTGCTTTTGGTGTGTTATTGTTGCAGGCAGATCAAGTTTATTTCAAATTTTTGCCACGCCCCTTTCCGCCTTCGTAATTTGCATAAAACTGTATTTGAATTTTCTTCGATAACTTGGACAAAATAAGAGCTAGAGACCTATTTCTTTTTGCGCAGATAATGCGCAGATAATGTCATACTTGGATTTTTGCCACGCCCCTTTCCGCTCTCGTATTTTCAAAAAAATCGATATCTTCGAAATGGTAAAAGCTGAAGGCAAAATTTTTAGTCCAATAAGTCCACTGATCGTCAAACACGTACGTGCAAAATTACGTACGGATCGGACAATAAATATAGAAGATATGGCCAATTAAAGTTTTACCCACCCCTTCCCTAAGCAACGGCATGCCGCACACGCTGGAGTTCGTATGTGTATACATACAGTAGTGTGTGTATGTGTGCACCTGCTGATTTTTTTTATGTCAACAAACGAAAATTTTGTGAATTATTTGAAAAAAAAAAAATAAAATCAAAGAAATGGTTCATAAAGAAAAGAGGTACATGGTATCTCGTTGTCGAGAAATCTCGACTAAAGCGTTCCTACTTGTTTTTAATTGTCAGGTTTTACCTCTACACTTTACAGTCAAACTAAATGAGGATCAACCGAACTCCGATATCTTCGTGGATTGCTGTTTCCCGCCACACGGAAGATTCTCTGTGGATCGAACTGAGTTGGAGGCCTATTTTTTAATTGTCAGGTTTACAATTTAACTCTTAACTTTTTAATTGCGATCGAACTTCCGAAGTGAATAGACCTGCCTCCCGAGCGCTCCAAGTAAACTCCGTGTGGAACCGGAAAACCAGTACCGACAGTGGCGAAAAATAGTACCCCCCGTGTGGGAGCCCAAAATCAACAAGGTGCACATGGTGTGGTGCATCTTTCCCCACCGGAGCCGTGGAAAATCGAGTTCTTCGCCGTGAAAAATAAAACCACGTGCTCTAAAAAAGAAAAGGACACAATGAAGCGTTAAGCTTCGAAGGCTTGAGCTTAAAGCTTAAAATAGCGGTATATCTTATTCGCAAACCGCTTCAACCAATTCGAGAACCATACAAAAGCCTTCCAAATTGTGTATTCGTCGCATAGCCGGCACATGCCGGCTAATCACCTCACAATTCGTTATCTCTGGCGCTGACTCGCGCAGTGTCGTCAAAACGACTCAACAAAACAAAACACTTTAATTATTCTACGAAAATATGAATTCAACTAAGAAAGAGTTAATGAGGACGATCGCTGGTGAAACAGCAGCAAACTTTCGTGCTAGCACAATCGCTAGCGGTGAGCTTAACGCATATGGCATAGCAGTATCAACCAGTTATGCAGCCTATGTCACTAGTACTGTGACTACAACTCATAGTCCATTATATACTTACACTACATCATCACCCAGTATATGCAGTAGCGTATGCTCAACACCAAGGTCTCCTGAAGCATTAAGCACTCCTTTAGACTTTCCCCCTTTACCCGGAGTCCATGAATCTAACCCACCTAGATGGCAAAAAATCCAGAGCCAGAAGAGAATGGTGATATCGAACTCACCAAATACTCAACGAAAACGTGCCGATACTCGAAATGTAGAGCCCAATGAATCTGTGACAGCTAACAGGTTCGAGTTATTATCAGATGATGGCGAAGAGATGGACTGCAATAGTGTGGAAGGACCATGTACTAGCGTCGCAGCAGCGGCCATTCGCTCGCACACTGCTTCTAAGGTCAAAGAAAGAAACGTACAAAACAAGAACGAGAATGAACAAAGTAAAACTAATTTACACATGATAACTTCTGCTCCTACTGGCATCCCAAAACCACCACCAATTGTCTTGATGGATGTGACAAATGTGAATGAACTTCTTATAGCTATCGAGGAAGTTACAAATCTTGAAAATGTCGAAATCAAATCCTCTATGGGCTCCACTCACAGAATCTTCACTAAAGACGCAGATACTTACAGGAATGTAGTGCGACAATTAAAAAATCTAAAAATAGAATTTCATTGTTATCAATTGAAAGACGAAAAGCCGTACAGAGTTGTTGTACGAGGGTAACACCATTCACAGCTCCATTGCAACATCAAAGAGGACTTACTTAGACAGGGGCACAAAGTCTTATCAATTTTTAACCCAAAAAGCAATAAGAGCGGAGAACAGATGAATCTCTTTTTCATTACTATAGAAAAGAGCCTAAATAACAAAGAAATACTTCAACTACGATCTCTATGCGGCCAACGTGTCAGTTTTGAAGTAGCCAGAAAAGCACAGGACATTGTGCAATGTCGGAGATGCCAATCTTTTGGTCATACGGCCAATTATTGCTACAGACCATTTATCTGTGTCTCATGCGGTGAGTACCATAAACCAGAGTATTCAGTTGTCCCTGGATGGACTCTGATGCGTCCCGTCGGCTGCTGCTGGAAGCCAGGAAAGCAGTGTCGTCGGCATAGGTTGCCACGAGTAGGCTTTCGTCATAAGCGATTGGCATGTCTGCGGTAANTATCAAAACTTACTTAAAATGAACACTAATGTACAGAAAATACCAAAAGTGGGTATAAACACAAACTCTGCACCTAAACAATATGAAAATGCACATCCCAACACGGAAAAGCAACATAAACGACCAGGTAACCAAACACATAGGCTAAAGGACGCCAATCAACAGCAACATCACCACAGTGCAAAAAATCAGGTACAAGTTTTCTCCGATGTGTCACAACAGCAAAATGCACAAGAATCTAAACTAGAAATGGCAGTCGCATCACTCACAAAAGCTATTGAGGGACTCCATGTAATGCAAGCCCAGATGCTGCAGATGCTGGTTGCAATTAACGCGTAACTCTCACAATGTCCCAAATAAAGATTCTTACTTGGAATACGCGGGGTGCTGCCGATAAAATGACTGAAATCGGCCACCTTGCGGAGAGAGAGAATATTGACATTCTCCTTCTCACTGAAACGAAGACATCCAACCTCAAACTATTTGGATATGAAGCCTATACTGCAAACTTACCAGACGGCAGCCGCAGGGGTGGAGCTGCAATCTTGGTGAATAAGAAGATCAATCACTTTCCCATTGAACCAATCGTCCATGCCAAAGCCCAAATTGTGGGTGCTCAAATTCTAACAGGTATTGGACAAATATTTATCGGGGCAAGTCCAGCTTCAGCTGGACTCAATCAGATTTCGACGATATATTCGCTAACTTTAACTTCCCAAGACTATTTATCAGCGGTGATTGGAACGCAAAACATCCATGGTGGGGATCTGCGAGCACATGTCACCGAGGTAACGTACTAGCTGCTAACGTCTTCTCAATTAACGCCAACATCCTAGCGACTGGAGCACCAACTTACTACTCAAGCGCAGTAAATCGAAGACCATCCTGTTTAGACTTTTCAATTTATCGCAACATACCGCACAATAAGCTAAACATCAGAGACAGCTGGGACCTTGAATCTGACCACCTATCTCTCATTACTACTTTGAAAACAGAAGCCACACAATATAGTCAACGTAGGCAACTTCTCGGCAAACACACAAATGTAGCTGTTTTCAAAGAAGAATTATGTAGAACGACACACCTAAACATCGACCTTAATTCTGCTGCAGATATTGATGAAGCAGTAGACCTCTTCTCTACTAACGTGAAAAATGCGGCGATGAGAGCAAACGTGTACACTGCAAATAATCATAGTAGAGCCCTCATATGCCAATCGAGTAGAATCGACCCAGCTATTGCAGAGATTCTGGTCCGGAAGAGAGCTCTGAGAAGACGTTATATTCGAACGCACCGTCCTGAGGACAAAGTTCAATGGCATAGATGTGCCAGAGAACTTCACAAAGCCATGTCTGAATTAAAAAATGCGCAATTTGAACATATGCTGACCAACATGGATTATTCGAATGATCCCATTTTTAATATGTGGTCCTTTACCAAAAAAGTTAAAAGAATGCCACAGAAAGTCACGCCTCTGAAGAACATCAATGGTAACTGGTGTCGCTCCTTAGAAGAACAAGTTCAAACATTTGCGGAGCATCTTGGCGACAGATTTACCGCGTATAATTTCGCATCTGAGGAGGACGTCAACAAAATAAATGAAATATTACAGCGCCCATTCCAGATGTCACCTCCAATAAGACATATCAGCCTGTCAGAAGTTTCAAATATGATACGCACACTCAAAAGACGAAAGGCTCCTGGTCACGATTTAATTAGCAACGCAGTACTTAAAATCCTCCCCAAGAGAGCCCTACTATTTATCACATTGATATTTAATGCGATACTTAGAGTCCAATATTTCCCGAAAAAATGGAAGAGTGCTAGGATCAGTATGATTCTTAAGCCAGGGAAGCCGGAACAGGATCCAAGTTCATACCGGCCTATTAGTCTCCTGCCTTCCTTATCTAAGGTTATGGAAAGACTGATCGCTTCCCGACTAACAAAACATCTAGAGGTTAATGAAACTATCCCAATGCACCAGTTCGGATTTAGAGCTGGTCACAGTACGGTGGAGCAATTGCATCGTGTTGTTAACCACATATTGAAAGCATTTGACCACAAAGAATATTGCAACGGTATTTTTCTAGACATACAGCAGGCATTTGATAGAGTATGGCTCCCGGGCCTCCTAGCCAAAGTCAAACTAGCGCTGCCAGCTAATCTGTTTGAGCTAATCAGATCGTTCCTTACAAACAGAGACTTCTGCGTTCAGTCCAGAGACGCAATATCTGCAAACGTTGCCATTGCAGCTGGCGTCCCACAAGGAAGCGTCTTAGGGCCGATACTGTACTCCATCTTTACAGCAGACATCCCCAAGCCAAGCTATAATCAAATTATCAGTGATAATAGCAAAATGTTACTGGCCAGCTTTGCTGATGACGTCTGCTTCCTCAACTCCTCGAAAAGTGAGACTGAGTCGTCACAAGCGTTGCAAACGTATTTGAACGAATTCGAGGAATGGGCAATAGCGAACAATATTAAAATTAATGAAAGCAAATGTGTAAATGTTTGCTTCACGTTACGACGAAACACCACACCCGCAGTCCATATTAATAATGTGCACATTGAGCAAGCGTCGAAGGCTAAATACCTAGGCCTCACACTGGATAAACGTCTAACCTTTCGGGAACATATCGCCAACGCCGTTAAAAAGTGCAACGTTAAGCGGAATCTTTTATATTGGATGCTAAATAAAAAAAGCAAATTACCCATGAGATGCAAGCGCCAGATTTACCAGCAAATCATCGCACCAACTTGGAGATACGGAATCCAAATCTGGGGTGTGGCGGCTGCGTCCCACCGAAAACGACTCCAAACTTTACAGAATAAGTCATTAAGACAAATCACTGGCTGTGAGTGGTACGTTAGTGGCGAAACGCTACACAAAGACCTAAATCTGAGCCTTATTGAAGATCAGATATCGTTTTTCTCAAGCAGATATAACGATCGACTAACTGCCCACCGCAATCGTCTTGCTCGGCGACTACCGGGGGCTATTCCTATTCGCAGACTTAAAAGGAGATATTTTGTGAAAAATGCGGCGATGAGAGCAAACGTGTACACTGCAAATAATCATAGTAGAGCCCTCATATGCCAATCGAGTAGAATCGACCCAGCTATTGCAGAGATTCTGGTCCGGAAGAGAGCTCTGAGAAGACGTTATATTCGAACGCACCGTCCTGAGGACAAAGTTCAATGGCATAGATGTGCCAGAGAACTTCACAAAGCCAGGTCTGAATTAAAAAATGCGCAATTTGAACATATGCTGACCAACATGGATTATTCGAATGATCCCATTTTTAATATGTGGTCCTTTACCAAAAAAGTTAAAAGAATGCCACAGAAAGTCACGCCTTTGAAGAACATCAATGGTAACTGGTGTCGCTCCTTAGAATAACAAGTTCAAACATTTGCGGAGCATCTTGGCGACAGATTTACCGCGTATAATTTCGCATCTGAGGAGGACGTCAACAAAATAAATGAAATATTACAGCGCCCATTCCAGATGTCACCTCCAATAAGACATATCAGCCTGTCAGAAGTTTCAAATATGATACGCACACTCAAAAGACGAAAGGCTCCTGGTCACGATTTAATTAGCAACGCAGTACTTAAAATCCTCCCCAAGAGAGCCCTACTATTTATCACATTGATATTTAATGCGATACTTAGAGTCCAATATTTCCCGAAAAAATGGAAGAGTGCTAGGATCAGTATGATTCTTAAGTCAGGGAAGCCGGAACAGGATCCAAGTTCATACCGGCCTATTAGTCTCCTGCCTTCCTTATCTAAGGTTATGGAAAGACTGATCGCTTCCCGACTAACAGAACATCTAGAGGTTAATGAAACTATCCCAATGCACCAGTTCGGATTTAGAGCTGGTCACAGTACGGTGGAGCAATTGCATCGTGTTGAAAGCATTTGACCACAAAGAATATTGCAACGGTATTTTTCTAGACATACAGCAGGCATTTGATAGAGTATGGCTCCCGGGCCTCCTAGCCAAAGTCAAACTAGCGCTGCCAGCTAATCTGTTTGAGCTAATCAGATCGTTCTGCAAATAGAGACTTCTGCGTTCAGTCCAGAGACGCAATATCTGCAAACGTTGCCATTGCAGCTGGCGTCCCACAAGGAAGCGTCTTAGGGCCGATACTGTACTCCATCTTTACAGCAGACATCCCCAAGCCAAGCTATAATCAAATTATCAGTGATAATAGCAAAATGTTACTGGCCAGCTTTGCTGATGACGTCTGCTTCCTCAACTCCTCGAAAAGTGAGACTGAGTCGTCACAAGCGTTGCAAACGTATTTGAACGAATTCGAGGAATGGGCAATAGCGAACAATATTAAAATTAATGAAAGCAAATGTGTAAATGTTTGCTTCACGTTACGACGAAACACCACACCCGCAGTCCATATTAATAATGTGCACATTGAGCAAGCGTCGAAGGCTAAATACCTAGGCCTCACACTGGATAAACGTCTAACCTTTCGGGAATATATCGCCAACGCCGTTAAAAAGTGCAACGTTAAGCGGAATCTTTTATATTGGATGCTAAATAAAAAAAGCAAATTACCCATGAGATGCAAGCGCCAGATTTACCAGCAAATCATCGCACCAACTTGGAGATACGGAATCCAAATCTGGGGTGTGGCGGCTGCGTCCCACCGAAAACGACTCCAAACTTTACAGAATAAGTCATTAAGACAAATCACTGGCTGTGAGTGGTACGTTAGTGGCGAAACGCTACACAAAGACCTAAATCTGAGCCTTATTGAAGATCAGATATCGTTTTTCTCAAGCAGATATAACGATCGACTAACTGCCCACCGCAATCGTCTTGCTCGGCGACTACCGGGGGCTATTCCTATTCGCAGACTTAAAAGGAGATATTTTGGGCTGCTGCTAAGACAACCTTAAGATAATACTAAATAATAATAAAATATACAAAATTCATACACCTTTAAACAAATTATCATAAAAATTAATTATAATTATAATTAAGAGATTTGTACTTAAGATAACATTTAGGTTAAAGGCTTTAATTAGATCTGTTCCTGAATTGAATTATATTATAATAAATATGTTAATTAATTAAAAAAAAACCTCTTAACTTTACAGCCAAACTTAATGAGGATCAACCGCACTCCGATATCTTCGTTTCTCGCCACACGGAAGATTCTCTGTGAATTGAACTGAGTTGGAGGCCTATTTTTGAATTGTCAGGTTTACAATTTACCTCTTAACTTTATAGCCAAACTTAATGAGGATCAACCGAACTCCGATACCTTCGTGGATTGCTGTTTCTCGCCCCACGGAAGATTCTCTGGGGATCGATCTGAGCTGGAGGACTATGTTTTAGTTGTCAGGTTTACAATTTACCTCTTAACTTTACAGCCAAACTAAATGAGGTTCACATGGAGTTAGATATCTGCGTGTGGTGCCCTTCCTTGCTGCATGCAAGATTCTCTGGGGATCGGTCTGAGCTGGAGGACTATGTTTTAACCCTTTCATGCCCGAATTAAAATGGGCGTGGCTAAAAATTTTTTGAGTAGACATTTAAGCTATAGTTGACCCCAATATCAACTGATAAAAATTTCAATATCCTAGGTGTCCTGGTTCAGGAGCTACAGGATGTTGCGTATATGCAACATTGGGCAATTGTGGTATAATTTATATTCAACTTGATTTTTTCAAATGCCGTTTATTTATGTATATTTATGTATGATAGGGCACGAAACAATTTTTTTGGGGATTGGAGCACAAGTGCACATTACATTTGCTGCATTTGCAGCTTGGAAATCCAGTCCTGCATATCCTGCATCTTCCTCTTTTTCCCCATTCCAGACAATGATTATAACCATCAAGTCGTAGTGATTTTGCTGGGTATGCAACATAAGCTCTTTTACGGGGGTTTGATTTAGAGCCCGAAGAAGAAGCTACTGATGGTGGGCTTGGACATCCGGTAGCCGGAATCAAGTCGTAGTTCCTCTTGGCGCCGCGGATAGCCTCGATGCAGTGCATCACAGTTGGCGCAGCAGATCCCGGGACACCTGCCAACGGCGACAGTGCTGCCAACACGACGATACCGGCCAATGATTTTAACCATCAAGCCGTAGTGATTTTGCTGGGTCTGCAACATAAGCTCTTTTACGGGGGTTTGATTCAGAGCCCGAAGATGGAGCTGGTGATGATGGAGCTGGTGATGATGGGGATGAATTCATTGTCAAAAGGAGTGATGATGGACGACCTCTCTTTTTGGCGACAACTGTAGTTTGACTTATTCATATTTGAAATCGCTTGATCCTCGTCCTCGTTTTTGAAGGTCCTTTTCACTGATTAGAGCACAATTTTTCAATCGGTTGCTTCTAATTGTAGCAACGGCCAATATGCCTTTCTGTTTCAGAGCAATCATCAAGCTTATTGACGAAAACCAATTGTTAAAAAACAGTTTGAAATTTTGGTGTACTGTTAAATTGGATGATAAAGATAGAACTATATCTATCTTTATCTTGGCCCAAGCCATAGCCATAGTTCTCCTATAGTTCATCCGCATAGAAAGTTGTAAAATATTCCATGGGTGTTTTTACCGCATTGCTGCATAATACACTTTTCCAAGTGGTGTCGCTTTCCATAAACTCTGCATTCCTCCACCTCAAACTCTTCAAATCAATTTTTTCCATCACCTCCTGTACAACGTGATTATTTTCACTCAAATTTTCATCATTTTCGCTTGTAATAAATTGGTCAATCAAAGCAACTTCCACATTTTCTGCTCTGTTATCCAAATTTTGCAAATTTTCTTCTATAATCTCGTCCATATTTCGATCTTCTTCTTCTTCATTTTCCTCATCAGCCGAATCATCCCAATCAAAGTTGGCAAATTTTTCAATCTCAGCTTCAGTCAGACCTTTTGGGCGCATCTTAGAATATGTATACAACAAAAATTTATTTTCCGAAAATTACCACAATGGACCAATGTTGCATATACGCAACTCGATATTTACAAAAATATTACAAACAAACTAAATAATATTTTCATGCGGGGTTTTGTTTTAAATACTCACTTACCTTTCTTTAAAAAGTTTCTAAACTTGGTATTAGGATGAAGTAATTATTTTAATGTTTATTTAACACTTTTCATAAACCACTTTTTTTTGCACAATGAATTTTTCAACCACTCTCTCGGAAAAATAGCTACAAACTGAACGCGTTTGCATCTGACTACCGAACAAATATGTATAATATATCTCAACACATGCAGCTTTTGTTAGCCGAAAGAATTAAAACAAAAAGAATTAAAATAATGGTAGATATAGGCTCATCAATACAATGTTGCGTATATGCAACTGCGGGCATGAAAGGGTTAATTCGCAGGTTTACAATTTAACTCCTAACTTTACAGCCAAACTAAATGAGGTTCACATGGAGTTAGATATTTTCATGCCCCACGGAAGATTCTCTGGGATCGGTCTGAGCTGGAGGCCAATTAGATATCTTCGTGGAGTGCCCTTCTTGCGCAACGGAAGATTCTCTGGGGATCGGTCTAAGCTAGAGGAGTATTTATACCATGTACCTTAAGGTACAAATGGTATATTAAGTTTGTGCAAAGTATGTAACATGGAGAAGGAAGCGTTTCCGACCCTATAAAGTATATATATTCTTGATCAGCATCAACAGCCGAGTCGATCTAGCTATGTCCGTCTGTCCGTCCGTCTGTTTGTCCGTCTGTCCGTCTGTATGTATGAACACGTCGTTCTCGGAGATGGTAAGAGCTAGAGGTGTAATTTTTTTTTGCTTTAGGTCCGTTATATGTGTACGCAGGTCGATTTTATTTCAAATTTTTGCCACGCCCCTTTCCGCCTTCGTAATTTGCATAAAACTGTATTTTCTTCGATAACTTGAACAAAATAAGAGCTAGAGACCTGTTTTTTTTTTGCATTAGGATTGTTTAACTATTATGCAGATAATGCCATTTCCAGATTTTTGCCACGCCCCTTTCCGTCCTCGTATTCGCAAAAAAACCTATATCTCCAAAATGGTAAAAGCTAGAAACTTAAATTTTAATCTGCTAAGTCTGATGATCGCCTAACACATGCATGCAAAATTACGTTCAAATCGGACAATAAATATAGAAGATATGACCAATTAAAGTTGTATCCACCCCTTCCCACGGCAACGGCAAGAGAGGTACATGGTATCTCGTTGTCGAGGAATCTCGACTACAGCGTTTCTACTTGTTTATAATTGTCAGGTTTACAATTTATCTCTAACCTTTACAGCCAAACTTAATGAGGATCAACCGAATACCGATATCTTCGTGGATTGCTGTTTCTCGCCACACGGAAGATTCTCTGTGAATCGAACTGAGTTGGAGGCCTATTTTTGAATTGTCAGTTTTACAATTTACCTCTTAACTTTAAAGCCAAACTTAATGAGGATCAACCGCACTCCGATATCTTCGTGGATTGCTGTTTCTCGCCACACGGAAGATTCTCTGTGAATCGAACTGAGTTGGAGGCCTATTTTTGAATTGTCAGGTTTACAATTTACCTCTTAACTTTATAGCCAAACTTAATGAGGATCAACCGAACTCCGATATCTTCGTGGATTGCTGTTTCCCGCCACACGGAAGATTCTCTGTGGATCGAACTGAGTTGGAGACCTATTTTTTAATTGTCAGGTTTACAATTTAACTCTTAACTTTACAGCCAAACTAAATGAGGTTCACATGGAGTCAGATATCTTCGTGTAGTGCCCTTCCTTGCTGCATGGAAGATTCGATGGGGATCGGCCTGAGGTGGAGGACTATGTTTTAATTCGCAGGTTTACTCCTAACTTTACAGCCAAACTAAATGAGGATCAACCGAACTCCGATATCTTCGTGGATTGCTGTTTCTCGGCACACTGATTGCTGTTTCTCTGTAGATCGACCTAAGTTGGAGGCCTATTGTTTAATTGTCAGGTTTACAATTTACCTCTTAACTTTACAGCCAAACTAAATGAGGTTCACATGGAGTCAGATATCTTCGTGTAGTGCCCTTCCTTGCTGCATGGAAGATTCTCTGGGGATCGGTCTGAGCTGGAGGACTATTTTGTAGTTGTCAGGCTTACAATTTACCTCTAAACTTTACAGACAAACTAAATGAGGCTCACATGGAGTCAGATATCTTCGTGTAGTGCCCTTCCTTGCTGCATTGAAGATTCTCTGGGGATCGGTCTGAGCTGGAGGCCATTTTTTTGATTGTCAGGTTTACAATTTAACTTCTAACTTTACAGCCAAACTAAATGAGGATCAACCGAACTCCGATATTTTCGTGGATTGCTGTTTCTCGCCACACGGATTGCTGTTTCTCTGTAGATCGACCTAAGTTGGAGGCCTATTGTTTAATTGTCAGGTTTACAATTTACCTCTTAACTTTACAGCCAAACTTAATGAGGATCAACCGCACTCCGATATCTTCGTGGATTGCTGTTTCTCGCCACACGGAAGATTCTCTGTGAATCGAACTGAGTTGGAGGCCTATTTTTGAATTGTCAGGTTTACAATTTACCTCTTAACTTTATAGCCAAACTTAATGAGGATCAACCGATCCTCATACCTTCGTGGATTGCTGTTTCTCGCCCCACGGAAGATTCTCTGGGGATCGATCTGAGCTGGAGGACTATGTTTTAGTTGTCAGGTTTACAATTTGCCTCTTAACTTTACAGCCAAACTAAATGAGGTTCACATGGAGTTAGATATCTTCGTGTAGTGCCCTTCCTTGCTGCATGCAAGATTCTCTGGGGATCGGTCTGAGCTGGAGGACTATGTTTTAATTCGCAGGTTTACAATTTAACTCCTAACTTTACAGTCAAACTAAATGAGGTTCACATGGAGTTAGATATCTTCGTGTAGTGCCCTTCCTTGCTGCATGCAAGATTCTCTGGGATCGGTCTGAGCTGGAGGCCAATTAGATATCTTCGTGGAGTGCCCTTCTTGCCCAACGGAAGATTCTCTGGGGATCGGTCTAAGCTAGAGGAGTATTTATACCATGTACCTTAAGGTACAAATGGTATATTAAGTTTGTGCAAAGTATGTAACATGGAGAAGGAAGCGTTTCCGACCCTATAAAGTATATATATTCATGATCAGCATCAACAGCCGAGTCGATCTAGCTATGTCCGTCTGTCCGTCCGTCTGTCTGTCCGTCTGTATGTATGAACACGTCGTTCTCGGAGATGGTAAGAGCTAGAGGTGTAATTTTTTTTTGCTTTAGGTCCGTTATATGTGTACGCAGGTCGATTTCATTTCAAATTTTTGCCACGCCCCTTTCCGCCTTCGTAATTTGCATAAAACTGTATTTTCTTCGATAACTTGAACAAAATAAGAGCTAGAGACTTGTTTTTTTTTTTTGCATTAGGACTGTTTAACTATTATGCAGATAATGCCATTTCCAGATTTTTGCCACGCCCCTTTCCGTCCTCGTATTCGCAAAAAAACCTATATCTCCAAAATGGTAAAAGCTAGAAATTTAATCTGCTAAGTCTGATGATCGCCTAACACATGCATGCAAAATTACGTTCAAATCGGACAATAAATATAGAAGATATGACCAATTAAAGTTTTATCCACCCCTTCCCACGGCAACGGCAAGAGAGGTACATGGTATCTCGTTGTCGAGGAATCTCGACTACAGCGTTTCCACTTGTTTATAATTCTCAGGCTTACAATTAACCTCTTAACTTTACAGCCAAACTAAATGAGGATCAACCGAATACCGATATCTTCGTGGATTGCTGTTTCCCGCCCAACGGAAGATTCTCTGGGGATCGGTCTGAGCTGGAGGCCTATTTTTTAATTGTCAAGTTTACAATTTAACTCGTAACTTTACAGCCACACTAAATGAGGTTCACATGGGGTCAGATATCTTCGTGTAGTGCCCTTCCTTGCAGCATGGAAGATTCTCTGGGGATCGGTCTGAGGTGGAGGCTTTTTTTTAAAATGTCAGGTTTACAATTTAACTCTTAACTTTACAGCCACACTAAATGAGGTTCACATGGGGTCAGATATCTTCGTGTAGTGCCCTTCCTTGCTGCATGGAAGATTCTCTGGGGATCGGTCTGAGCTGGAGGCCTATTTTTTAATTGTCAGGTTTACAATTTCGACTCCATGTGAGCTTCTGAAGCGAACAGACGTGCCTCCGTGTGTGCTCCGTGTGAGAACCGTATAAAACCGCAAAAACCTTACCGACAGAGACGGAATTTAGTGTCCCCCGCGTGGGAGCCTAAATACAATCGAGTGCAAACAAAATAGTGACAGTGACACTCATAGTGTTGTGAAAAATCGCAATTTTCTGTGCGCAAAAATAACCACCGGATTTCCGAGCCTCCCAAAGCATAGAACTTTAATGAACTTAAAAAGCTCTCCAAAGTTTGGGAAGCATGGCGCCGCCGCCTAGGAAAAAGGCCAATGTCACAATCTTCAGCGACGACTCCAGCGATTCCAGCGATTTCGGCGAGATAAAAAGGAAGACGGCAAAAAAAGGCCAAGTCAGACGAGAAACCCACCACCAGCGGTGCTGCTCAAGCCAAAATGAATCTTGGGGACAACTCCTTTGCTCTCCTTTCATCAGACGATGACAGTGATTGTGAGGACGAGGGAGCGATCGGCTCCAGCGAGAGCGAAATGGACGTTGATCAAGCATCTGGCAAAACTAGAAAGAAGAAGGTAGCCAAAAAGTCGCCCAAAACCATCAAGCCCCCATCAATCTTTATCCCTGATGTCAACAACATTGCGGCGCTGATCTCAACCATCGAAACCATCGTTGGCAAGGAAAAGATTTCTCATACAAGGCCGCCAGGGATCAAGTGAGAGTTATGATGCCATACAAGGAGTCGTACTCGGCACTAAAGGCCAAGCTGGATGACGCAGATAAGAGGTATTACACCTTCCAGCCTCGAGACGAGCGAGCCTACAGAATTGTGGTCAAAGGGCTGCACCACACCACCCCCGCCGAATTCATCAAGGAGGAACTCGCCCAATGTGGGCACACCGTGCGAGAACTGCGCAATGCTATTGGCCACTTAACCAAGTCGCCGCTCCCGCTCTTCTTTGTGAACCTTGAGCCGGCTAGCAACAACAAAGAGGCGTTCAACATCAAACGTCTATGTAAATCGGTTGTGTCCGTGGAACCACCCCACAAGCGAAACGACATACCTCAATGCTACCGCTGCCAAGGATTCGGCCACAGCCAGCGGTACTGCAACATGCAGACCAGGTGCGTAAAATGCAGTGGCGAGCATAACTCTATTGAGTGCACCAAAAAGCCTGAGGAACCGGCCAAGTGCGTCCACTGTAGAGGCGACCACCCCGCCTCGTATAAAGGCTGTCCCGCTTACAAAAAAGCCAAGGACCTCAGCGATCCCGCCCCCACCAGATCTAAACCGTCTCTCTACGGTAAACGTCCTCCCTTAGCGCCCACTGACACAGCCGGCGCCTCCTACGCCGATATTGCCAGAGGACACCATCCAAAGTACACCCTACCTGAGTCCACCCCGACCACCCAGCCCGAAAACCCACAAACAATCCACCTCTCCGACATCATAACTAGGATGGAGGGCCTTATGGAAAAAATGATGGATAAGATGTTCAAGCAGATGATGGAGATAATGACCTCCATACTCGCCAAGGTCTGTAAATAGGCCTCCACTTAGCTCTGTGGAACGCTAACGGCCTGACCAAGAGCAGGCCACTCCTTGTAATTTAGGCAATCCTACTTAAACCCCCTATAATGTAATAACACCCACCCAATGTAACTGCCCAACGGTAACGGAGCCATCTGGTCGTCCCCCTCACACATTCCTCTCCTTTTGTGCACGCAGCACAAAAGAGTCACTTCAGTTTTGGCAGCGAGCGAGTGCGGTTCATAAAGCAAAAATCAAAGTGTTCTTATTTGTTTGGTTGCTTGTGGGGACAATTAATATTCCAGATTTCTATAAATAATATAATACAAAATTGTTAAATCGTGCGAAACCCTTTTTGCTCGATAGCAGTGCAGCCCGTACGAAAATTAGGTAGGAAAATGTAAAACCCAATATAATAAAAAAAAATTCATATGTAGGTTATGAAAAACAACAACATAAATTACACAAAACAAAATGATAAATATATTTTTGCATTGTAACAATATATACAAAACTGAATTAAATTTAAAATACTAAAGAAATTTTTATCTACGTTTGTTCTTTCGTTTAACACAATTTATATCAAAGACTTTATTTATAAGCATGAAATGGAATGGCACCTATTGAATGCCGAATTAGTTGAAATCAAATGAAATCAAAACGCAAAATAGGAATATTACAAACGTGACTATAAGTAAGCACGCAACGATATTAGTTGCCTGTTTCAATCAAGCACGATCATTAATACACGGCAACAGAGAAAAACTAAATACTCGCCATTGGTCGTATGTATCAAGATTTTTACATAGATTAAAAAATAATCTCGTCAATTATAAAGATTGTGACCACCGATGGAAAGCCTGTTGTATCTGGGTTTCGACAAATAGTAAACCCAATATATAACGCGCTTTCGATGAGTCCCATAACTTCTCATGTGACTGACAAAGAGCAGACCATTAAAGAAGATATAAAAGCGCTTGTAAAGGGAAAGCTTGTATCCTTGAAAATAAATGTTGCCACTAGAATGTACAAGGCTATTTTGGGCGTGAATGTACAAATGATACATTCTAGTATGTGTAAAGCTGAGATCGTTATGCATGATACAGCTTAGGCATTCGCACACTGGAATGTACATAAAGGAAAAAATAATGGAGATTATAAATGAATACGAAATTACCGTTGATAAAGTCTTCGGGTAAAATCTTAATTGCAAAATATGTTTTAGATATGTTGAAAACCTTAAACTATAACCACAGCATTACATCGGATAATGGAAAAAATATGATAAAAGCCATTCAAATTTTAAATGATGATTCGGAGAGTCCATTTGACGAGACTGTGCATTACGATAACTTTAACGGGGAAGAAGTTATGGAAAAACTCCATTCCATACAGCTGGCGAATATTCACCTTGTAAGGTGTGCTGCGCACTCGCTTCAACTATGCGTATTGGACATCAACAAGCTAGATGAGATAAGCGAAAAAGTTTCAGCATGTCGCAAAATGTGTAAATTATTGCGTACAGAAACGAATAGGTATGTGAAAACTTAAGATCTTTAAATATTATTTTAAATGTTTAAAAATTTTCAGCCTGAGCAGACGTTGGTTGAACGAGGGTAAAAAAAACGTACCATGTCTCGATGTTGTTACGAGATGGAACTCGACATATTTAATGATTTCAAAATTGTTAGATTTAAAAGAGTTCCTTGCTGTACACCCTAGCATTATTATTGATGCGGACTGGGATTGGATGGAGACTTATA
>JAJJHQ010003354.1:735612-860096 GCA_021223825.1 Drosophila ironensis | reverse complement strand
CCTTCACCTAGTTTTGGCCGTTTAAAGTTTTTTCAGTAGTTTTTTGCCATATCTCGGTTTTTTGCCATATCTCGGCCAATTTTTATCCGAATTCAAAGATCCATATCTTAAAATCATCGTGGGGAGTCCAATTATCGAATTCAAAGATCCATATCTTAAAATCATCGTGGGGAGTCCAATTATTTATCCCTATCACTATTTTTTTCAATTCAAAGCCAGATATTTTAGTTATGAGCTGGCAAAGTTGGGCAAAAGTTACGCAAATCTTACCCTTTTCCTTTTTCTAAATTACTCAGCGGATTCTTTGGGAAATCAGCTTTCCATCGAGGTATTACCCGTCGTTATGTGATTTCTTTTGGAAAAGTTGTGACATGGCGAATTTGAGAAAAATTACCGATTTTCGATTTTTCCCATAATTTTAGGGTGACTACGAATTTTAGCCTTTTTCTTGTTTTTGCATTTAAATTTTTCTTTTACCTAAATGTTGGTCAATCCCTCTGAACTATAATGCAGCCATTTACGTTTGGTATTTTTCGATGGAAAGCGTTTTTAACCACTTATAAAATCGCAAAGTTGAGCAAACTTATCGCTACCGCGGCGTTTTATGGCCTTGTTAATTATTAGATTGAATTCGAAATGAGATTTGGCTCATGGCGGTCAGCAAATGTTTGTTGACCCTGCTGACAGCCGGTTACAACGGTTTTGCCATAATAATCGTAAGCATAATGGGCCGTGGACCAAAACCATGTCAATGATGCGCCAAATGCGACGAAAAGTTGGCGCAATGGAGCACGAAACTAATAAGGGTAATGTGCGGCACCTTCCGCAGAAATTTCAAAGCAGCATCAGCCAAAAAATAGAAACAAACAAACAAAAAAAAGTGAAACATTTCAGCCGAGCTCCTAATTGCATTGCAACAGTTTTCGTGTCGCTTCTGCCGCTGTGGCTGCAATTATCGCGAGTGTGCGAAAAACTGCTGCTGCATGCACCACGCTGCTGCAAGTGCTGTGCAAAGGAGGGTGGCTGTGGCGGTGCATGCGTACGTTTCTGCTGCCCCATCTGCCTGGCTTTTGAGAGCAAAGTGCCACAAGCAAACGCATAAAATGCGACATTTTCCAGCAGCACCGCTTCGCAAACATTCTCCATGTTCTCATGAGGAGTTTCGGCCAAATTCCAGCTGATATTCGGCTTTGGCTTTGTGGATTCTTTCTCACTTAAGTTTGAGGCCAAAAACTGTAATGTATAAAAGCAAAGACAACCTAAGATGAATCAACAATGTTTTCATCAGATTTTGAGTTAAATGGGAATCAAAATTATCCATAAAAAGGCTTAGGATTTGAATATAGGATATAATACGGCAAATTTTCACATTGTTCACGTTATCGAAACAACTGTCAAGTTGTTTTAGTTTTAGTTTATTGTATAAATAAAAAGCCGCATTTACATATAATACTTTATTTAGAAATTTAAATATACAAGACATTAAAAAAACGCCTGCTGCTTATCTCGATTAAAAACTCTAATCGAAGAACACGCCGATATGGCTTTTCCCGAATAACAACCACTTTTTCGCTGCCTTTTTAAGTAGGTAAAAAGCGACCATAATGTGCCATTTTGCTGGCACACATTTTTTGTTGCTTTGCCCGAATGTGGGCAGCACAATTTAAATAAATTTGAGCTAATTTGTAAAAAGTTTGTTTGGCTTGGCGCTCGCTATCGCTTTTTTACGATTTAAATATGCAGGGGCTATTAAATTTGCTCTTTTTGTGGGGAAAGGAACGCAGAACCGGCGCGTTGACAGTTTCGTCCGCCTCATTTCAATTTGTTTCGTGCTGTTGGCTTGTTAGCCACCCGCTGGCCTGCGTCCTTGGTCCTTGACCCTCTTGGGCCGAGCTTCCTGGCCAAAAACTTGCGTTTGGCTATACATCAATGGTGGGTGGCCGGTCGACAGGCGACTGTCAGCAAAGCTGCGTGTTTCCGCTCCGCGACAGAGATTACAATTTTTTCAATTTCACCAGCGTGTTTTGTTTGCTTAGGCGGGGCGGAGGAGGTTCCAGTAATCAGCAGGAAGCCAGCATTGCCACGCCCCCTCAGACATTGCCATTGCCTCTGGCTCTGGCTCGTTTCCTTTTCTTTAGAGGCAAACGGAGATTAATGCTGGCTGTGGGTTGTGGGCTCAATCAGTACAGGTGCCAGTGCTGCGGCTCATTGGTCCTTATGAGTTTTTCAATTAACTTAATGTGCATAAAAAAGCCAAAGCGGCGCACTGAAAACAAAATGCACACTCGTTGAAAACGAGATCGCGGGCAGGAGCTTTGGCCCCGAGGCCAAAGCCGAGGAAAACAAACAAAATGCGTTGAAAATTTATGACATCTTGTTTTTTATGGCCCGCAGCGGAGGTGGGAGCGTTGGGAACAAAGCGCGGAGGTTCGCTTTCGATACGCGCTCGATTGGCCCATAGCCCTTTGGGCCAAAAAACCAGGGGGCGGCCAAGTGGCCAACGCAGTGGGCGTGCCACGTGGCATGGGGGATGGTGGAGGGATATGCAGAGTGTGTGCGCACTGTCAATTCAATCAAACGTTTCATACATCAGTGGACAGGCACACCAAGCCCCGGGGGCTAACACATTTGTTGCCTTTAACCCTTTAAACGCATAACACTAACCGAACACGAACGATGCCACTAAGCGACAGTAAAGTGCAAAATTCGTGCACCAGAGTGCATGAAATGCCGATGAAATTCATAAAAACTGCTCACGTTTTATTGAAATAAAATATTTATGTAATGGACAGTGAACTCTTTGCGTGGCAGGGTTGGAGGTGGACACGGGTCTGGGTTTGCTGTTTTGGGGCTCGGGCTTTGGATTGGGTTTGGGTTGGAGTTTGCGTTGGGGTTTGGGTTTTCCGGGCACTCGCAAAAGGTTAACACGAGTGGGAACAGCGGCCGGACCGTCATGCAGATAGGCCGTCTCTGTAGTTGTTGTTCTCGATATCGTTTACATGCCGAAATAATGGCCAACAAAATATTTGCATTGGCAGGGAACCTTTTCGAAAGCGATATCTGGTGGGTTTTCAAAAAGTGTCGATGTAGATTTGGTTAAAGCACCAACAGGTTAGCTGTAGGATAAATATTTTGGTAATGTTTCAAACATAGGGAAGCTGATTGCCTGAAACCTTTACCCCGAGAACAGAATTTGTAAGTTTTTAAGATATTAGGACTTGATATTACTAATGCGCACTGTTGGCGGCCACCAAAACTTCCTGCAGATGTTATAATAATTAAAGATTTCTCAAACGATTTTGAATACTTTTCCAATTGAATTCCTTGGAAAAGACCGCTAATTTGAACAAAACTGCCTCAGTAGAAAACAAACGCCGCAAAATCCTTTCATTTGACACCAGCAATTTGGATTCCCGGTCTTTAAGTTTCGCTTATTCCAAGAGATTCCCTGTGAATTTCGAAACCGAAACACCCGGCGACGGTGCAACCTTAGGATTTGTGAGGGTGCGGTTTTGGTTGCCTCGTGGGCGGGTGTGGTGGGGTGCGGTGTGGTGCAGAGTTTGTTTGCTCGACGCCGCAAAATGTGTTCACCTTGCTCGAGTAGTTGTTGCTGTTGTTGCGGTCACATTTGAAGTCGTAAATTTGTCGCACGTAAAGGTTTAAGCAGCCATGTTACGGCTGCTGTCCCGGCTCCCCTTTGACCCTCGTCTGCGGCAACTAAAAGGTTCATCAGATAGCCGAACAAAAACGTAAAAAAACGTAAAAGAAGAGCGCAACAAAAAATTATGCTTCTCTCCGGCTTGTGGCACTGCCGCTCGTCTTATTCGTGCAACCGTGGCATGCCTGAGAGCCATCGGCCCGGCCCGGCCCGGAGTCAAAAATTCATTGAATTGCGGCCGTTGCATTATTAATAAGCCGAAAAATTGTTGTTGCCTGCCACTTGCCGCCCGCGGGAGGAGGGGGTTTGGTTTCTGGGCGGATGGGGGTGGTTCCGGGTGGTTGCTGCAATTGAAACGTGCGACGGCAACTTTTACAGCCGTCTTGCATTTATTTCAATTTGCTGTCTGCCTCTGTGTGTGCTGCCCGCCCGCCTCCGAGCCCTTTTCTTTGCCACAATTCTTTTGTCTTAACTGCCTGTCGCACATTTCTTTTGGGCTGCCCCGGAATGGAGCTCGGAATTTGCCTGCCGCACGAAGCCACCCGCTTTTCCCCCGATTTTCCAGCGCACTTTTGGGCTGAGTTGTAGTTATTGCTGCGGAGTCGACTGCTCGGGAAATTGAGAAGTTCTTGACTTGGAGCATCTTGTCGTCGTCCTGGTTGGCGGGCGAAGCAAACTAAGCTGCGACCTGTTACAGTGCGGTTCAAAAGTGTACGGCTAAAGGGCGCCACTTGCTAAATGGCCAATGAGTCAAGGGTTGCCCAACCGTTTACCAATGGTGTTTCTTCCCAAAACACAACACAAACTTTGTGTGACTTAATTCCCTCCTAATAAGTAGTCAAAGAAACTAACATTCATTTAGAATTTTAAGTAATTTTAACTCGTAGGCGTATCCTTTAGTAAAAGTTGATAAATCAACAAATCTAGCATCTTATTTGCCCTATAAGCCCTCAGAATCTGAACAGAATGCATTCATTTGTTAAATACCAGCTTAAAAAACCCAGAAAAATAAACGATTGCGAAAAAGTCACGCTTTGGTCGGGGAATTCTTGACCTATGGCAAACGGCAAGCATATCACATTGATTGATTTTTCATTACATATCCATGCGGCATCCGATGGGGGCGCACAGGTCACAGCATCGCTGGCTCCGGATCCTACGGCCACTGGCTACTGGCAACTGGGTCCTGGCTCCTGGCTCTTGGTATGCATGTTTACCACTTCCGGTTGCCGCAGGCGGAGCGGTGCAACAATTGCAGCACGGCAGCCACATTGGCAATTGTGACAATGGAACAACTGCATTTTTGGCCCGCACACCCCATCCATCCTGTGTGTATGTGGGCTTCGGCCGGGTCCGGGTCCGGGTCCGGGTCCGGGTCGGGGCTGGGGCTGGGGCACTGTGGGACTGCTTGTTTCACATTTCCGTCACACATGCAACTCGATTCCGTTCCGTGACGCCCACACACATTCTGTGATGGGCTGCATCTATGCCATCAGCCACATTTGGCCGGCGAAGGGGCAGCTCAGAGCTCAGGCCGGGCTAGGGCCATGTCAATGCGGACAACTTCACTTTAAGCGAGGGACTGGACCAGCATTGGGCTGGGCCCTGGACACTGGACACTGGACACTGGATGCTGGATGCTGGACAAAAGGACAAAGGACGCGTGGCTGGGGCATTTGGATGCCAAACGCCAGCCGAAGGATTCTCCATGTCCTTTGACACGCGCTCGATTGCAATTTCGCTTTGCATCTGTGTGATGCACAGCGGGAAATTAGTCAAAAGTTTATGTTTTAAAAGGAAGATTTACCCCCGTAATAGCCCGATTAATTTCATGTTCAATTTATAGAAATTTGGCTAAATGAAGTTACAAATTATGCAGAGTTATAAACAGGGGATTCCCCTATGCATCCGCAGTGTTGGCTGCAATGTAAGAAATGACTGGCAGCCGAACTGAGCCGAAACTCTGTTGCCAGGACTACCCCGCACAAAATTGCTCAAATGTGCTGCTGCACATCGTTGGCTATTTCATTCCATTTTAGGCCTGCAATTCGCTTTAAAGTTACATTTTTCATTTGCCAAGAACGTGTGGGCGGGCGGGCGTGGGGGCTCGGGGAGTGGGTGAGCAAATATGCAATATCCTGTGGATGCTGGAGCTGCTCCTGCGAATCGAGAGCAAGTGCCAGTGTTTGTCATTTTTGAGGCTGTTAATTTTAAACTAAAATCGATTTTTCATCCAAGCATCTGCCGAATGGCCGGAAAATATTGAATGGCCTGCCGAATGGCCAGCAAGGCAGGCGGACAGGGGCGTGGCAGTGGCAGGGGCAGTCCCCAGTGAGTGCAACGTGCAATGTGCAATGTGCAGTGGCAGTGGCATGTTTAACCTCGTTTGCAGCAGACACTTGTCTAATGTTTTATTGCTGTCTCTCACTGGCATTGCAGTGCGATGCAATTGCAATTGCATAAGACTTAAATTAATTAATTTGCCACAAACACACTCCCCAGCAGCACCCTGACAGGACAAATCCTTTGGCAAGTGTCTGCCTAATGAGCTGCAATTGCTCTGCCTGCTGCTCCTCCTGATAAAAACTAAAAACGAGCCAGAAGGGGCTATGGAACGAGTGGCACACAGACTTCTTGTGTCACACTTTCTTCCGCTTCTGACCGAAAAAAATAAAAAAGTAAAAAACGTGGCCGAGAAGGAGCCCCCCCAGAGCAATTTGTGGCAATCAGCAAATGGCCAAGGCGATGCTGCTGGCGCTGCTGCAGTTGCATTAGCTACAAAATGTGGCCGGGCGACACTTTTGCGTTTTTCGTAATTAAATTAGTGCCACTGTCGAGCATTAGTTACACTTCCACCCACCCGCTCCCGTTCCCCGGGCACCGCAAGTGGTCTGCCATCTCCCGGTCCGGCAGTTTAAATTTTAGCCCACACCCAGACACCAGGCCACCAGGAAACTCCATGTCCATTGTCAGCAACTGATTTTCCACACTTTGCAAGCATTTTAAATGTTTATTTGTACCGTTCCCTCCCCTTTCCGCCCTGTCCAGCCCAGCTCAGGCCAGGCCCAGCTTAGTTGTGTGGCATTCTGCGGTGGCCTGCAGTCCGGAACTTTTGCCTCTGATTTCGCACACGAAGACCGAGGAGACTGTGGCAGAGAAATCTGGTGCCTCAGATTCGTTCACGGTTATTAAAATACTTTGCATCAGCCACCGCATCGTGTGCACACATTTTTCTAAGCTCAATTTCATTTGCAGGACCCTGGACGGCGAAAACAAACCATTTCCAATTTCCCACGAACTGAAAAATGCAGGATTCGGGGAGCAGTCACACAATCCTGTTTGTTTGCCGTGTCGGTTGTCGGCCTGACTGTAAAACTATTTTCGAAGATTTACGACGAAATTGTTTCAAACTTTTTGATTTCGTTTCGTCGCACGTTGCAACAGTGTGTTCTCTGGCCTGGCTCGATTTTTGGTTTGAATTGCTCCTCCTGCGCCGCCCCCCCGGTCAATTCGTTCAACCCCTTGGCACCCTCGAAAAAAACAAAAAAAGGAAAAGGGCAAGGATTAGGAAGTACGTGCATGTGACCCGTCTGAGAGGGAGCTGCGGGTTCTGGCCATTTGTTTTCCCGGTCGGTCGAAAGCAATTTAAAGTGCCCCGGAGCGTGCCACACCGGTCGTCCTTGATGCCAACTTAATTACACGTAGCCCGGCCGGGCAGAGGACGTCTCGAGCCCGCCTCTCCAGGCACTCATTTTCACTTTTGCCACTTTAAATCCTGATGGCCGATTATTATCTGCTATTTGCATCCTCACCGCTCACCGCTCGTCGCTCGTCGTTCGTCGTTCCTCGCTCCCCGACTTTGAAGTGCATTTTAATACGCTTAAGTGCATGGCGTGGCCCTAAAACTATGCAATGAGAAATAGTTCAACAACTTTATTATGAAATTTCTGCAAGTCAGAGAGAGGCAAGCGCAAAGCCAAGGGTTCAAAGCTCAGCTCAGGCAAGGAAAAGAATAAATAAAAATAGCATTTGTACACCAGCATGCAAGCATGTAGGTATATATTTGCCGTCTGTTGTGTGTTCGGTGTGTGTTAGCCCCGACTGAAGCGCTTGGCAAATAGAAAACAACAGTTAAACGGGACGAGGGCCAAGTGGGCGGGACGGGGCCGTTGGTGGCAAAGTTGAACCAGCAGCGACAGAGACAAACTGACGAGTGTGCTTAGTGGGCCATGCAAAGGTTTAGTTTCTCCTTTTCTTTTCTTTTTTTGTGCTGTGTTTTTTTTCGTAGCCGTTCTCTGAATCTGATTCTGATTCTGATTCCGGCTCTGAGCCCTGTGTAATTGCTAAGAATGCAGCTGAAAGCAGCTTGATATGCAAGTACGTACATATGTTATGCGTGCGTGTGTGTGTGTGTGTGTGTGCCGGAGCATATGTTCTGCCGGGCCGGAGGATGGATGCGATGCCTTGGAACATCACAAAGGCACCGGGGATCATTATTAAGCTGCGACGCAAATCCGAAAGAACTGATGGCTTCAGCTGGCAGAACATTTACCAAGGAAAAGGCGAAAAAGCCCGGCATGCCAGTAGCGCTGACTTCGAGAGCCGAATTGGTGCGATTTTTGTTTCACAGAAAGAATACAATGGGAAAAACTTAAATTAAAGATATGTACGATGTGCTTGAGTCTCAACTAACCTTGTTTTAATGGTTTTATAAGGGTTGATATCCTTGGAAAAGTATGTCAAGCTTTTTATGACAAAATAGTGATTCACAACTTCAAGATTCTTTAAGACTAGATAAACGTGGCGCAAGTTAGAGGTTTGGTGTCGCCACCTCAGGCATCAAATATTTATTTAGCACTTATTCCTTTAATAAGAATTAGTATTTGAATTTGCCGAGCAATTTTAACGCTTGGAAGGGCAGTCATTAAAGCGAAAGTCGCCATCGCAATGGGAAATATGGAAAATGGGGGCGGGATGGTGGGCAAATACAAACTAACAGCCCCAAACACATCCGCCGCCGTTAATGTGCTTGTGCCTTTGTAAGGGCGGTATGTGGTTAGTGGGTGTTGGGTGTTGGCTGGGTGTTTGGTGGAATGGAACGCCAACGAGTGCGAGTGGGGCACCCACAGTTGGCAAGTTGCATGCGCTTAATGCAAATCCTTGAAACCACTTGCGGCCCACTCGAAATTTTTAATTTTTCCCACAAAAGCCGCACTCGACAGAACTCGAGGCGCATCAACATCAGCATCAGCATCAACCGACCAAGCTGCAACTCTCTCTTCGTCCGGGTCTCCTCATGTCCTCGGTGCGGCACTGCAACTTGCAACTTGCAACTGTTGCAATCGGCATGAAACAGAAACACTTTGGTCTGCCATGCACCTAGGCGGAATTACAAGTGCGCGCCATGTTCGTTTGTATTTCCACTCTCGGATCGTGTGTGTTTTGCTGGGTGTGTGTGCCGGGTGAGTGTGCATCCTGAGAGTCCTGCTGCGGGTGGGTCTCCTCCACTGCACTGGAGATAACACAGCGGCAGCGGGGCTGGAAGCCCGTTGATGCGGCGGCTTCTAGTGTAAATAGCATAAAAAATGTGAATCAGATTGAGTGCTGCACACGACGTCTGTAACCTCTGCATTTCTTCGTGACTAAAATTTCATATGGTCTTAAATAAAAATGATTCTAATATTTTTTGCATTAATTTTTTAGATAAAAAATGTTCGTTATTGCCACCTTTGGAGCATCTTAAGCCGTTTCTAAATTAATGGATTCTTTGAATTATATGAAATTAAGTTCCACCTTGATATGCAAATGTAATGGCTGTTGAAGCCTAAAAGTAGGCAACAAAAATGCACAATTCGAATGAATGTATGATCAACAGGGCGCATACGTGATATGAAATGTCTTTAAACATATTTACGTTTTTTTTTAAGTTTATAAGCAAGAATTTGAAATATCTGTCAATTATAAATTTATAAGACTTGTGCGGTTTTTTAAAACTTACGAAATATTTGCTAAGATGTTTGAGGGAGGCACTACCCAATGCCCAAGAAATGCTTTTTTGGCTTAACCTTTTTAAGTTTTAAGCTTAAATTATCCAAATCTGTACAAACTCCAAAACGCCAAGGATTATCGCTATTTGTTAATTTCAGTTTATTTATAAATTACAAATTTTTAAGCAAGTATTTTTGCAAATATATATGTATCCTAATCCCCGTAGACCCTATAGTTAGATTGACAAATAATTTTGGATGATTCCCATATAATTTTCATTCCTTTTTTGGATGGCACATGCTGCTGCTTAGGACTACATCCTTTTTGGAGGGTATTGCAACGCACCAAGGCTCTCTCTTTGGGCACAACTAACTGCATTCCGTGTCCGTGTGCAGGCGTGGCTCTCGTGCGTTTGTGCTTATGAGTTGCGGCTTGGTCGTGTGGGTGCGTGGCCTGCAGGACAAGGGGCGGGGCTGGGAAAACTCACTCATAACGCGCTCGGTGCTCATTGCATTCGTGAACTTTATTAATAATGGCGCCAAACAACATGAACACCGCAGCAGCATCTGAGCTTCAGTATCCCCGGTTGCCCGCTTCCCGGGATCCCATCATCCTCCGTGTCCGTCCGTTTCAGGCGAGAAAAATTGCAGAAGCAGTTGCAACAAAAAATTACAAAAAAAAAAGGTATGCCAACTTGTAACACACATATAAATATATATTTCCCTCTGTGTGTGGACTGGCATACAAAAAAAAACGTGGCACAGAAAAAAGCGAACGGAAAGGAGAGCAAGAAATGTGCACTGCAAATTATTATTTTTTGCCTGCGGCCCGCTAAAGAAGATGAGTGGGACGGGCTCGGCGAGGTTTTTGGGGAGTCTCCTCCGCGCTGGAGTCTGTTTAATATGCGTCGGTGTTTTCCCTTTTAGGGTGTGGCAGCCGCGTGAGTATCCTGTATCTGTGCGGCGGCTGGCAAGTGTTGAACACTTTAAGCGCGTCGCAGCCTAAAAGCAGCAGCGACAAGCGACAAGTCATCAGCACAGTGGCATTAGCAAAGATGATGATGACGATAATGATGATGGTGATGGCATTAATAATTACAACCAAGCATGCATGCGAACAAGCCAAAGACATTCATCTTTTGCCAGGCCAAAAATATATTTGCACAGCACAAAATATTGGCCAGCAAAACAATTGCATTGCCTCCATACAGCACAAAATATTTGGCAGCAAAACAATTGCATTGCCACCATAAAGATAAGAGATTTTCACATCACAAGAGCCAAGGATGTTTGCTTAACATTAAGTTTGGTTTGATTTAGTGTTAGTTTTGAAAACTGCCAAAACCGAATTAAATCTGCGGGATCTTTGTTCTTAGGCATACCATTCCTTTTGAGAATTTCTTTTAGTTCTCTGGGGCTATCTTTTGCACCCAAGGTATCCCATTTTTCTCAGTATATTTAGTGGTATGTTAGCATCACTCAGTCAAAAATTTGTGCGCGTCAAGTCGAGTTAGTCGATGTGTGTGCGCTCGCTTTCTCTTCTCAGCTGTGCTAATTACAGCTGACAGTTGTTGTTTTTTCTCCAGCATCCCTCTGCCACCCCCTGGAATCACCTACCCCCTGGGTTTGGGGCATCCCGGACCCTTTATCCACTCCTTTTTGGTATTTGCGCACCACGTGACGTATGAGCAATGTACGTGGGGCAATTAATAAGCGCCACCGCTATGGGCGGGGCTGCCAATTAGATTGGGTTGGGGTGGAAAACTCGTTTATTGATTTCTACCCTGCGCTGTGCCTGCCTAATTGAATTTATGTATTTGTGTTCAATTGCATTGGTTTGCTGCCACTCCAGAACTAGCACTCGACGACGGCAATTTCCTTTTGCTGCGCCTGTATTTCTCATTAATTAAGTGCGCCCTGACCTGGCAAAAATCAAAAAGTTAACATTATAAATTACAAAACAGCGGCACGAGTGGCCTCCTAACTTGAATCACGGCGAATGGCGGCCACAAGGATGCCTTTTTCTCTGTTTTCTCTGTTTTCCCTGGGTTCGAGGGAAGGGACACGGAACAGCCGAAAGCTGCGCTGCGGAAAACTGTCAAGAGTCTCATTAATTGAACAAAGCATTCGAGTGGGGGCGAGGTAAAGATTGGCCGCTGCAAATTACCAGCGGTTCGAGTGCTGGCCGCTGGCTTGGGGGCAACACTGACCAAGAGCAGCAAATGAGCAACCAATTTTTATATAGAAATGATGACAACAGGAGGGGGGAAAGCGTCCGAGCACGATTCACAGTCACAGTCCGAGGGAAACTGTGCGCGGAAAAACTGTGGCAACTTTGGCCGTTCTGTTTGTTTCTCGTTTGACTCGGGGAAAAGTTCTCCACCGTCTCGTCTATGGTCCGCTGTGACTTTTAAGCAGTTCTCAGGCAGCCAACGAAGCGACAATGATGATGCAGGACAAACGGCGGAGCAGCGGGCGGAAGGAGCGGAAGGACATGGAACGGAGCCGTGCCGTGCCGAGCAGAGCAGAGCAGAGCAGAGCAGAGTGGAGCGGAGCGGAGCAAAGCGGGACCATGGCGCTTTGTGTGCTTCCGTTTCCGATTTCGTTAGTTTTTTGACTTTGCAGCGAGGACGACAACGCGGCTGCTGCTGCCTCACTGCTGCTAGTATTTCACTTTGGGCAGCATCCTGGAGAAGCAGCGAAGCTTCCCCGCCCTGGCCCCCCTGCTTATGCAATGAAATGTTTCGCAAAGCGGCACTTAAGCGTACTTCTTGCCGCAGCAAATGTGTTTGGCCCAGCTCTCTAGGACTGGCAATTTCATTTTTTATTGCACTGCCAAAAATTTAGACCTTAGGAAGCTATAATTATTATAATCAATATATGAATCTTACAATAATTCTACATACCAGAGATACTTGGCAAATTTATAATATTACTGCAGATATTCGAAATTAAAGATGGTAATAGCATGGTAATATTTTTGGCGGTGTTGCGGCGACTTTAACCATTGATGGGTGGGCGCGGGTGTAGCAGCATCAGCGTAATTGCGGTTATTTCACCTGACGAAAATAAAACAAAATGCAGCCAGGTGAAAACAAGTTGCAATTTGTAGTTGCAAACAGTTCAATTTCACTCCTTATGCCGCCCACAACCCCAAAACCAAACTGATGCCTCGACCGCTTCTCTGTTGACAGGCCACGCCCACTGAATCGATGGGCGGGAGAGCTAGCCAAGCGCTTTAATTCCAAACAGAAAAAGTCAATTTTCTGGTAAATTTGTTGGGACTCGTTAGAACTCCTCAATCACTTAGTTTTCTATTTCCGAGCAGTTTTACTTTCCGATCTCCGTGTGACTGTGTTCGATTTTTTCCGTATCTTTGCGAGTGTGTTTGTTTGGGGGAAATGTGTTAGCTTTTTGCCTTAGCCCTGTCGATTTTCTTTGGGGAGCATTTCATAAATGCAGCCATAAATCAGGTTTCAGTTGGCCACGAATTGATTTTTTAACTTTTGCCGCTGCCTTCTTCCGGCTCTTTTTCCATTTCCCCTCCATGTCGCCTTTCCCTCACACATTCTTTATCGCGTTTCTTTGGCTTGTTGCTTGTTATAGCCTTGTTTGCCGTTTGGCCTTTAAAAATAAATGTCTTCAATATTTCACGAGCGCTCTTTTATTTCGTATCGTTTGGGTTTTAATCAATTTTTGTGTCATTTTATGCCAATTATTTCCACTCCTTTTAACCACCTTCATGCCGCCCTGCTTGCTTTTCTTGTGCTTTTTGCATGCGAGACTTTTGTGGCATCTTGAATGCGTATTTAATTTCCACTCAAACGGACTCTCAAGGTAATGGCCATTGGAAAATTAATGCAGTTAAAATTGTATTCTATATGCATATCAATATTTTCCTTAACTTACGATATATTGTTTGCATATTTCATGAGCCTTTGACCAGCTTTAAGTCGAATGCAATGCGTAAACGTTTCTTATACCCGGTACTTAAAAATAAAAGGGAATATTGAATTCATACGAATGTACGAACAATTTCAATGCTATTATAATGTTCTAAGCATCAAGTGAAATTCTAGAACCGGGTACTTATAGTCGATACACTCGACCATAATGGTTATTACATGTTTTCCAATTTATTAAACCAATTGTGTGCATTCTGTCCTTGCACGATTGACTGCGTTTTAGGCAAAAACTTCTTGATTAGTGGCTCTATAAGATAAATCGTAACTTTCGCTTTTACTGCCATGCAGCTTCTAATGCGGTTCAGCAAGGAGCGGCTGCTCCTGCTCAGCAATTCCTATCCCTTTTGCTGGTAAAAGGATATTGTCTTTGTTCTGCATTGTCCATCGATTGCTCGATAACACTCGACCGAAGCGTTGAAGTGCAAGTGCAAGTGCAGCTCCACTTTCCTGGGCTCTCTAATGGAGGAAGGGCTGGTGCCGGCGGGGGCTGCTCTTGGCCAAGTTTAAAGTGGATTTCCGGTTGGATTTGTTGCGGTTGCGTGTCACTGGCATCGCTCCCGCTCGCCTTCCCCGGCTCTATTGACTGCACTTGCTTTTATGTCTTCCGGCCAACATAAACACTTTACTGGCTGTCGAGCAGCAGTGCAAAGTTTCGCTGACAGTCATGGCCGCAAAAAGAAAAGCCCTGTGACAAATGTCCCGGCATGTGTGAGTGGAAAATGTGGAAATGTTCGGGCTGGCGCTGGAGTTGGCAACTTTGAAGGCAACTTTCATGGGGCTAAACGCCTTACAATTGCTCTGAAGCACCTGAACCAGCCACTGTTGCCGTCAAGGTGCGTGCCATTATTGCGTTTATTGGCTTAAAGTGTTTGACAATTCATTAGGCCAGCGGAAAGGAGGATGCGGAGGCGAAGTGGCAGCAACAGGATAACCGAAATTTCGCTGCCAGCGCGTAAATTGCATTTACCGAGTACTCGGGGATCAGACGAAACAGACACGTTAATTTTGTGCCCAGATTAGGGCCGCACCACTCCGGGCTCACTTACTCTTCGATGTGTCAACAAATCGGTGGAATTAAATTGGTTTTGCATAAACACTTCCGGCTGGAGCCGGGGCAGGGGGCGAGGGAATCTTGTGTGTGTCAGGGCTTAAGCCCCGAAAGTATGTGCAACATAAAATTGTGTTTTATTTTGTTCTAAATATTTGTGCTGAGGCAGGCGCACACAGCAAACCGCACAGGGCACACGTGTCCAAACTATAAAATAATAAACCGAATTTGTTGTGCAAGTTAAAGTGAAAATGTTGGGAGTAAAGTTTTGGCCCGCCCTGAAAATGAAGACAAACATTGTTATCACCTACGAAACAGAAGACAGAGCCAAGGGGGTGGCTTCCAGGGCTGGGGGTTATGTCGGGTTGATGGGCGCATGGGCTGATGGGCTGATGGGTTGTGCGGGGTTCGTGCTACGTGCAAATAAGTTGAGCAACAGAGCAAGGCAAAATATTTATACAAATAGGTTATGCAAACAAACTTAGACAAAGTCACACAAGCAGAAGAAGCAGAACAAGATGTCGGCCAAGGAGGAGACAAAGTACAAGACACCAGAAAATGCTGGGGTCTGCGGCATGGGGCTGGGACTGGGGCATGGGGCTGGGGCAGAGGCAGAGGCTGTGCCACACAGCACGCACACGACATGAGAGCGACCGAGGTCCTGGCGCCAGGACCGCTGCAGGACATAATGAAGTTTGAGCTCGACTCAATGAAATGTCAACAACGGCGATAGATGACAATGGTCGCTGATAAAAAGCGATAGAAATAGCGCCACCAGCACCGACGGGGGTGCATTACAGGATCAGGCAGGGGAGTGAGTGGAATCCAGAGGCTGCCGTCCATATTGAGGACCGCCGACAATTGCATTAGAGTCTCCACAAATTAATTGCCATAAATTAATTACGATGCGTTCGAGTTAAAGCTAGACTTTGGCACTTTGGCTATCGATTTCGGTACTCCAAGGAGCCAGGATGGGAGGGGCGATGGCCACATAAAACCAGCGGCCGCAAAACATATTAAATTTATTATCAATAAATTCTCATTAGTTTCGTGTAGCAGTTAGAGAAGCTGAAGTGCTGTGCCCGCTCCCTTTTTTCGTTTGGCTGCTGTTGCACTCCAACTATAACGAGCTCTGTGGGTCGTGGCCAGTTGACATAATTTACAATTTTAGTCATAAAAAGCACAAACGCACAGCCACCCCCCCACACACACACAGACACCGCCAACAATGCCGCAACAGCCCCCCCATCCTCAGTCCACCAGCCCCTTTGGAATACCAACAAAGCCTTCGACAAGCTCTCCGCCCGCTTTAAAGTTTGCCATTTGGCTCTGTCCGCAAAGTTGGCTCTGCCGGCGGCGCATCAACAGTGAATGAAACACCAGGCGGGGGTTAAAAGGGTTCAAATTAGCCCCCCTCCCCGGCCATCCCGGCTACCCCGACTATTATTTCATTTTGTTAAATTTCCAAAATCTGATTTCCCGTAGCTAATAAATTTAGAGGTTACCCCAAATTTAATGAAACGAGCAAACATGTGTGCGCAGGGCTTTCGCCGCTCGGTTCTCGTTGCTCGGTTTTTGGCATTATATTGAACATTTTCAACATTTTGACAGCAGTGCCAACCTAATGGCAGCAACTGTCCCTGGGACTGTTGGAGTTTTAGATTATTATTTCATTGCACACAAAACCTTTTTTAATATAACTCGATGACAAGGCGAAAAGCATTTATTTGTGTTATTTATGGTTGAATGGCTGTGTGACCGAGGAGCGGTTTAAAGGCACATTTTGGCGCTGAATTTTAACTCCTAAGTGACAATAATGATAAAAGTTGAGCGGTTGATTAACCACCTGTTTCTTGCACATACTATAACTCCAAAATAGCTGCAAATATCTTGGCATAAATGTAATCGGGTTTTGGGCTGTTCGGGGAGTATCCTAGCAAAATCAAGTTAAGTTTTTTATTGAATAAAAATTGTAAACCGAGTCTTTTTTGCATTTCCCCATCGTCATTCAATGCAGCATCAGCAAGAGTGCCACCAACACAATTACAACAGTAGCAACAAGAAGGACGATAGCAACTGCGACGCCATTTTATTTTCTCTTTGTGTGCCACAGAGCGCTGTCATTTTTTTTTTCTGCTCGCTTTCTCTTTGTTGGCATTGGTGTTGGTGTTGGTGTTAGTGTTGGTGCTGCCGTTGCCGTTGTCGTTGTCGTATTATAATGCCAACTCATATTGCGCTCGTTATCCTTTTGTGTATCGTCGTGCAACGGAATTGACCCTTTTTTGCCGCTGCGTGATGTCACCAGGGGATGGCCCGGGTCGGGGTCAGGATCTGTAAAAGGTAACACGCGGCGATGGCAACGGAACGGCTGAAACGGCAGCGGACTGCTAAAGTATCAAAAGTGATGGATGACAGGTTAATATGCGGCGACATTTTCATGCTGATGCTGATAAAATTTTCGTTTTGCATGCGGGCACTACCGCAGCAGCAAAAGCGGCAGCAGCAGCAGCAGAGCAGAGAAGGCACCACAACCGGATCACAAGCATGTCGCCTGGTCCTGGTCGGTGACATTTTAAATGCGCAGCAGACAAGTTTAATTTTACATAGCCCCCGCCAAACGTTCAAACAAATTAAGCGTAACATTCCCGCTCCGCACCCTTGTCACCAGCCCCTTTTTTGAGCGGGCGGGCGGGCGTACAGACGGACGGACGGACGGAGTGAGTGAAAACACGAGACAATTGCATTAAATTTGCCTGCACAACGGTGCGTATGCGTAATGTTTAATTGCCGTCAGCAGCTTCATTAGAAGAGCTGCTAAATAACTGCCAGTCAACCGAGCCACCCCCCTCGTCGTTGCCCGGTTATTCCTGCGTCCCCCTTGCAGCAACAACATGCCGCCCAGCTCATCTGCATGCTGTTTGAATGTGCAACACGAAATAGCTAACTGGCTGGCTGCAGTCCGGGAACCGTGGCCTCTCGCCGCCAGCTTGGCCATTTGCACTGCAACCTATTTGCTTGAGTTATAGTCCAATTAAATAACTTATGGAATTCCCTAATTAGCAGAGTGATCTGCTTACGATCTCCTGGCAGCCGTCACAAATAAATTCCCTAAAGGTTTACCCTTTTTTTATGGTTTTATTTGGAGCAGCGGTTTATTTTTTATTTCTTTCACTGCATCGTAGTTTGTAGCACGAAAGGGCCTGCGACTCAACGAGCGCCATTCGAATGCTTTGGAAAAACTTCCGCTCCATTAGTCTGCCTGTTTCCGGCAGCGTTTTCCTAGCACAATTTACGCAAATTGATGTCATCACAGGGTTGGCTCGGCCCCCTAATCCCCTGCTCCCCCTCCCAGTTCCAGTTCTAGTCCCAGTCTCGGTCCCGGATCCCTTTCCGTTCGGTGCATGCAGCAGCATCAGCATCACCAGCAGCAGCAGCAGCAACAGCAGCAGCAGGCATTCAAAGCCGAGGGAGCGTGCGTGGCTCGTAACTCGGCAAATGAAGTGAATGAATGAGTGCATGTTGCAGGCCGGATGGCTAGACATTTTGGGGTCAATGCGGGCAGACGGCGGGTGCTGTGGCTCTGGGGGACTGGAGTGGGTAGGGTGGTCCAACCAAGATGTGTTGACATATTCCACACGGGCAGAGGGCGGGCAGAGGGCCGCCCTCGAACACCTGGCAGCCGTTCAATTGGCATGGCCAGAGATGTCGAGATACTCGTAATTTAACCAGATTTGCACAGCTCGAATCTGATGATGAAAACAACTTTATTCTCCGGCCAGGCCGCAAAAAGTGCATCAGCATGGGCGCAAAAAACCAGCAAAAAGAACATGCTGCCACCCACTAAGAACTTGAGTGTGGCACAAACAAACAAGCATACAAACAAATATACAGGACGACGAGGACGAGAACGAGGACGAGGACGACGACAAACTTGCAGGCAAACTCGCAGACAGAAGGCAGCGAAAAACTCGGCGAACTTCGAGTGAGTTTCAAAAGTCAAGTGCGTGTCGCTCTTGGCAATCCCAAAGTTTGCCATGCGATGTGTGTCGATGTACAAATATTTACCTGCCACCGCTAATGCCACTAGCATCAGCAGCAGCCGCTGCGGTAGCGGCAGCGGCAGCAAGTTGCACAACGCTTAATCAACTTTGGATGTATTTGCAGCGACAGATAAAAGGGTTTTGCCGCATTTCGGCCTTTAAGCGGGGTGTAATCTGCATTTGCCGACGCAAATGGATTGGATATGTTCGAAATTATTTTGTTTTGAGGCCAAAGTCATTAGCCCAGTTGCAGTCTGAATTTTATTATATGTTTTAAATCGCTGTTGAGGGGGTAACATCACAACAATATGTTAAAAATCTATTTCGATCAAGTTTTGTGTGTTTTTAGTGATGATAAATACATTTTTCGCTCGCGAGAAAACATCTTTTTTCACATAAATTAAATTGTTTTATTTTTGATAATAGTACGATAACCCCCAAGCAAAACAATTAGCCTTTGGCTAAAATTTGAAATTAGATAAGCATAAATGACATAAATATATATCCTAATCGGGCATATTTGTACAAGGACATCAGAGGCAATTAAATTTTATGCATCAATTATTAAACTAAATATGAAGGTTTATTGGCTGATTAGTTTTGATCATTTATGTTGTAATCCGCCTAATATTTTAATTGAAATTCCATGTTCTTTTAGTTATTCGTGTAATTATGCTTTTACAATACAAAGNTTAAATTTTATGCATCAATTATTAAACTAAATATGAAGGTTTATTGGCTGATTAGTTTTGATCATTTATGTTGTAATCCGCCTAATATTTTTATTGAAATTCCATGTTATTTGGTTATTCTTGTAATTATCCATTTACAATACAATGTTAGGTTTCTGTGGAAATGGAAAAACCAAAGAATTACTACAAATGTGACACTAAGTGGTCGCAATGTCCGCATGGCTGAAATGGATAACGAGCACACCTGCAAGTGGCTGAAACTGGCGCCAAGTTCATTTGGCAGTGGCTGAATCTCGACACCTTTTTGGCCTGCATTGCTTGGCGGAGTTCATAAACCAAATTGCATTTCATTGCTACAGTTGGCAGCAGCCACGTAAATCCGCCAGTTACTTGCCCCGCTGGTGGAAAGTTGCTAAAGTTTTAGCCGCATAATCTGCCCCGGCAACGCCATAAATATTCAATGGCTTTGTGTCTGTCTTGCCGACTGTGCACTGCAATGCCTGCGAATGCCTGCGAATGCTTGTGGGTGTTGGGGGGGAATGCCTCAGTCTGGTTAGCAGGTTAGTGGTTGCAATCGATTTATTAAAGTTCCAGCCCAGTTGGCCGCCGCAGCATCTCCATCCTGAGAGTTCGTTATTAAAGGCCCGCCTGCTGAGTTCATTATTTGCTGCTAAATCCGAAGGCGACCTGTTCAACTATCTGCTGCTCACTCGTGTGTGCAGCCCATCGATTAAGCCGAGCAGACGGGCATACCTGGCGTATGAGCAATGCTCTTAGCACCCTCTTCCCTCTGTTCCTCTTGATATTTGCCTCCGGTTCGGATCCGTGTGGGGATCTGGGCTTTTTTATTTGTTCTCGATAACTTGTGGGTCTCACGGGGGCGCCAGCACAGCAGCAGCACTTTCAATTGAGAGACAACAGCAACACCTGGAGGAATTCCTCCGGCGGCGCAGCACGCGACTCCAGCCTGCACATATCGCTACGGCTTTTCCCATTTCCCCCTTTCCTTTTGAATTGAAGCTGCAGCTTAGTCCCGGCTCGGGATGCTTCTTTGTTGTACCGAAAGCTATGGGCCATCGAAGGGAGTATAGGATTTCCAGAAAATATGAAAAACTCGAGTCATACTTTATGGATTCACATTATCCGGCATGGCTAAGGCTTCCATTTTTTAGATGGCAGCCTGACAGCTTGTACTTTATCTCTGAAACAGTTTTCTTTATTTGCTTTTCCTAAGGTAGGAAATGCATATTGAGATTTGTAAACAACTAACCTGATGTTTCAAAGCTTATGACAATAATTACCCGCTTTAAGTGTTACTGCAGGTACTTGGAAATTCTCCCGCCGCCTTGTTTATTTAGCCAACTGGGTATCTCGCCGTCGAGCCGGCTCGATTGCAGCCTTCTCGGATGCTTTTCACTTGAATTGCTGGCAGCAGCAGCATCGATTGCACGTATATTTTCCCGACACCTCCCACCGCCGCTCTAGGGGTCCCCCGAACTGCAATAAACAAACGGAATGGGACCGGGATCGGGGTTGCAAAAGAACAAACAAAAGTGCACAATTCCCGGGCGATTACAAGTTGGGTCCGGGTCCGGGTCCGCCAAGTGTCGGCATCTCCTCGCCAGGCGGACTGGGGCACAACTCTCAAGTTTGATTCTTGGCAAACATTTAACATTTACCGCAAGCCGAAGAAACTTTTGCTGTGGCATTGTTTTTAATTTATCTAAATTGAAAAGTGCAACAAATCGCGCAACTTAAGGCTGACCAGGACCAAGACCAGCCATTCAGCCATTCAGCCATCCAGCCATTCTCGCAAGCAAGTCCAAGGACCAGACAGGACATCAGGAGGGGGCGGGTGGGTGGTTATCCTGGCCAGAGGTGGTTTTTCGGTGGCAAAAGGAAGGCCCGGGGGGCGGTCATAGAACAGAGGTAGACAGCCGCAGAGCGTAAAGAGCAAGACATTTGCTGAAATAAAATTTCAATTTGCTTGAATTTCATTTGTGAGTGTGTCCGTCTGCGGGAGTATCTGAGAACTCCTTGGAGCTTGTGCGTGGGTGTGTGTGCTTGGGTGTGGGTGTGTGTGTGTGTCGCTGCTTTATCGCCTTGCCAGTTAACGTCAGCTTGGTTTACCTTTATGCTTGGCTGCGTTGCGCTGCGTTCCGTTGCGCCTTCGGGCGGCCACAGGCACTCGAACTTGTCGGCGATGCCAACTATTTGCCGTATGAATCTGTATCTGTATCTGCACGCCCTACCTTGTACGCTGTTGTATGCTGTATGCTTGTGTATCTGTGTGAGCCAGCAATCCTCCGGGGTGGCATGTATGTGTGCGTGTAAGGAGCGGCTGGAGCAGGCAAAAGTATTCCCGCTGGTGACGTTTGTTGATGGTTTCCAGGTGAATGCACGAATTGCGTTTTCGTATTAAATAATAAATGAATGTTGGATTGTTTTTTCGCCCCCTTCTGGGTCTCGCCGTTGTTCGCCGGGTCCACAGTCCACAGTCCTTAGTCCTTGATTCCTGATTCCCGACTCCGACTCTCGTTTTGCCATAATTCCAGCTGCCCTCGCTGATTGCTCCGACTCCTGCCCCCAGATTATGCCCGTTTCTTGCCGGGCCCTGGACATTTAATGTGTATTTTGCTTATACCTTAAGTGCCGATGGTTTGTTTATTAAAGCGTCTGCAATGTCACCGCAGGGAATTGCGTACGGTTATTGGGTTCCTCCTCAGTGTTGATAATTAAGGGGGCCTCGACGTGTACCGACGTGGCCGGGTTTTTGGGTGGCTCCGAGGCAACTGCCACTCGCTGATAGATTAACTCCATAAAGAATGTGGCAGGCCTGCTGAGTGGAGCTTAATTACCCGCCAGGCGGTGGCCGAAAGTGCGCACTCATCAAAGCCCGCCCGAGTCCATTGACGCCTTTCAATTTAATAAGATCGAGTGCCAGCAGGCCCCGAAATGGGCGCCCCAAAGATGAATTCCTGCAGAGAACTCACAAACAAGAGGTTCTTAAGACAAGTTGGAGCAACTCTTAATGATTTAATTACATCATTTTACCAACAACAAGCTGCAAGAGGTGATAGCCTGGCCGCAGAACCAATATTAATTATTGGCCAGTCAAAATAATCTATTTATTAGATAATTATTGATAAACAGAAACAGCCGCAACAACATGTCGCCGTCGGCAATTATTTGCGCCATTTAAAAACCCAAACAATCGCTCAAACTCCCAAAGGATTGCAGGCAAATGGCGGTAATTGCTTTGCCATAAATGCAGCCAGCGCAGAGTTATGTTTACTCGCGGGGGAAATAAATAGATCGACGCACAGCATCCCCGACGGATTGGCAATATTGAATTTCGGTAAATACTTTTGGTATTGCACGGCAAAGAGCAATTAATTAATTCCGCAACCACAAAACGCAATGTAAATGTTTAAATATCGCAGCTTGATGAAATTATTTCACAAACACCGGTCGTCTGCCTCTGACGGATGCTGAACCATCAACAATTTAATTTCATTTTGGCACACATTCAATTTGCCATTTAGTCTGCTGGCAAAACGAAAAGAATGAGACCAGCCGCCGTCAGCAGTTGGCTATCTTTTGTGCGGCGTTAGTTGCTAATTTGAAAATGATTTTCCCCACATGCACACAATTGATTTTCCCGCGAGACTTGCGCCAACCTCCCGGTCCCGCTTCCTCCTCACGCATCACATTCCGGGCTCCATTTGAATTTTATTTGTTGCGATTGCCCAAGCCCTGCCAGCTTCCTGTCCGCAGGATGAGGACAAAGTAGTCCCGGAACTCTGTTTTGTGGAGATGACAACCTGATGAGTTGGTGATACGAGCCCTTATCAGTTCTCCGTCCAGTTGTCTGATTATGCACACGGGGCGCGAGAATGATAAGGGTACGAATGCACCGGCCAACCTCGACTCTCCTGGGTCGGCGCTGGTTTTCCACACAATTCACACTTTTCACTTGGCTGTGACACTGATTCCGGGATGGAGATACTCACCCCCAGGCGGCCGCAGCATCGATTATTTCACCCTCTTTTGGCCCATCATCAGCCAGTCAATCAATCACGCGAGGGGTTTTCTGGAAAACAAAAACGCTTTGAAAAAATCAGTTAAGTGGGCAGAGATGAGGTGTTAAGCGGCAGCTGGCACTGCCACAAATGAACGGCCAAAAACTTAAAACTAAAACCAAAAAAAGAAGCAGGAAGGCGGCTGCTGCGTNCAAAAACGCTTTGAAAAAATCAGTTAAGTGGGCAGAGATGAGGTGTTAAGCGGCAGCTGGCACTGCCACAAATGAACGGCCAAAAACTTAAAACTAAAACCAAAAAAAGAAGCAGGGAGGCGGCTGCTGCCTGGCTGCCAACTCATGTGCATAATTCATTTGCATAACGCATATGTATATATAAATCAACTAAGCACACACATCCATATGCGGCGGCCATATAAATAATTCAACAATCAAGAGGCCCTTTTCCTCGTTTTTTCGTAACCAAAAACGTTTTGCTTTTGCATGAAATTTGTGTAACCCTTTGGCAAAGGCTCGTACCTTTCCAAGCGATTTCCAAACGCTTGTGATTGAAAAGTTTTTCGGGCTGCGCTAATTGATTTACTCTCCACTTCGAGAGTTCTCAAAACTCGCATTTTCCTTCCGTTTGAACTGATTTTGTTTAGGTTGCTAGTTGAAGTGGTTTGGCTTTAAAAACTGATCAATTTGCATGCAGCATGCCAGAGAGTTGCATGCGAGGCAGGGGGAATGTGTATTAGCCCTGAAACAACCTGAAAATCGCATTCTGGGTAACATGCCAAGCGTGGCATTAAAATTAGCTCTGAATCTGACGCTGACGCTACGTCCCTTGGCCTGTCTCTGGTAATATAATGCCCCTGATATTGCGGATATAAACTACTAGACCAACTACGGGCTTCACCTTCTGCCATGCCATTCACGTTTTAGCTCCCTGCCTGCCTGCCTGACTGCCTGCCTGCACGTTATGAATTTTCAAATGGAATTTGCTGTAGCCGTTGTTGCTCTGCAATAAATCAAAACTATGCAACAAAACGCGGAGACTTGCCGGGAGGTTGCTGCTGCTGCTCCTGCTGCTGCTGTTACTCTTGTTGTTGCCATGCCAAAAAGGATGCCAGAGGACTTATCTCTCTGCCCCGTAAAATGCTGCCATGTATAACCAAGCCAAGCCAGCTGGTTTTCCCAGCACCACCGCCCAGCACCGCCCAGCACCACCCAGAACCTCCCAGCACCGCCCAGCTCGGGCTTTTTTCACTGTTGCACTTTTACGGTTATAAATTCCGCCCCACAGCCGCAGAGGAGACACAGACACTCCTGCGCCAAGTGGGCCGAAGAGGGCGTGGCACATAAAACCGGACACATGCTTTTAATCTTCGGCGCAAACATGCTCACAGCTCGCTGATGCATGGCAAGGAGTTTTCCCCGTTTTCCCCTTTGTCCCCTGCGCATTTCCTCGCCTTCTCTCGTCTTCTCCGCCGGAGTTTCAGCTCGACAACTAAGCGCTGCCGTGCATAAAATCTTCCGGCGGAAGTTAAAGCGTTTTCCCAGCTGCAGCAGCCCTGCGGGTCGGGGGGAAACCCTGAAAACTCGTCTGCCGTTTTCAATTAGCGCCTCGCCCCAAATTGTCCAAATATTCAATTTTTGCTTAGTGCCGAAATTTACACGAAGACAGAGCGCCACGGGCCAAGGGGTCACCGGAGATCGGAAGGCTATTCCTGGTAGAGTTTTGGTCGCATAAATGTCGCTTATCGGCTTTTATGCGCTTTTTATGTGTGACGGCCCAGGACATGGCCATAGGAACCCGAAAGGCCTCCCAATCTGTGGTGGGGGCCTTGGGGGGTGTGGGCCATTGTTTGCATCTGGGTCGTGCGGCTGTCGCTTTGGCTAACCAATAATGGCAATTGGCCGGGTTGTTCGGGTTACGGGCAACGGGCAACGGGCTGCGGGAAACGGGCAAGGGGTTACGGGTTACGAGTCCGAGCTCGGGTTATGGCTGCTATCGCCACGGGCCAGGACACGCAGGCACCTACTCTGCGTTATCGGGAGGGGCGGGAGCTGTGCGCCCAGCCCAGCACAGGTGCTTTAAATTTCCAAACATGTTGGCCATGGCCCGAACGGCCAGGACCGGAGTGTCAACATTCATGGGCCTGTGTGACATCGAATACTGAGTTTTTATGCGCTTCCGTTTTCAGAGTTCTTAGTTTCGGGGCTGGAAAATCGAGCATTTAGCGCCAACGTTATGAATATTGAAACAATTTTACGCTTGCCATTTTGCATTTTGAATAGGTTCTGCCTGCCCCTCCTCACCCTCCCCACTCCCTGCCACTCTCGTTTCCATTTCCCTTTTGGCATTTTCCTCTAGTGCGGTTTGGCTTTGTGCTGGTTTTTCATGGGTTCGAGGGGGTTTCAACTTTTCAGGCTGGTTTATAGTTCAATGGAGTGGCTGCTGGCGGCGGGATGTTGTGAAAGTTTCAGCAGAGCGAATATACTCGTATAGTGCACAACGCTTGCATAAAATATAAACATTCTATTTGATCAAAGCCATTGCAATGGTTAGTCAATTTTTACACGGCCTGCTGGAGGAGGTGTTGGTTGAAAAATAAGAAATATTTGCGCCACAAACTGAATCAGGCGACCAACGAACATTCCATTGTCTAAGCAGAAAAACGAAACGTTTTTGGCATATTTTCAAATGTGAATCACCCGGCATGCTGTTACCGCAATTATGAATAAAAATGCTGTTGCATGGAAATTGCCTGCAAACATGTTGTTAATATTTATATGAATTTTACCTGCCGGGGGGGCGGCGGGCTGGGCTAAAGAAATTCCATTGGCACTGCGGTCAAGATAAAAATCAGTTGATGAGTGGAAAATCCGAAATGAAATATGCTCAAATCAATTTGCAGGCTTTCCTGTTGATGATGATGACGATGATGAGGAGGATGTTGAGGATGCTCTTGTTGCTGGTGCGTAGGCCGGAATGGACGAACACGGCCTGTTGACATCGCCACGCACACGGGGATATTTTCATGTGAATGGCTGGGCTGGGCTGGGCGAGTGGCCCATGCAAATGTGGGCTCGGGCTCGCATTCGAAATGAATTTGGCATGCAAATACCGGGCCGTGCACAAAATCGTTCCAAATGGTTCGAAATGTGGAAATCAAAACAATCAAGTGAAGCGTTTAGCCCCGGCCGCAAACACTACAATGGGAAGGCAGAAGGGCTGCGAGGGTTTGCGAGACAAATGTCATAAATATAAAATCAAATGCAAATTGGAAATGCAGACACAGACACGGACCGGCACACACACATATCGAGATTTAGATACATTTTGGCTCAACTGAATTGGAAAGGATTTACGAAACATTCAAATTGTAGCGCACAAAGCGAGCGATACACCGCAGGGGCGGCAGATAGGAGCATGGTCAGAATATTTGCATTTAATTAGCAAAAAGGCACACAACGACAGCGCTGGATGGGCCTGAAATTTGTTTATGGACAACTATTAACATTTTCCAATTACACAAAACGCTCATAAATTATGCTATGCATATGTAATTGGTTTGGCCCCCCCAAACCTCTGTCATCACGGCCCTCCTCTGGGCGATTCTTTGCATTTGTTTGTAGTTTAATTAAGTATAACTTTGCTGGTGGACAAATATTCAATAAGCAAGCCGCAAAACCAAATCAACGGAAGTTGTTGTTGTGCTCGGACTGTTCCTGTTGCTGTTGCAATATTCGTGTAATTAACATTAAATCATAAATGCCACAAAATGCTCCGGAAACGTGCAATTGCCCGGAGAGGATGGTGCTGCCCCACAATGATGATCATCATCAAGTAGATAAGCCCCGCCGAATGCCATCCAAACCGAATTGAAACCAATTTGTAGCCAACTGTTAGCCGATACACCGCCGGATCGTGTTTATTCTGGCAACTTTGTCTCATTTTCGGTTCAGTTTTTCTCTTCGCATTTTCTTTTTTCACACAGTCAGCAGAAAATGTCGCGCATTGGAATGTGAGCGAGCGCGGGCATCGCATTTCTGCTTTTCAGATTCAGATATGTATGTATTTCTCGTGGTGGTTTCTTTGAATTGAGATTAAGCGGCAATTCCCAAGATTTTCAGTCGCGCTTGGGGATTTGTTTGTGGTGCGCTGATAACAAACCGCCGCCGGATAGCAAACATGCACACATTTCCCCCCCATCCCATCCCAGCTCTGAGCTCGCCTTTCAATCGGAAAGAAAAAGTTGAAAAAACGCGGGCCAGTGCCAGATTAGAGTCCCCCCGAACCATAAAAAAAAAAAACGGAGCTGCAGTTGCAGATAAGTGGCCAGCTCGATGGTGGTGACATCAATTGAAGGGCATTGTTTGGCCGCGGAAGGCAGCTGACTGCATAATTGATCCCGAACTCATTTGGTAGGCAAATGACTCGCAGCAAAATGCCAATCAATTGCGGGCATTTTTAGCCCCAGCACATCTACGAGTACTATACCAAAGTGCATGCCGGGGGGTAGGCCCTGGGCTTAAGACGCTGATTAATCATAGCCAGCGACAATGTCGACGGCAAAGTCAATTTAATTGATGGCAAGACGAGAGCAGCAGAGTCACCACCAAACATCCGGCAGCCAGGACAAACCGCAGCCACACATGTCAGGAGGAGATCCTTCCAGGCTGCAGGCCCGAGTGATTTGCATGAGTAATTTGACAGATTACAAGGGAGACGACGATGTTATCCCAAGATTGGCCAGCCGCACTCGCATGACCGGGCCGAATTTGATTAATTGCATTTAATGATGCGGCAAGCAAATGAAGAAATCTCTCAAATCTCCCAAATCTCCAAATCACGGGATTTGATATTCTGGAGAAAGTTTATTTTGGTAAATTCTAGGAATTTTTCAGCTACTGTAAATATTTGTTTGATACAATTAATAGAAGGCTGCACATTAATAAAGAACCATTAATTTATAGCAATTTCCATAACATATTGTTCTTATTAATCACAGTTAATTATCACGAGAGAAATATGAAATTTATTGATTAATAAACAAGTAGAAACGCTGTAGTCGAGATATTTCGACAACGAGATACCATGTACCTATTTTCACCAGGCATTGCCACTAGCAAAGGCCATATAATCATTATTTATTGTCCCATCTTTATAAAACTTTTCACATAGCTAGATATTTAAATATTTAAGTGCAAGCAGTTTAATGCGAATTGCAAATGCTCTTACAATCTCGAAGAACGACAGACAGACGGACATACTTTTGCACAAAGTTAATATACCATTTGCACCTTAAGGTGTATGGTATGAAAATGATAGCGAGCTGGATTGTTTCTGAGTTTAAAGCATTATTCATTCGAGTCTAATGTATGTTTTTGGGTCATCAGGGTCGCTATTAAAACCTCCCGCCCTGAATGATCTCCTGAGCCCTCCCAAATTCGGCCTGCGCTGAGTAGCTCCCGCTTAACTGTCCACTTCCTGGCATCGCCCGCATAGCGGAAGCCGAGGCTCGACCTGGCGGGGATTCGGGGAATGCGGGGCAATGTTTTATGGGGGGCTGGCAACGGCAACAATGGGCATATGGGGCACAGGGCATGTGGGGCGCAGGGGCACGGGCTTGGGGCAATATGGAACGACGGCGTCGCGGACACTTAAGCGATAAGCGACGCCAACAAAGTCGCGCATTTGAATTTCAATTAGAATTTTAATAATCGAAGCATTGAGTGTGCTGTTGTGTGTTGGGTTGTGTTGTGTTGTGTGGGCTGCGGGGCCAATGCGTTCAATGTGCGCATAAATTTCGCTTCCGTTCCCCGCTTTCCCGCTTTCCGCGTTCCCGCTTTCCCGCTCTCCCACTTCCGTGGCCCGCGGCCAACTCTTTCGGACCATTTGGAATTTGTTTTGGCTTTTGGCGAGGGAATTTATTAAAATGTTTGCCCAGCGCCCGCGCTGACGGATGGAGCAGGATGTAGTACGAGTATGTGGATGTGGATGTAAGTGTGGAAAATTAATGAAAACATAAACAAAATTAGTCGGGGCAGCCACGAAATTAGCACAGGCTTAGGCAAGCCCGCCAGGACTCAAGCGGAACAGAACAAGGACATGTTGCTAGCCCTGGCTCTTGGGGGGCCTGCGTAATCTAATGAAAAAATGTGGCGCGACAACAGCAAAAATAGCCGAACTAACAACAAACAGACAACATTCAGATCCCTCGAGGACCTGGCCAACAATTCGAGCGAAAAAAGCGCAGGCAGGCGCAAAAAAATCGAGGTGAGATACTCGTATAAAGTTTTTCATTTCATTTTATTTTTTTCCCGGCAAGGTGAGAGCGGAGGTTGCGTGGGGAGGAGGAGGGTGAGGCAGAGTCGCATATTCAACAGGAAAATCCCTTAATTGGAATAAATTAACTGTTATTGCTGTGGCATGCTCGCAGATACATTCGCTGTTGCTATCATTTGTGCCGCTCCCACTGGGCCAGCGTGTTTATATCACATTCGTATTTGCACCCGAGAGTCGGTCGAGTGAGTATCTGTTAGCTCGAATGTTTGTTGTGTGTATCTCAGGAAGAACCAGAAAAAAAAAACGAGAAAAAAAAAGGGGGGAACACAAAGCAGACACAACAAAATTAAATAATATGATAAAAGCGAAATTTATGACACAAGAGAGACAGGGCTGCCGAAAAAATATAAAGCACAGTTTGGCTACCACTGGTCTGGTTTAGCTCGAAATGTTTGCGGTTCGGCGTTTAGTTCGGTTCAAAGTTCAGCCAGCAAACCCGAATATCCTGTTTCAAAGGATAATCAAGTTTTCGGGGACCGAGTTACTAATGAACAGCGCAGAGTGCACGGACAGGATGTGTCATTTATCATAAATGGGCAACCCGAAAAGCGAACCGAAGGCACAACCATGTCATCTCCATGTGCTGGCCTACGAGTTTTCGACAACCCTAAAATCTTGCTCCAGTAAATTAATATTAATTATTAACATGACAGAGAAGCGGTCGTCTTGCCTTGGTTTTTTTTTTTAATATTTCCAAAAAGGATCTGGAGAGATCTCTTAAAAAGTCATTACCCCTTTTACAAGTTTATGACAACCCTAGGCCTAGGGTTGTGTATTATTAATTATTAGAGCAAGCGATGCTGCTTATTGGTTATCTTTTTCATTTTTTATGATCTTAAGAGGGATCTTCTGGGGCGATAGGCAGAGTTATTACCTATTACAAAAGTTTTCGAGAGCCAAAGAATTGGCTGCCTTTCATTTAATTTTTTAGGATCTGAAGAGAGATCTTCAAGTTTTTGACAACCCTAGACCGAGTAACTGAATATGAGAAGCCGTTGTACTTGCTTTTCTTCTTTTCAGGATCTGGAGAGAGATCTCATGGGGAGATACACTTTCCAGTACGTCACCAACAGGCCCGGACAATGACATATTCACTACCCATTGTACTCCCCCCGTTTTGAGGTCTCTTTTTGTTCGGTTCGGTTCGGTTCGGCGTGGAGTTCTGTTATGTGGCTCGCTTATCAGCTCGCTGAGCAATTTGTACAGCGATAAGCGCTGTACTTATTTTCGGCATACTCGCCTTGTACGTGGCCATGTGGCAGCCCGGGGTTACTTTGTCCGATGAGTAAGGTTCCCGGAGATGGAGCAGATACCACTCACCCGTTTCAGATTCAATTTCGCCTCCCATTCCACTTCCAGTTTCGGTTTCGGTTTCGATTTGGTTTCGTTTTCGGCTGCGGATCCAGTTCCCGTTTCTTGTCATCGATCGAACCGCATTTGAGCATTTCAATTAGCGGCCCGCGGATCACTTAATTGCTGGCAATCCAAGGGGCGGAAACGGTCGGCGGGTTGTTGTTTTCGATTAACGCGTTCGCTGGCAATTATGCGGCCCATTGATAAGCTCTAGCACTTGAGGGGTTCTCTAGGATGGAGCAGGGGGGGCGGAGGAGCAAGGACTCCCCTCGAAGGGCGATCCGCTCCGCTCCGTTTCGTTCCGTTCGCCTGCGCTGATGGCGAGCAACTGTGGCGCGAGTACCGTAAGGCCAGCGAAACGGGCGAGAATTGTTCGTATAATTGAAACGGAACACGCTCCGCTGGGAACGCTGCGAAAGAACACGCAGAGCGGAATGCCGATAGGCGGATGGGGGAGAGACGGCGAGAACGAAAACAGAGAGCAATGCTGATAGGCCACATGATGGGGTGGGCTCACTCTCTTTCTCTTATCAGTGATCGCTTGTTGCGCTCGTACCATTTGCCATCTTCCATTCGACTTTTCCTCCGCACTTCTTTAATATCTCGCGCATTAGAAGAACATTTTCCGAGAGAAAAATCTGCAAAGAAAAACGGAAAAACAGCACTAAACATTAGCAGGAAAAACAACAAAGAGAGAGCAGAAGAGGCAGGCAGAAATGCCAAGAACAACATTTGCAAAACACATGTCAATGGCATGGTTTTTTCGACGCTTCAGGGCCCTGAAAAAATCCTTTTGTTTGCGTCACAGCATGCAAAATGCTATGATGCGACATAAGTGGGCGTGGCACCAAAAGTGGGTGCCCAAGAATTGGTCGAGAAAAATCGAGGTAGCAGATGACATTCAAGTACCCTTTTTGGGGGTTGACTTGCTGCAATCTTTGCGTTTCAAAAACCAAAAACCATGTTTTCTAAACATATAAATTTAACATATAACTGCTTTAAAATACTCGTTGTATACCCCATCCATTTATAACCCTATTTAAAAAACTCATTCCCAGAAAACCCAAGAAAAAAAGTTAAAAAACGTTTATACCTTTCAATACCGAAAGGGTATTAGAACTTTGAGAACTACATATTTGAAATTGAAAAGTATTCTAGGCATATATTGGGATTATTAAATTTATAACCCTATCAGAAGAACCACAAAAATTCCAGTAAATTTAAACTATCACTTATTCCCAGAAACCTCAAGAGAATATGTTTTAAATGTTGATTCCGACTTTGAAAATGGGTCACAGCTGTTTGTCTCCCCTCCTCAATCCACCTCAAAATTAATACATCCCCCGAAAGGGTATCTAAATTTTGCTGAGCTATTTGAAATTGTTTGAAATAGGGGAACAAAAAAGGGAAAATGGCAAAAGCAAGAAGCCCGAGATTTAGCGTATGCAAATTTCGCTCTTTTTGCCCTCTGCCTCGCCGAGTGTGTGACGTATGAATGCTGATGTCAAGCTGCCCCTGTTCTGCCTGCGTTCATCTTTAAATATAATTTATTTCCATGAGGAGCCAGACGGCTGAGAAAAATGTGTAAGAAGAGCATCAGATGAGGAGGCTGCCACTGCCACTGCCACAGACAGACGCAGATACGGATACAGATACAGATACAGATACAACTACTGCCACATGCACGCGCACTCTTCTGTTGGGGGGCAGCGTCATCAAGTTTTATGAGCAATTACAACATCTGTTGAATATCGCGATACAGGCACACACAAAATGAGAGCTACCAGCATGGAGCCGTTTGGCATTCTTTTATTTTTCTCGTATCCCCGAAGCTGGGGAAGATGTTTCGCGAAACGGCAAACAGATCAAGAGCAGGAACAACAATACCCGTACCCGCCAAGCAGGCAACCCCAAAAGCACTTGGCATTGAACTTGGATGGATGCTCCCTTTTTCGAGTTGCTCTGTTTCAAAGGGGGAGCGCTGTGCTGCGCTCGAAGTCCTGGCATTGATTGAGCTATTGAATTAACATTTGGCAATGATTTACAAACAAATTCAGATAATGGCCTCCGAATCGAGCTGGGGTCGCACGGTCCTTTGTGCGTTTGGAATTTCAAGTAAGTAACCATTACCCCGGGAAACCGAGACGCAACACACACGCCAGCAGGAAAGCCACTCAAGAGGGAAGCCCTCGGGGAAAACGTTCGATTGGATTAAATTTGATATTTTCAAGGCTGCGTTTATGGTTTCCTCGATACAGTGGACATCTGAAACAACGGAACAAGCTGTCTTGGGGTTACTATTTTTCCAGCGCGAAACCAAACAAATAAATAACACCACCATGTAACAATAATTCAAACCAAAGTCACCAGTATAATGACTAATAAAACGGGAATTACAAGGCACTTCAATCTGAAGAACATTCAACGCCATAAAACTTCTCTGGACTGTTTTAAATTGAAATGTAAAAAGCTAGATCAAACTGTAGACCCCATCCTCTAAGAGACCCAAACCTTTTACTGTGCCCGGAATGCTGAGAGCCCTTTCTGGCAGACCCTTAACCCGGTTACGGGCTCGCAAAAGGCTTACCCTTAAAATGCACCAATCAATCAGGAAGCCGGAGCCCGGGAAGGCGACAAAGAATGCAATGCCAGAGGCTGAGCAAACGAAATCTGTCAAAAAGTGGTAAATGAAACTCTTCAGATGTCAGTGAGGCATAAAATTATGCGATAATTAATTTCTCATACACAAATCCCGTGTCGTTTCAATGGCTGCCAGGATGGTGCCGAGCCGAGTCCCGCATTCCGAGTGCATTGTTTGCCTGGCGTTTGCTTTTAAGCGATTTTATAAAAATTCGCCTTTTTCCCTTTATTTGAGTCCTTTTGGGAACTGCGAACTCAACCCCCGTGCGCCGGCTTCCGCAATTATGAATGTCCTTCGTCACCGGTTGTCGCCTGGCGATTCTTTTTCATTTTCGCCACGCTCGATCTCCTGTCTCCTCGCGGCCTTAATTAAAATCTGTACAAATTTCTACATTTCTACATTCCTACATTTTTTTTCCTTTTCGCCAACAAATTGCCGGACTGCTGGCCACTGTGCCAAAAACATGGGGAAGATTTTTTAGAGACAACCCCCGGCCAGGCTGGCAAGGACAAACCTTTTCAGTGGGCAAAAAGGTTGCCAAGCGTGGATGCGGTGGCCTAAAACAAAGCGCACAGATTTCAATTGTTTGTCGCCATTGTTTGGCTTTGCCCATTCAAAGGGGGCGTGGCATGGCCGGGATGGGAACGAGAAAGGGGACAGAGGCGGGGGCGATGACGATGGCTATGGCGATGAGAGTATCTGAAGCATGCTATAAGTTCCCATTGTCTTGAATATGCCGAGTGCGGATGCTGGATGAAGGAGTGCGCCCAAATGGCAAAAGCCAAGTCCCGATCCCTGAACCATGGCCACACATTTGAGAAGTGTGTGTGTGTGTGTGTGTGCGTGTGCATGTGGACCGGAACTTACAGCTGTTCTCCTCAGAAGAATACCACCCGCCGCCCACCGAGGGCAGGGCTCAACTAATTTGTCAACCTCAAGGCAAATAAGCAATGCAAAGCAAAGCCAGGCCGGGCAGGGCATTAGGAATTCTCCAGCCCGGCAGCCAGGTGACGCTTTGCCGTCTAACTTCCGTTAATTAACGTTAATTTACTTGAAACTCGCCCCAACATCCGCCAGCGGAAATGTACGAAAAACGGAAGCCGGGGAGCCAAAGGTTGGCGCGCTGGATGCGGGGCAGGCAGCTTAAATACTTCGGGCGGTTTGTCCACCTAATGGAAGGAAAAGCAAACATTGACGAGAGCTTGCAAAGCAGAGATGGGAAAATAGGAAGGCCCTAGGAAAATGATAGTGGAATACGTAAGAAAACAAGAGGGAAAACAAATAGTTTTAAATCTACAAAGATGAGAGATTCAAAAACTGCGAAAAACCAGGGGAAATTGAATTAAATTAACCGGCGCAATTCAGGCAGCTGCAGGTAAACAATTGCAGAACAAGAACTTCTGCATTTCCCTCAATTGCGTCAAGCATAAATGACACTTTCATTTCCTTAAATCCAGTTCATTTGCACTTATGATTTCTGCTGAAGCATTTTCCCACCGGTGCGCCACTGCCGGATAAAAGGCGTTGCGAGTGCGGGCGTGTTGGTGCGGAAAGCTGCCAAGTCAACGTCGCGGACGTGCCACATTTCCCGCAGCAGTTTCCCAGTTTACCAGTTTCCCAGGCATTCGCATGCATCGCAAGCATTTGGATGGCTGCTCTGATCTGGTCTGCCTCTGCAGTTGCATCCTCCTCTCTTTTGCGGAGATTAAAAAATTATTCCACATAAAAAGCTGACAACAAAAAACAGGGGGGAAAAAGGAAAACGATGCGTACGCTCGTACGTATTTGTTTGAGCTCCGGTGGCGTTTCGACTGCTGCTGCTGCTCAATATGCGCAATGTGTGCCTGATGGAAATATGATTAAAGCCAAGGCGAAAACAAGCCATGGCAGCAGGGACAACAACAAAGGCGACCAGGACGTGCTCCAACTGCTGCTGACCGAAGACCAAAGAGCGAGGAGCGAGGAGCGAGCACAAGCGCCAGGATTATGCAAAGGCACGTCAAAAGTTGTTTGATGTTTGAACCTCGAATGGCGGGAGAAATCAACTGGCAACATAAGAAAAAGTACAAGCGAAAATATCAAGAAGTTGCCAACATGCACTGAGGAAAATGCGGAAAAGTAGGACCTCAGTTGGAGGTAGTGTTGCTGGGAATTTTCTGCACTGCACGCTGCTGCAGAACAAATAAAATGCCCTGCGGCCATTTATTGATGCAGCGCACAAGCTTCGCCCCCAAACCCCCAAACCCTCGCCCCACCCCTGGAAAAGTATGCTGCAGTTTTGTTCATCTTTCCCACGTGAGTTGGGCAAAATATTTTAGTTACAACTTCGCTCTCCCCCGGCTTCTGGCCATAAAAATTCTATAAAATATCGAAAGTTTGCTCCATGTTTTTACTGTCGTCTCCCTTTGGGGCGGAGGTGTGGATGGTATGGCCGAGGGGATGATGGAGGAGGGGGGGCGTGTGTTTGAGTGTAACTGGCCGTGCAGCTTACATTTTTGTTGGAAAAGTTATGAAAATTCATAATATGCCAATATACACACACACACCCGCCCTAACGCCCACATGCTGATGGCGTGCAACTTTGCGGTCTTTTAAAAGATTGTCTGCATTATTTGCGGCTGTTGTTGGGCCAACTCCTGATCCGGATCCGGAAAATATATACCTATATGTAAGCGCCTGCCCTGATTCCGCTATTCCCCTGTGGAATTAGAAGCCCGTGGCAAGCCGAGCCAAACATTCTCCGAGCTGTTAACAAAGTGAAACCGCACAGTTTTGTTTTCAAAAAGTTTACCATTTCCCTCGCTTTTTTCCCCCATCCTTTTTTCCAGCCGCTTCGGTTGCTTCTTCTTAATTTTTTAAACGATAACGGTATTTAGTTTTCCATGAGCATCGGCTTTTAGGGTTTTACGGGCTTTTGGGTTTTTGTGGCGCCTTTCCCCACCGCCCCGCAGCCCCACTGCCCTGGCTGCCTCTCTGCCATGGCCCAAAGCATTTTGTTGTATTTGCCGGATTTGCAACCAAAGTGGGGCTGGCATTTTGCATGGCTTGCTTTTTAAGCTTCATCGGATTGATTATTCTCGCAAAACTGGCAAACTTTAATCAAATCTGTTGTTGAGCGAGCTCCTACGGCTGCTGTCTTGCGGCTAATTGGCTAATGAATGTTCATGCAGCTTAGGCTAAATGTTTGCCAAAATGTAACGAACTCATAATTGGCTTTGAATGCCATGATCTTTAACTTGTTCGTTATCAAATTAAAGGCGAGATTCTTATCCTGCTTAAAAGAATGCTTGGGCAATTAATGTTCATGCAGCTTAGACTAAATGTTTGGCCAAATTTAACACACTAATAATTGGCTTTAAATACATAAAGACGGAATTCTTACCCTGCGAAATGTTGCTTTAATAATTGAGCAGGCTTTGCAGCCGAACCTTCTAAACTAATCACATTTGTGTGCCGCCAAGGCTTATGGTTTCCTCGAAGTACACTCAGTTGTTTACTTTAACCGCCGCTTTAGTGGCCCCCAAAACCACTTGAATAGGCAAACAACATCCTCGTCAGCCGGCAGCTAATTTAGTTGATGCGTGAACATATTTTGGCTTATTTGGCTGCCTTCCTGGCCTCGTGTTTTTGGCGGTTTTGGCGTAACGAGCTGCTAAATCGATTGTGACTAATTCGCGGCAGGCAGTGATTTAGAAAGGCGATGCAGGGGCCAAGGACTCGCGAGCAAGGCACAAGGACCCGACCCGGCACTAATAAAGCCACCGAGCAGCGAGACAGCAGCGGGCTGCGTCAAAAGTCGACGTTGGCATTATTAATATATTAAAGACAATTCAATTGGAAAATTGGCAGACGACGAGACGGCCGGCGCGGCGGAGTGCTCGCTGTGTTTTGTGCATACACGACGAAGTAATTGAAATAAACGAGCTCCGAGATGGAAATGCCAAACATACGCCAACGAGTGTGTGTGTGTGTGCCCGGGGAGAGAGTTGAATGTTTAATAAACGATTTCCGCCACAACTTGGATCTATCTATGCGAACCATTTGAAATGCAAGCAACCCACGAGCGTATCCGTGTCTGCTCTATCGCTGTATCCATGTGCAGCCGAGATTAGAGCGGCAGCATTCGTGCCAGCCAACAATTGGCAGAGCAAACTGAAATCAGTGCGTGGAGTATCTGTATCTGTATCTGAATCTGTTCCGCAACGTTCCGCTTTGTGTCTGCGTGTGTGTGTGTGTGTGTGTGTATCTCTATCTGCCACAATGAGCTCACTTTGTTGCTTGCTCGGCTGTTTGAATAGCGAATGAGTGTGCGGGTGCATGTCAGACATTTCATTATCGAGCCCCTCGTCGAAATGATAATGAGGGCTTATCGAGCATACCAGGCCGCACATACGCTGGCCGGAAGTGACCCGCTCGCACTCGCTCTCGGGCCATTTATTTAAATCCCGGCAACCAGCAAAATGTGTGAAATTTTCACATCAAATAAGAGCCAGCCAGCCAGCCAGCAAACTAGACGATAAATAAATAAAAATCAATCAACAAGTGGCCCTGTCGCCGTCTGCCTCAGCATAACATACTTTTGTATCCATCTGGAGCACTCACATGTATGGAATAAACTAGCCAGAGATCGTGACTTGTCCTGCCTCTGTGATTATTATAATTAAAATAGCCTGGCTCTCGCAATCCCCTTGGCAAAGGTAAATCTGCCCAGCCTGCATATTATTCTGAATATTTGATTCCCTTCCAGCCCGCACCCGCACCCGCACACTCCCCTCCCCCCGCACAGCTGTGCAATCAAATAATCATAAATAAGTAATGATGTGCCTGGTTACTGCCTGGATTCCTGCACATCCCTCTCCGGCTGGCTGGCTGTGTTGTATCTTTGTATCTGGATCTGCAGATGTAGATGTACATTGTAGATGTACATGCATGTGTGTGGCATTTATTTCTGGACCCAAATGAAGGCACGACCAGGCGTGGCTTCAAATTGTAATGATGCCACGCCCCCGCCTCCCACAGGATTTCGTGGCAGAGAACTTACTTCCTTTTGCCGGCGGAGAGCAAATAAATTGCTATAAAATTTTACCCAAAAGTCGCATACGAAGCCCCTCAGCAGTCGTGAGGGTCTGAGCCCGAGTGCGGGTGTGTTTGGGGGGGTGTAGGTGGGTAGGTGGGTAGTTCGGTGGGTGTATGGGTGGTGTGCCTTACAGCCTAGTGGCTGTTTCAGCGGCATAACCAGACCAGACCGGAGGAGGCTGCGTTGGGCTGGCCTGGCTCTGTCGTCATGTCAAGCAATTCAATTCAATTTGGTTTCTCACGCGTTTGTTTGCCCGCCTCGAGGCTCCAGATACATTTCCTTCGCCTCCCCGCCTCCCCAAAGCACGCCCCCGTCCAAGGGCCACGGCCACGGGTGTGTGTTTATTCTTATTTAATTCATTTCTTTTTCCCAACTGACATTCGAGTTTTTTCGGGCACTGGCAGTGCGCCATATGCCATTTTATTCCTGGCCTGATTATGCTAATATCGATGGCGAATAAATAACAATCTACGAAAGTGGAAAACTTTTCGGCAAAATATTGAAAGTTTGCTCGCCTTCTTGCCTTCTTTTGTCTGCCAGCACATAAATTTGCCATTTAAAAGCCCCCAAAACGCGTGGCCCATAAAGGAAGCGAAAGTGAAACAGATTATGCCTGTCATAGGATGGTAATTTATGGCCATTAGAGAGATGCAATTTAATTGATTTAGCACACAGGACAGGACTGGTCTCCTCCGCAAAGTATGCCTTGCGGGCAGGGAGATGGAATTACAAACGATTTCCTCGGGGCTCCGGGGAGCTCATTTATCTGGCTCACTCACGCAGCATATTTGCGCTGGCAGCTTAAAATTATGCTACACACACCCACTCGGCGAACACACCCGCGCTCACACACTTTACACGGATGATTTTAACACACACTCTACTTACATGCGATGTGTGCGCCTCCCCCCACTGAAGGGGGTGGAGCTGGGCGGCGAGGCTACTGGGATGGACCGACGCTTTTCCAATTTCCGCTTAGCTGCTTCCGGCCACGGCCTCGGCCGCCGCCGCCGGCGACTTTAAGTGGCCAACTGTCATCATCGCTCAATTTAAAGCCTGGCCGCCGGCTGTGTTCCGAATATTGATTGCACTAGCGCCGACCTAACGCCAGACACACACTTTTAATTTTTGGCCAAAAAGAGTTTCACTTTGAAGAAGCAGCTGGTGGTGGTGAGCTGGTGATGGTCGGATGTTTTCAGCCGCTAGCACAACCTGACACGAGCGAGTTCTGCAGCCAAATGAATCGCTCGGATGCTGCGTATCCACAAGATACGTCGCCGAGCGCCCTGACTTCGTGACAGGTCGGGCCGTGGCGGTTTTTGGGACAAGTGCGTTGTGCGCAGGCCAGAAGAGAGGGCGAGCATCCGCAGATTTCGGCCAGTTCCGAGGGGAAATGTAAACAAAAAGCCCGCTCGGCAGCGGCTTCGGATGCTGGGAAAAGCTGCGTTTAATTAGCCACCGCTTGCATATCTGAGCAGCCGAAGAGCGGGCCAGCGCAGGCTAAGAGAAGCGGCTCTTAAGAGAGCTCCGGATGGGCGGGCGGGGGTGGTGCCGCCCGCTGATAAGGCTACTGACCTTTGTCTTGGGGCCAGGGGCGTGGGAAATGCTAAATGCCAAAGCTAAAATGGGGGCCAGCACTCCGACTCCGACTGCGACTGCGACTCCGACTAGTGTGGGCTTAGCACCTCGAGTGTTTTCTAAATAAGCTGAATTTACACAATTTTCAAATTTCGCCGCTTGCAAGGCTTTTAATTAAATTAATGCATTGCCTACATTGCGGCGCTGTTGGCCACTTAATTGTTGGCATTTTTCTACCCCCGCTCCCTTCCAACGCACCAGTTCTGTAGCTGAATGTGGACCTGGTTCTGGTTCTCGTTTCTGGTTCTGTGTATCCGTATCTGCGAGGGGCACGGTGGCGTCTGGACAAACAGCTGTGCCATGGAGCGCATAGATTACACAACAAACAAAAGCCGCTCAGAGACAAAAGCCAGCAGCAGCATCAGCATCAGCAGCAGCAGCAGCTGAAGTGGAGAAAGTACTTTGCTGGTGGAAAGTCCAGTCGCTGGCGAGACCGTTTGCGAGCCATTTACTGGGAAATCTGAGCGGCTTTAAGGCGAGATCCCCGGCATACGTCAAATGTTGAATGAAGGCAAATTTGTTTTCCGTTCGTGCCAAAAACAGACAACAAAAAAATCCACTCACCAACGAGCCAAAGAATGGCGAACGCAAAAGTCGTTGGGGGATGCTTATTAATCAAACTGAAGTCCTTGCTGGACATGCGACTAATTGCCAGGAACAAAACATTTATATGGGGATAGCGTTTAATTAGGTTGATTCATTTGCCGATTATTTGGGGGCATTTCAATTAAAAAACGAGCCAAAAATGGCACTTAGGGAAGTTGCACTTACCTGGCCAGAAGAGTTGTGAATCTGTTTACATTTTACCCACCTTGCCGCTGGTAAGCGTCACAGGAAATCAAGCGGTGTGTGATCTAATCATGGCTAATTTGTGCGATTTATATTTAATTTCCTCCGCCCCAAGCTGACCCTTTTTCGAAGGTCCTGCTTGCATTGCTCACCCAACCGATTCGAGTTTAAATGCCGCCCGCAGTGTGTTTGCCTTCCCCTGCAACGGCAATCAACACATGCCGTGTTAAATTATCTAGTTTTCAATCACGTTCCGGCAACGCTGAGCAGCACAAAGTTGCTCCGCTTTTTTGCTCTGTGTGCAGCCGTTGTTTTTCCGCTTTTCCGCTTTTCCCACCCGTGGAAAAGCGAAGCCAGAATGATTAATGACCGCTTTGCATTGTCGCTGTTTTCTGCCTTCGTCCTTGCAGCGGCAAACTTGTCGATGGAATGTGTCACGAACAAAGTAAAACTAAAAGCCGGGCGAAACTCTGTTGGAAATGAAATTTGATTTTGTGCCGGCGAAAGGGCTAAAGCCGAGTCTCAGGCTGAAAGCTCAAGCTGCAAGTTGATTGAGTAACCTGGTCCGGGCAGGTGTAGGGCGAAGAAAACTCCCCCGGGCCCGAAAAAAGAAAACCCGTCGATTGATAGCGATAGGGCTGATATGCATGGCAAAGAAACTGCTGGGGGGAAAGCGGAAAATGGAGCTGGAAAAAAAGTGTCTGGAACAACAAGCGAGAGGAGATGACGATGCGGGTCGGAAAAGCAAGTGCTGATAATGACGATAACGCTGGGTTCGTTGACAGGACCCACACACCCGTCAGCCCTTGTCCCAGGGCAGCACGCAGGATGCATAAAATAACGTCAAATTTATACATAAAAATATTCCCATAAATCTTGAATAAATTCAAAACTTGGTAACCAATATTTTGCAAGGATAATTAACTAGAAACCTGTATAAACCCCCCGATGAAAACCCCGCGTAAGCCACTGTAATAACAGGTTTGTATTTTGGCCAATTCGAAAGTTCGGAGCGTGTGTGTTTTTAGGAAGCATTTGATGTGGTTTGGGTGGTACGGTCCCTGCGTCTCCGTGACAAATGAAAAATGTGTCAGGCATATTAAAAAGGATTTCCCCGGCCCCTGCCAGCGGGATAAATGGCCGGGCCCAACGCATTACTTAAATTAATTTCGCTTTAAAGCCAGTCCTGGCGAGGCAAAAAATAAACACACAAAGGACTCCGGCTAGAGCAAATATTTAAATGGGGACAAAGGGACAAAAGGCAGCGGGCCGAGCTGCAAAAGTAAAACAAATAAAACGCAAACACGTCGAACGCATTAAGCACGTGTAAATATTTGTGAAGAGCAACAAATGCAGCGGCAAAAAATACAAAAATAACAAAAGTAAAATAAATAACAACAGGCCAGCGACACTGGAATTATGTATGTCAAATGCTGGGCAAACGGAAAAAGGGCGGGCAATTTTTAATTAGCATATCACAGGCAAAACTAACACAATATTACAATAACGCCATGAAAGTTTGTGTCCTGTGCTGGTATACATATTTGTAGGCAGGGAATCATTAGGAGAGTGGCTGCTGTCAAAGCATTCCTCGTTACCTTGCTACATCATTTTGGCTACAAGTTTCCGGGGTTTTTCTTGACTGCCACTGATTGACAGCAGGGGAAAATAGGAAAAAAAAGAAGCGACAGAATCTTTTGTGGCTGCCTCTAATTAAAAAAGTGCCAGCGGTCCACGACACTCTTTGTTGCCAATGAAGCGGCTGCACAAAAAGGCCAAAAGCCAAGGAACAAAAAGTGCAAGCAAGATGGCTCAAAATTCGTGGCATACTTTCCAGGCAGCGCATATTTTGCCACGGCATAATTAATTAAAATTATTCGCCCTGCAACAATAAATTTCTGTGTGTGCTGCACAAGCCGGCTGGCTATAAACGAATTTCGGGGCAGAGTTTCGGCCAAAACATAACTGACATCATTAGCAAACTTTAATAGACTTTTTGTGTGTGCGCTGCATTGGCCCCGGACCGAATGAAACAAAATTAAATACGACTTTCTCCAACTCTCCTTTGCACTTTGTTTATTTTCCATCTCATTTCTCGGCGGGCGAGTGCAAAAAATTTATTTAGTAAACAATTTAAACTTTGCACATTTGTTTCGAAATATGCAGCTTTGGCCTCGACTCAATGGACTTGGCTTATGCAAAACTCCGCTCTGGCCAAGTGGCTTAGATTTTTTGGCTCCCTCCCCCCCCACACACATACACACACACAGGATGGGGAAGCGGCATGAACATAATGACAAAGTTTTGCCACTGCCAGTTCCAAGGTGGCAAGAACTATGTGGGATTAGACAATTTGTATGCCAACTCGCTGGCAGTCCCTGGAATATATATATACCCCGGCATGTGCGCCACCCACTCGCCCGCCGCTGGCAGCCCAAGCTTGCGGTTGAACAAAACTCCAGAACCCAGAACCGAGAACCCAGAACCCGGCCCAAACACAAACCCAGACCCAGACCCAGACCAAGACCAAAGCAACCGCCGTCCGCATTAAGCCACAACTGATGTTTACATTTTTAACTACGGCCAAAGAAAAGTTTGCCTTGCCAGCAGAAAACTCAACGTTGCCAACCGCCCACACAGCCACCCCCTGCCACCCTGCCACACTGCCACACTGCCACCACCCCCTTCTGCTGGGCCATTTGGGCATAAAATTTAATGCATATAATATTGGCTAATGATGTTTGCAGTTGCGGGGCTTAGGCGGGCATTAACTTGGCCAAGTCCAGGACACCTGCTGTCCCCTATCTTGGGTTCTTCCTCGTTTCGCACCACCCCTCCACTCCCCCCTGGGCTGGACTGTTCCTTATGTAAGTCAGTGAGGCAATTAAGTCTAGAGACGCCTTTCGCCCACACCGAAGGCGTGGCTATGTTAATTGAATCAGAGCTACAGTTTAAAGTTGGACCGAACAAGGAAAGGTGCAAGTATCCCTAAAAAAAAGCAGATCTATGGAAGGATATTTCAAAGAAAAACACTGATTGCGAGGGACCAGAGTAAAATTCAATGGAAAAACCATGAATAAGCCAGAGAAATAGGAGATTTAAGATGCAAATAAAAAGTTGGAAGAATGCTGTGAAGCTGGACAAAAATATAGGATATACAATACCCTTTGGGGAAGAATAGATCTCGGAGACGTAACAATATATTAAGAAAGTTGCTGGCCATGATCTCATGGACAACCCGGACGGGGCCATAAAAAGTTGCCAAGTTAAAATGAGCTATTTTAGCCTGACCAAACAATTTCAAACTCATTAAAAATTGATTGACAACACACAATACACACGGCCCACACGTGCGGCGAGCACATTGCGGACCTATACGATTGCAATTAGCAGCCGGGAGCGGAAATCTAATTGGAGAGTTTATGGCCAGGACTTTTGATGTCCTGCCCGGTGGGACTGGGACTGGGACAGGGACAGCGGCAGAGATTGAGGACGGACGAGAGATGGCGCGCCGGCCAGGGGAGCAATTCCGTTGCATGTTTGATGAATTCCACGCTGACAACAAACCAGCCCACAAACCCACATCTACACATGTCAACATTGAGGCAAGGGGTGTGTGTGTGTGACATAATTAAACGCCAGAATCCTGGCAAGCGGCTAATGAGCTGCCGACAGGGATGGCAGGACACTCGCAGAGACATCTGGGATGGACGCTTTTTTGTTTCAGGTTTTCGGCAACTCGGCCCGGGGAGCAGCAAAGTAGGTTAATGTGAAATTATGGTTTGGGTTGCTGCTGCCGTGTGTGCATGCATTTTAAATGCTTTCATAAATACGCAATCTGTTTAATTTTGAAGGAGCTACCGGTAGGCCGAAGGAGAAACAACTGAAAGCGGATGTAAAACCAGCTGCTCTGATTTGCCTGCCGGAGGAGCTGCAGGAGCAGCATGTGTTTGGCTGACCCTAATGACAGGAAATTGTGCGGTCAATCAGGCGGACATGCCAGCAGACCGACAGACGGGCAGACGGGCAGACCGGCAGACAGACGGCTAACAGGCAAACAACCACAGAAACAAATCATTATGACCACAAAATCATCCATCGGCTTGCCGAATATGCAGCTGCAATTGCAATTGCAGTGGCAAATTCAATTGCCCGGCTATGGGCCATTTGCATAATCGGAAGCCGAAAAACTAAGAAAAGCCAGAAGAAGCTGAGTTGGGGTAATTAAGAGCGAGCCAAGCCAGACAATTGCATCATCCGTCTTGCAGCGCCATTTGTCCGCTTCACGCGCAGGACCATCGCACCCTGGATGGTCGTCAGGCGAACGCATTTAGTAAATTAAAAGGGAATTTATTGCTCACTAAATGCAGCAGCAATTGCCGTGTGCATCCTCGTGTCACTCGCCCTACCCTACCCTACCCGAACGAACGGGTTTTAAGGTCCTGCCAAATGCCCTCGAGTGCGTGTTTGTTTGTGCGCTTAGCTCGGTTTGCTTAATCTTTGACAAGCAGCCAGAGGTCGTTGCCTCGGTTGCCACGCCGGCAATCAGAGCAAACAATGCACGGCACCCAGCCGGGCGGGCATGCAGGAAGCACGGCAGCACGGAAGGAGCAGGGATTCGGCCACAGAAGAGCAAGGACATGCAGCATCCCAGTGCAGGGCAGAGCAGAGCAACCGTGTGCATGCAGCTGGCAAAAACAAATGCGGATTCCGGGTTCAATGGCGTCGGGCTGGGGTCGACTAATTAATTATATCATTACACAGTTGGCCCCGAAGGGACGGGAGTGCTGGAATCATTAGCTATACACCAAGGCAGACTACAAGCCATGGTAATAAAGATAAAGGGTAATAAAATTAGCAAAATCACAGGTAGATTCAAGCGCACAAAGGCCGTAAAACAATGTGATTACACATACTATCTTGCAGATTTGAAAGCACTCAAATCCACTCGAGTCCAATGCCACATTACAATGAAAATCAAACTCATTTTTGGCACTACTCACACTGGCTAAACCGGAGTTTATTTCCCAGACCCCCCGCCCGAAAAAAAATACAAAGAGATCCCATAAAAAGCCGAGACAGGCCAGAAGTGCACTCCGGCAAAATAAATTGGTAATTGCATGCGGCAAGGCAAGCATTTAATGAAACGAAACAGGACATGCAAATGGCAATCTCTCCTACATCACATCCCCTACATACTCCCACCCCCGGTGACATAATGAATAGGATTTTGGGTTTCTGCGGCGAGAGAAACAGCCGGAGAAACATCGGGACATGAGCTCCTTTTGGCCAGGCCAACACTGCAATTTGCACCAGAGCCAAAAAGGATATATGCAAAGCGATAGCGCGCTGGAACAAGGACCCCGGGGCCCGGGCTGCGGGCAGGAGCTGGGGCAGGGCCATGGCAACAGATGTTGCATCTTTGTTGAAAAGCAGCCAATTTGGGGCGCACCGAAGCCGAAGATAGACATGGCAGAGTGACAAAAATTTAATATGAAACCCAGGCCCCGGAAAAACTACAGAAAAACCCAAAAGGAAAGCCTGCGAAAAAATGGAGAGCAAAATAAACGGCAAAATAATCGGCACACAATGCATTGGCAATGAGCCAAAATGCACTGCAAAAAACCAAACATTTACAACCATTTTAACATAAATTGGCAAAAGAAAAGGAGTACCAGACAATTAGATAACCACATCAATTTTACAAGCTTACAATTCATTTAAAAATAAACTTTTCTATGCAGTTCTGTTGGCCCTTTTTGTCTGCCCTCAGTTTTGACTGCATTTTGGGGGAAAATGGGCGGGAAAGCGGTCGGAAAAGCCCGGCATTCCGTGTGTTTGCTATCGATGAAATTGTGGTCGCGACATGGTTGGGGCGATAAAGCCGCTTGCCAGCAACGAAACGAAATGGGCGTAACAAATGAGGACAGGTGAACTTTGCGAGGGCGGGGGGCCCGGAGCCGGGGCAGGGGTCGGAGGTCACGACGGGACATGTAAAAATTAATTAAGCCCTCCCACGTCCACGTACTAATTGAGAATATAAAGCGAATTGGCCCCAACCATTCAGTTTATGTCAGAGCGCCGTGCGAGGGCCCCGAGAAGTTCAAATTCAATTTGGATTGGCTCCGCTGAACCAGTTTGGCGATCCAATCCAGTGTCCCGGCACCACGGCATCCCGACTTCGCAGCATCACAGCATCCTCTATATCGATTGGCTTTGTCTCCTCAAATGTCCGCACAAAACTTTCAATTACAGCCTAGTGTCAAAGATCAACAAACAAACAGGGTGGCGTGGCGTGGCGGGAGGAGGGAGGACGGCTCGCTTGTGGAAAACCGATGCCAGGGGCAAACATTTCAATTTGCCTGCCGACAGGCGACGCCAGCTGACAAAAGCCAAACAAGCAGCCAGCACACATACTCTTTGGGTGAAAAGCGGTGGAAAAAAGCGAAAAATCGAGTGTGGATTGGCCCACAAATCGGACAAATAGCGGAAAAAAAATGCGGGAGCGGGGGCCTGGATGCGCCATTTCATATCCTGTTCTAGCGGATGTGACAGGGAGCTGCAAAATGGAACTCGGCCCAAAAGCCGAAAACCGAGAGGCCAAAGCCAAAAGCCCAAAGCCCAAAGCCAGGCGGGGATTAGGCGGTCGGGCAGCAGAAGTTCGGTTTCAGTTTCCAATTCCGCCACAAAATGCGAACGCCGGTTATCCATATCTCGGGCAGCATATTAGTTTACAGCGGAAAATTTCGCCACATTCTCAGGTGCCCCATCGCTGGAATTCCGGACGAGTTTCTCCCCCGACAGCCGCATCTGCTGGCGGGCAATCCAAATAAAAGAAAAACAAAATCGAAAAGCGCGATCCATATTTGTTTGCTCTGAAAGTGGGCAATGTTGCTGCCCCTGGGTGTGAGCGTGTGTGCGGTTGTGTGTGTGTGTGCATTGGGGCTATTATGGCCAAAGTGAACAAACTGCCGAGCAAACATTGCCCACATCCAAAGAAGCGAAAACAAAGGCTCCATCGATACGCGATTGCCAAACAATTGTACCCTAGATGTGCAGCCATTACGAAATTTTTCAAAACAATATTGGCTCTCCTAATGGTTACAAAATATATTACACTGGTATCTATTAAATTGGCAAGATTTTGGGTATAATTAAATACTAAACTTACCTCTTTATTAGCTTATATGTTCTTCTATACAATGGTGTTGGGATAACAAGTAATTATATAATCTGAAACTGAAAAGAATTAAATTAACAGGGTATTCTTTGAGGCATCCTGCTACCACTCAACATTGAATTTTCACAATTTTTTCAATATTTACTTGTTGGCCATTTTAGAGTGGTAAAATATTTGTACATTATGTGCATTTTTTGTGGCCAACATTTTGATTTACAGCACTAAAATAAACATAAATAAGGCTCCCGCAAAATGCGGATATGGATATTGGGATATTGGGATTTTGGAGGATAAATATATCCATATATATACACACAGTGGCCTGAGTCAGCTTAGATTTATTTGCTCTGCTGCAATATGCATGCGTGGCAACACTTTTTTATGCCACTATCCCCGAGGCGGTTTATTGGCGCATAAAATTGAATTAAAACGTGCCCACAATGGGCGTATGTGCATTTGCCTTGTACTTTGGCAACCAGCAAGTTGAACTTCCATTCTTGGGGCAACCCTTATCCTTATCGCGCTGGAGAGGCTAAAAACTCATTAAGGTGGACAAAGGACAAGACAGAACAAAGCAAATTCCACTCGGCATTTTATGGCTTTCGGGTTTAATTAAAATCCACTGACAAGTTTGCATGTATCTCTCCTGCGTCTATCCAAGTACGAACATATTTATATAGGTACATATACATATATTTTGACAGCTCAGGATTGCTCCATCGGCCGGGTCGAAAGTTCACCAGTAGAGGAGCAGCAGGTAAAACGGTCCCAGGCTGAGGGGCATCAGGCCCAGGAGCACAAAGCCAAACAGCCGCCAGTCCTTGAAGGAGGCATGTGATTAGGGAGTGAACATGGGACATCTCCCAAGCGATTTAAGCCAGGCCTTGGAAGAACTCTTCACTTACATCCTGACTCTGGCGGGACCCCTGCCAATCCAATCTGCGCCTGCAAATGGGACACCGATCGGCCACCCAAGACCTCGCCTCCTTGTACTTCGCCAGGCAACACCTGCAGAACGAGTGACTGCAGTGGAGCTGCTCCGGATTTTGGATGCGATCCAGGCAGAAGGCACACAAATCGTTCTCATCATCCGGCTCCGGATTGTAGCGCGGAGATTGATCGCAAATGCTCGTTGAGGGAAATGGAATGTCCTTGGTATCGGGGCTATACTCTTCCATGGAAATTGGAAAATTTGTTCATGTGATGGCGGGCTTGTGTGCGTGTAAAAGTGTACCTGTGTCCTTGGGGAAAAACTTAGTGTTGTGCTGTGCTCAGTGAGCCCATGCGGTAAACTGAAAATTTCCCAAAAAAAAACTAAGTAATCTGACGATTAAGGCAAAGGAGCGGACGGATGCTGGTAACTTCGTCGCGATTAAATTTTAATTAAAATCCACGGCAATAAATCTCTGACCAGAAAGCACCTAGACTCGGGCCAATAAAATTTAATTATATCAACGCCACCGACGCCGCCGAGCGGCAGGCATCGAATGCAATTAGTAGTAGCCTTGTACAACTCAATTAGGAGCGAAAGGGAGTGGCCATGTGTCGCTGCGGCTCATCCTTGAGTCTCTCGATTTTCCTGATTTTCCAGATTTTCTTGATTCTTATTTTCGCCGAGGACAACGCTTTGCACTTTGAGGCAAACGACCGCAGACGAGCAGACTAAAATCGAACTTGGCTTGAACTTGCCACACTTGCTCTTCCAGGGGCGCGACGACGCGACTCAGGGGGGGGCCGCGGGGCAGGACGAAGGAGCCGGCGATTACTCCAACAAGGATTTTAATTAAGCTCAAACTGCAGCCAGCCAGCAGGCACTAAAAGTCACATCATTTGCGGACCCATCCCGGCGAAGGGACATCTAACAAGCAGCTGACAAATTGAATCACTGGCGTCAGCTGCTTTGTAATTTAAGAGTCAGTAGCAAGTGAAACATATTATTACCGCTGGCCAATTACATGGCCATACAAGAAACTAACGCTTAAGAACAAGAGGAAATATTAATCTAAGCATTCAGAAATATAATAAGCTTGAATAATATCTGTTGAGTTAATCCACCCGCAACCTCAAGTATCATCTGTCCCAAGACAGAGCATTTGATTTAAAGATGCTACAGTGTGTTGGTCAAGATTGTATTCCCCAGTTTATGGAATAAATAACTTTGCTGTGCAGATTTCTGCATTTGCATCCTCAAGTTGATTAAAAAGTTGCCAGTCGCCATTGAATTCAAGCTGATTGTTTATTGTTCGGCTCTGCTGGAAATTGTTTGTGATTGTTGTGTGCCCGGCAAAAGTTTTCCGCCTTCTCTACGCAAATTGTTAAATTCTCAACTTGAATTAATTTGCCAGAGTTTCTTTAATTATGTTTATAGATGCCCGAGCAATTGTTAAGACACTTTTCTGCCTGCTCACTTTACTCCGGCTCCCCCCGACTTTTCCCGCAACTTGTGAACTTTCCCCCATTTCCCCCGTTTTCCCGAGCTGCTCCACTTTCCCCGGCAGGTAGCAGTACTCAAATCCACACTGTCTGACGTGGAAGCGCCCAAAGACAAACAGCATCAATCTGGAAAGTTGACTTGCCCCCCAAAATCGGAAAAGAATGGGGATGGAACGAGATCTGAACTTTATCTTTGGATTCGTTTTGTTATTATTTGCCTAAAGAATTAAAAGGAAATCAAGAGAAATTTTCCGGGGGAAGGAATGCCGGGAAAGGTGAACTTTAAAGTAAAGATTATTTGGGGAATTTGGGGGAATCTTTTTAGCTTTGTCAATCAGTTGATTGGCCAAATCTTTGATATATTTTGATTGCAGCTTAGAAAACATTTGCCGTATTTGTGGCCAAGTGACTTAATAACCTCTGAGGCTATTCTTTGTGTGGAATAACCAGCTTAATTAGCAACTATTTGGCTTTCAGAAATGTAGCAAAGTCATGGCTAAGCCAGGTCTCTGGACTGATTTAATATTTGCAAAACGCTGTGAGTTTTGCTTCCACCTTTTTTCGGTGGTTTTCCCTGGCGAGTGGTACTGGCAATAGTAGTTAGTAGCCGTGGCAGGATCCCTGCTTCCGCTGGATGACGTTGCACAATGTTACTAGTTCGCTAATGAGCTTTGTTACCGGACACGGACCGGCAACAGCAACAGCGGCAGCAGTAGCAGTAGTAGTAGCAGTAGCAGCAGCGGCAGCATTAATAAAACACAGCGGAACGAAGCTCCTGCTCATTTATGCTAAGCTTTTTGTACATTTAGACCGCAAAACAAGGACACCCAACAACAATGAACAACTGTATCGCATGCATCGTGCTGCTTAATGGGTTAACGTGACACCAAATGAATCATGGACCAGGGGGAGCTGCAAGCGCTCCAGACCTCGGCATTAGTGGGTTAATATTTCACAGGAACAACACGGGAAGCACTCCGAGCAGCAGGAAAGAGCAGGGGAGCTCTGCTTTGGAGCAGAGCAACGGAAACGGATGTTGCCTGCCCAGATTTCCGCCTCGAGGCGATTTTCCCGGCAATATTCTCGTCTAATTTAATGAGGCTCGCACCGCGCGCTGCTTATTTTGCAATTAACTGAAGTTTTGCCATGATTTTCGCTCCCTTTTCGGGAAAACTAAATGTGGGACTAATTAGCAGAAAAGTCGAGTAAATTGGAGTGAATTATGAAAATTGCATTTGCAGGTGTTGCAAATAAAAACGAGGCAGCAAGGCAGCCAGGCAGGCATCTAAGGTGAGCCAGAAGATCTTACACTGGCTGGCATTGAGTGGCCTTATTTTGGCATATAATGGCTGCCAGCAGACAATGGGCACAAAAGGCCATTTACTCGCCTTTGGGCGTGTGCCGAGGCCTTCACCCACTGCACCCACTGCACTCACTGCACCCACATCCACAGCGCATTCAGTGCAGTTCACTTCACCTGGCGACCGCACATGCAGGTGAATGCAGGGAGCTTGGCAGCAGTCAGAGGACCCGGGACCAACGCCAACGCCCACTTGCCCGCCCACTCGCCTTTTTGTGCGCTCTTAAGGCAGCGCAGAGAAGAAAGGACTCGTAATTCAGCTAAAATGCACTCAGCCAGCCTGCAATGTTGGCTTTGTTCCCCCAGCCCCTCTGTTGTGGTTGGTCCTTGGCAAAATCAAGAAAAAAAGGAAAACGTGTTATGGGGTAGGAGGGACCAGCAGAATGCAGGAGCTGGCAGCTGCAGCCGGATAATTGGAAAGTAGGTTGCACATTTAGTTGCATTGTCTGAGGCCGTGTCATAGGGGGCATCTCGAGCGCCTCTTCCCAAAAGTTGCAGATGCAAATGCAGCGACCCAGTTACCGGGTTGCCATAAATCAAGCGGCCGATGGGCCAGCAATTTGTCGGTCGATTTGCAACATTAACAGGACAGGGAGTGTCCTGGACTGTCCCATAAATTAAGTTAATATTTTTGCATGTTTGCCAAGAAGAGCGCTCGGGAGAGGAAGGGAGGTAGCCAAGTGGAAAGCCTGTGATATCAACGGGTCGTTCGACAATTCAATTGAAAAGCTGGCAAATACATTGCCGATGGCCGGAGCTAAAAGATTGTTGACAGCTCGTTACAGCAAGTGCAACAGCAGCAAAAGCAACAACAGACAGTGCAGGACGAAAAGGATAGAGCGGCGACAGTGGCAGGACGAGGTAGAGGACTTTGGGCAATGAAAACTATGCAAATGACATGCAATGGCTGGGAAAACTTTGGAAATCCAGCAGAGTTTCCAGCAGCAACAGCGGCGGCCCAGTCAGAGGGAAAGGCCTTAAGGATAACTAAAGCCAGAAAAGCAAGCAGGGTGTATATATACAGACAACTATATATGTACGGTGTATGTTTATCTAGTTTTTCGGGCGAATTGCATTATGCAAAGTTGAGCGATTTGGGATTGCTTTAATAGATAAGCAATATGTTGATGCCGAGCCTGGGATGGCTTGTTTTCGGTAAGGATATAAATTGGGCTATATATACACTTGTATTTGCGAGATAAACGACACAAATTAGAGTGCCGGAGCAGAAGCACAAATAGGCAGTGGCATCTGAATGCCGAATAAAAGTGGTAAATTGCTTGCAAGATATATTTGAGCAGGCAGGAAGCAAGGACTCACAGTTTGACTTTAAAAGCAATTTAATGGAGATCTGATTGAATTCGGTTTAAGTTTGCTTAAAGCAACGACATGAAGGACTTGAAGTTTTATGGTTATTTGAATGGCGAACATTAACAATGCATTTTTGCAGGCCAGGCACGTTTCGGTTAAAATTCATCTTCTAATTTATTTTATTCATATTTAGGGTTTTCGTCGAGTTTTCGCATTTTTCGCGTTTTTCGCGCTTTGTATCCTCTTCAGCATCTCCGTCCACTACAAAACTTTAATCATAAAACAAGAAGAAACCACGAAACTGTTCCCAACACTTTCAGCAACTTGAGGACAGGGACAGGACACAGGACTTGCAAGTCCCGGCCCCAGCCCCGCCACCACTCAACTGTGCATTAATTCCTACCTTTTATAATGCAAAAATGAAAGAAATAAGGTGCACTTACACCGCCCAAAAAGCCACCCTCCTTGCTCGAAAAACACAGAGTCCTGCGAGCAGCAGAGGACGTGGCCAAGGGGGCTGAGCATAAAGCAAAGCAAATTCCAAGCATGCCATGGAGATGGCGACTGCGTTGAGGACTTGCACTCAACAAGGACGACCATGACGACGACGACGACGACGTCAAGAGCAGTCCAAAATATACAAAAAAGCACATACACAAAAAACTTGGATTTTTTTCGTTTTTGTGAAAATTCTTCTTAGCTGACGTTGTTTCGTTTTTTATTTTTTTTTTATTTTGTGGGAAAAACAAAGGCCCATAGCTGGACTCGGCGAGCTGAACATTTTTGCTTAAAGTTACCACCGACCATCCCGCCGCACCCGCTTCCCTAATTGTGAAAATGAGCGAACGTGGATTACTACTACTCCACTTTGCTTACAGTTGCTTATGAAATTGAGTACAGCAGCAGTCCCCGGCAGCATACTTACCCGCCGCACTGTATGCGCACCACCCACAAAAACCAACAATTGCCATTGCACTTGAGCAGCCCGAAGTGAGTTCACTTTATTATTGCAATCTTTCGCTTGGCTTTCAGCTCGGAGCCTGGCTTTTTCACTTTGGCTTGCAATCGGATTTTGTCAAAGAACTTTTCATGTTTGCCAGGCAAATTATTTTCTTTAATATATGTATGTTATGTATATCCGTAGACGGCATTGAGCAGGTGTGCAAAAGGACGCAAAGCTCGCCGAATATTATCTGCTAATGAGATCGAGAAACCATCATAATATTTCTGCGGCAAATTGAATGCCACAACATTTTCCGTTCATAAATATTGCATGGTGAAAGCTTCTCTGTGAAAGCACTCGAATCCCAAGGATAAAACGACTTGCAGTCAAAAATTGAATACATCACTCGAGTGCGTATTTGCAATCATAACACACACGCTAGAAATGCAATTTCTACAGGACACTTGAGACCTGAGAGGCGGCAGCACATACGCAGGCACACTCGGAAAATTAGTTCAATCTCCAGCCCGGAGTGGCATTCGTTTGAAAGAGATTGCCACATCCGATGGCATTCGATTTGCGAAATTAGAGATATTACTCGGCCATTCAAGAGCCACGATTTATTTGCTTAATTAAGATATAATCTTATTAGCAAGAGGACCCTGTAGCCGGTGGCCCCCAAAGAGTTGCTCGGAAACAGTCAAAATTTAATGCCAATTCTAGATTTCTGGCCACAGCCAGATGGGGGTTTTGAGCAACGAAATAAATTGCTGTATCAGCTGCAGCCACTGTGAAAAGTTGTTTGCCGCAGGTCTGGAAAATTGGAGCGGGAGTGGCAAGTGCTGCATGTGCATGTGCATATTACGTATACGCCAGCGCGGCCACAGAGACTCATGCTGTGTGCGAGTGCGGTTTTGTTTGACTGCCACCAGGTGGCATGCCACTGCGCCCCGCCCTTTGATGCTGCCGCCGGTGCTGGTGCTGGTGCCTCAGTTAATATTTTCTGCACTTGGCTGCATAATTTAAGCCAGCCGTGTGTAATTGTTGGCCATGAATGCGTGCGAAGCGCAAAATCTCGACGGGCATTAGAATACAGCTCGCCTCCTGGGAGTGCACCGCTCCGGTGGGTCCGTCGCGAATCCTTTCCGGTCTGCAAATATTCGTGCCACCCCCCGTTGGTCAGCGCGAGTGTTAACATATGCAATCTCCTCTTCAAATAGAACGGAAACGAAGTGCCAAGTGTACAGAGCGTCTAATTAAACAAGATACCCGATTTTTTATCATTAAAAGTCCCCGAAAAAAAAGGGGCCAGCACCTAAAACCAACCGAGGTCTAGCAGAAATTGTGGCAATTACGTGGGGCGAGTGGGTTGGCAGTAGGTTGGCTGTGGCAGTAGCAGTAGCAAAACTTTTCCCCAGCTCTGGGAAAACATTGAAAGCAGAGGGCGTTGAGCGCACGAACGCACGAATAATTAACAAAATTTGCACTTTATCGCAGGATGCAGGGACCAGGCCCAGGCCCAGAACCAGGACCAGGCTCTGGCTCTGGCTCTGGCGAACTTTAACGAGCAAACGCGAGGGTCCTTAGTCCGTAGTCCTTAGTCCTGCCTGCCCTCCGGTTTTGCCGGCTACACTGCATGTATATTTTTTTCTCGCATGCCTTTTCTTCTCAACGCTCCCTCGACTTTTCCACTGTTTATTTTTGTCGCTTGGCATATGACGGAAGCTGATTTGAGGCAAACACAGTAACACATTTAGCCAGCAAACATGTTGGTAGCACTGCGACGGAAGCCAGGCTGGGAAATCGGAAAATAACTGAGAGCGGGAATGTCAACGGGAATGGGAAATGCTGCTGCTGCTGCTGCTGTTTCTGATGCTGATGCTGATGCTGATGCTGCTACTGCTGCCTAGGCAGAAAGAAAAGCAGAGCAAAAGCATAAGCTGAGGCACAAAATCAACAGCGCGCGTTCAGGCTTTTGCTGCCCTGAGTGTGTGCAAGTGTGCAAGTTTGCGGGTGTGCGAGTGAGCTGGTGTATGCTTAAGTGTGTGGAAGTTGTTGTTGCCGTTGTTCTGTGGGCGTTGGTGCAGCAGCAACAGCAGCAACAGCAACAACACCGAAATCAGAATCAGAAGCAGCAGAAGCGGCGGCAGCTTGGCAACTAAAATGCAATTAAGCCAAGCTGAAACAAGGCTTTTTGCTGCCTTAAACCTCAGGCTTAGCCCATTTTTGCAACCCACTTTTCCGCCCGTTTTCCCACAATCCCACAACTCGCACACCCGCACACACTCATCTCACATTACTAAGCACTTTTCGCAATTATTCACATTTTCCTTTTAATTGGAATTTAAAGTGCAGTAGTTTCGATTTGCCAGAGTCTCAACTTTATTTCCACTCCCGTTTGCTGTTGCTACTTATTTGCCCATAATTAAATTAATCTCTTTTGGTTACGGTTTAAATAGCAGTATGAAAACAAAGTATAAAAGCTATTAATAATTCATATATTTCATTGAATAAAGTTAATTTACATTGTATGCTCATTTGATTGACGTTTTATTTGCTATTCGGGGCAGCTTGCCCAGTAATTGCGCATTATTCGCTTGGTATTTCATACAATTACATTGCAATTATTTATGGGCAATGCTGAATGGTTGTTTAATTGATTGTGACCGATGCTGGAGATGCAACAAAAAATTAAGCTCTGCATTGATTTCATTAAGGGATTATATAAGGTAGTTCAGGGCAATATGTAACTGACAGCTGTCTATTGAACTTGCGCCGCTTGAGGTGTGATTTTCTTAAAATAAATATTACTGCAACAGCATAAATTCATGCAGAATCAAAATCATAATACTTGAATCAATTTAAATTTCCCTACTCTCGCCATCATTCAGGACACAAATGCCTATTTAATTAAAATAGTGGTAAACGTAAATTAAAAATAGTTTCGCCCGCGAAAAAGGCACCAGAATTTGTTGCACATTTTTCAGGGAGCATGTGGCGGCGTGTTTTAATAATGTAAAGTGCTGGCTTTTCATAAATAAATATTTTGTAAAAAACTATGCTGTTTTTGCAGCAGCCAGCCGGACTTTTGGGGGGAAAGTAATAAAGCGAACGGAAGGCTCGGCCGCTGAAAGTAATCAATGCAACAAAAGTACATAAATTACCGAGCGGGTGCAGTTGTAGGCTGGCTTTTGCGGATGAGCTGGCTGCATTTTAATTAATGCGCCAGTTAGGCGATGTAATTTTGCCATTAAAATGCTCAATTAATGCCATACCGACCGAGTCAGAGCATTAATGAATTTAAACACAAATTTATGTACTTACCCAAAAAAGTCGCAGGAGATGGCAGGCTGGCAGGCTGGCAGCAGAAATTTGCATTTTCATGATTGAATGATTTTCAATTGAATTTCATTGTTTCGTTCGTTTCAGTTTCCCCTTTTTTGCGCTTGGCAATTTACAATTTTTTCGCTGGCTTTTTGTTTATGAGGTCCTTTTTGTAATTAACCAAGCTTGTTCAAATTGCAGTCAAATGTCACTTTAATTAATTTTAGCAAGTGCATTTACTAATGTTTGTGTTTGCAATTGTCGAATGTAAATTGCAAATGCTATTGTTTTCCTGCGCCTGATAATTGTAGGCGGCAATGCGAGCAGCAAGGTCAGTTGGCAGTTTTCCTTTTTTATTATTTTTTTGTAATTGCCTGTGTAATTGCTTGTGTTGAAGGTGTTGAGCGGACAGTCGAATAAATAATGCATTAAACAACTGCAGAAACAAAGGGAAAACCCGCCGACACGGTCCACAAATTATGCAAATTACTTTTGCGAGAGGAACTCATTAAACAGGAGCAGGGAAAATGCCCAGCCAAAAAGGGTGAAGCGAAAATTCATATTTCGTCCACGGCTGCCACTAGCGGTCGCCAGATGGCGTTGGTGTGTAGTGTCAAGGATCTCATCACAGTCATATCCTTATATTCATAATTGCAAATGTCTCAGCTTGGCTAATGTTCTTTTTATACGTTTTTTTTTTTACTGAATTTTAACACTTTGTTTTTGGCACTATGTTTATTGTTTTTCGTTTTCTTCTGCTGTTGGGAAATCCTGACTGCTTTCGGCTGCTGCTGCTGCTGCTTTTCGGTGGATTTTTCCATGCTTGGCGGCGTGTATCCCAACTGCTGCACAGGACACACACAGGACGCAACGATTCCAACTTGTGAGCAGCGAAATGCGTTGCGGGCGTTTTTATACCGCCAGCCAGGGCTGCCGGGATGAATTTTCCGGGTGGGGATATGCAAAAAGAAAAGAAGCGCAAGACGCAGGCGATGGCGATGGCGATGCCGACTCCGATGCCGAAAAGAGCGGAGCAGAGCTGAAAGGGCCGGAGTGCTGGAGTGCGGGGGTGCCGCAAAGGGGTGGGGCGCCTAGCAAGGACGAAGAGAGCGAGGAGCGGTTACACGGATGCAGAGATAAGCCCGTCTGGCGGCAGCGCTGCCCATGCACCACTCGCTCTGCCGCAGGCTTATGGGCGGAGGCAGCGCAGCATCCGCGACGTCGACGCCGTCGCCTGCGCACGCACCGCACGAAGCAAGGATTGTCCCAAAAAGCTCCTGCCCAAAGCTCCGCGGCTCGCACTCGTTTCGGGCCTTCGGGCCCGGGCTTAGCCTCGTATCCGGCGCTCGGGCGACAGCCGAAGTCCTGCCTGGCATCCCTTCGTGCGGGGTTCATTTTGGCAACAAAGTTGAGTTCATTTCTGGGATTTCCCCTCACTCAATTTGAGTTTTTTACTTCCAGCTACCGCCACGCTTTTCCGCCTCCTTTTTTCCGTCTTCAGAGCTGTCCTGCCATGCGATTCGTTTCGCTTCGGTTTGGTGCAGTTATTATTATGCGCCGGCTTTGTCTCCTGGCTCGGCTGCGGCTCTAATTTACAGTTTCATTTAGTCGGGGTCAGGACTATAAATAGTCGGCGCTCATTTGCCGCCGCCAGACATGGCCCGCCATTTGGGGGCTTTCCATTTCGCAGACACGGCCCCCAAGCCCCTGGAAATGCGCCATCAAATCAAACACGAAAATCAAATTTGTAAACAGCGTTCAAGTGGCACGAAACATTCTATACAACAGCTCGAAACCCCGCCCCGCCCACCTGACATAAATTGTTATCCTTGTCGGTGCCCGGGCTATGACTGCCATTAAAATAAACCGCTAAACGGGCAATATTTCGGCACGCTCCGGGACCACGACCACGACCACGACCAGGAGTCAAGTGCTCCGGCAACAGGAGCAGGAGCAGGAGCGGGAACAGCGGCAGCTCCTTTGCATATGAAAGAGCCACGCACAAAAAGAGGCAAAGAAAATCGCTGAGGAATCACTTTGCACGGCAGTATCGGGGGTTTACTTTGGTTTGATTTTCCAGCTAAACAGCAGCCACTCGATAGGCGATAAGCGATAAGCAACCGGAAATGGCTGTTTGCTGGCAAATTGGTTGCACGGCTGGCTCGCAACAAAGGCGCGGTACATTTTTTGCACTTAGCCCGGCCCAGGACCGTCGCATAGCACTGGCATTTTATATTTTGTTAACTTGCCACATTCAATTAGCCACAAAAGAGCAGAGTTTGCCCGCTGTTCGATTCGGAGCCATAAAAGCGGCGATTTCTAATTTCGATCTGTCAAACGCAAAGACCCAAGATCGATGGCAGCCGATAAAAAAGTATTGAACATCGAAGGGTTTGCTCCCCCGTTACAGTTTGCCAGTTCGCTGGCAAATCGCAAAATCTCGTTCTGTTCAGCCCCGGCTCTGTGCTCTCCGCAGCAGCGAAATCATTTACAATTCATGTGGAAAATGTTTCGTCTAGCAGCGCGTATTGTGCAGAAATTTATGCTTAAATAAAATGGAAAGACTGCCCGTAACAGTTGCCCCGGAAAAAGAGTTCGATATTAACTTGCATTTCGTGCAGATCTGTTAGGTGCAGGCCAGGTGCTCGAACGCCAACGTCTCTCATCTGCGGCTGATGATGAGTTTTGGAACCCACACCATAGACCCCAGGGCCATAAAAGCGGGATCCCAGGGATTCCCGGGGATGTGTGGTGTGTGTGGTGCTGCTCTGACCATTAGACTTAAGCTGCAATAACCATCTCACGAGATGAAAGCAAACAAAGCAAACGAATCGCGAGAGCCTGTAGAAGCAACAGAAACAGCATCAGCATCAGCAGCAGCAGCAGCAGAAACAGAAACAGCAGCAGCAGCAGAAGAGATAATAATAACCAGAGTTGGGAAGTAAGATGTAGAAGATGATGGTTATTACATACACACCATCAAGTTGGCCACAAAACGGGTTAAACACAAATGGAAGCGTGTGCCCGGAGGAATAAGGAGATGCTATAGAAATATCCCTATTTAAATTATGACTATCTGCAAATTTAGTGCAATATTTGTCTGGCTTTAAAAGACTCCCGCTAATTGATTTTTAAATCCCTTTTATACCCCTCAACAAGTCGCGGAGCACTAATTATCTGCCGCCCAAAACCCCAAAAATCAAGCTCGCGCCACGCTGCGGGCAAAGCCCTTCAGGGCTATCGTTCGGATTCATCATAAAATCGCAAATTCAATTTGTTTGACACAATCTAAACCAATATTTTAGGAGGACGACCGGGAGGGCGGTGCACAAGCTCCGCAGAATGGTTTCCTGTGGAGGAATGCACAGAATCGGCCGGCGAACGTTGGCGGCATCGGCAAATTATGACCACGAAAATAAACGAGTTACGCAAAAAGGCAGAAACCATGGTGGGGCACTGTGGCCGTGTGTGCAGGCAGTGCAGCAATGTGCAGTATGTTTTGGCCCTGCCTGCTGCCTGCTGGCTGCTGCCAGCGATGTTGGCCATTTCAGATGGCCATGCCGCACTGGAAGCTGGAAGCCGAAGCTATGCGCCATCGCCTGACAGCTGAAAACCAAAAATTTTGATTTATGGCCAGGGCATAAACTGCATTTGACGCGCTTGTCTCTAGCTCTCTCTTTTCCTCTAGGAATAGGATATATACTGGCCATGCAGGGGTTGAGGGGACAGGGGATGGCCAGGATGGAGAGGTGCATGATATGGCTACATATATAATCAAATAGTAGCAACAAATGCGAGGATACCCACGGTTCGCCCAGCCATATGAACGGTGACATGGTGGACTCGAAATTGCAGTGGAAATGCCATTTTTCGTGGCGATTTTCATAGGGCCAGCACTGAGGGAAAATTGGGAAACAACTTAATATAACTATATGTAATAATTGATTGTTTGCTTAAAATTATGATACAAAAGAAGACCACAACTTTGCAGGTTAGTTTGGCTGATGGCTTTAGAATTTATTTAATTTTTTGCAAGTGCAGCCGCGTGCAGCGGAAGTGCGAACGCCATATTGAGAATCTGTTACACTCGTACACTTAAGCCCCAACACAATCGCATATGGAGTTGCCCCGATGTAATGATGATTAAGCATTGTAATGAAATTGCAAATTGGCGCCGCGCGTCTCATCAAAGGAAAAACGAGGACGGCAACAAGGACGAGGGCAGGCAGGCGGAGTGTGGGCGTTGATTTCCAGGATTTCATGGCCGAAAGGCAAGCGCGTGTGTTGTGCGAGGGTAATTGTATTGTAGTTGAGTGCCAAGAGCGAAATAAAACCACTAATAAGCCAAATGACGTGCATTTGTCATGAAGTCCGCCCAGATCTTGGCCTATTACTCCCATTACAAGCTCCCATTTTTGGGGTCAGGGTTTGGGGGCGGTTACCCCAGGAATTTTGGCGGAGGTTGTTAATTAGAAGTTAATAACCCAAAATCCCCGCCTTAAATTGTAATTTATGCCGCACGTTTATCGATTTTCTGACAGCCAACTCAATTGCAAAATTTAATTAGGGAATCTTTAATCAAAGGGATTGTTGGAACAGTTTAAGGACAAAATCAGCTGTTTAAGCCGCACCTAATCCATTGGCCAAATAAAATTTCGCAACGACTTCAATGCAAACACAATGGAGCTCATTTAATTTGCCGCCGAGAATGTTCCATGCCCAGATTTTCAGGGCAGGCAGACAATCCCCCATTTAATATTTTAAAAATCTGCAAAAAAACAAAATTAAAATGAAGCCATGACAATGGGAAAAAAGATGTATAATTTGGTATGGCTTAGAAATGAAAAAAAGGCCGAGGGGGGAGGCCGAGGTCAGGTAAAAGAAATACAAACAAAACTGTCGAAAAAGCAGCAAACATTTTACATAATCAAAATAATGACTCTGTTGATGGATGGATGGATGGCAAGGGGGCGGATGGGGCGGATGGGGCTGAGCCAAGAAAAAGGCACAACAATAACAAAAACAAATAAAAGCAATGACAAAAGTAAATTTCGAAATGCAAACAAAGGTGGCTGAAAGGGACGGAGGTAGGGTCTGAGGAGCTGGAGAAGCCGGAGAAGCCGGAGGCAGCGACCGTTTCGGGCTAATCTCTCAAGTGGCAAATGCATTCAAATGAATGTCATGGATATATTGGAGAGGCCAGGGGCCGGAGGAAGTGCTGATGCAGCAAGGACAGCATTTCAATGGCAACGCGGCCCCGCAAGCATTCCGGGAGCTTAACACATGCACTTGAAATTTAATATCACAGCCGACGACGTCCCCATCGACTTAGCTGCATTTTATTATAGCATACTTTTCAGCCGCCGCCACCCATCCATCTCCTGGAGGTCCTTTTTGGACCGCCCGCTCATCGCCTGCAGTCGGCAGTCGGTAGTCGGCAAGCGGCAGCCTGCAGCCGGCACCCATAATCCCTCATATTTATTTTTGCAAAATTATTTGCTTTGTCTGATTGCGGATTTGCAGCTGCAGCGTTTGCACAGTTACTTTGCAGTGGCAGCAGCATCGCCAGAATGCCTGAAAACCTCCATAGGGGCTCTACGGCTGCCAGATTCGGTTGCGAGCTTCCAGGCAATGAATGAAAGTTCTTTATGGGCATTCGGGCCGAGCCGGGCACTCATTTAATATGAAAGCAAATTGCATAAAATCACACCTGCAAGCCAACTTAGCACCCGCCCATCCCCATCCGCTCGACCCACCTCCTGGCGGCCCCGGGGTTGCCTGGCAGCCAATCCCTGGCGCTTAGCAAAAAAGGGACGAAGGACGAAAGAACAGGGACCAAGACAACATTCCTGCTTGCCGAGCAGCAGCCGGAAAGTGGAAAGATACTGCACGGTGGAAAATAATAAAGTTTCACTGCTTCTTATTCATTTTATAGCTCTAAAAATATCTTGCTACAATAGTATTTTGACTGTTCTTTTAGATTGCAATAAAGATATTAGAGACATTTAAAAATTCATTTAGACAAATTGGATAATACAATCTGAATTTGATAAGACTCTGTCCAAAGATTCATATATTTTTCTTGATCCAACTATTTTTCCGAAACCTTTGAACAATCTTTTTGGAAGTGCACTGCCACCGTAACCGTACAAATATCGACTGCATGGCCTGGGCGCAAACAACATGCTGCCCATCCGGCGAAGTGATGTCCCTGTCCGCTGGCCTCCCTTCCGTATTTCCCTTTTTTGTGAACTGCTCCTCCTCCGCCGCTCCTTGGGCAGTTGTAAAAACACGTTTATGGCCTCTCCCTATTTCCAGCGTGTCTGTTTGTGCCCGTCCACAACCTACGTCCTGCCTCCCACTTCCCACCTCCCAGATCCCGGGTCCCACATCCCAGAGATCTTGACTGCATGCCAAAAATACTGGCAACGGAATGAAACGGAGCTGAACTCCACCGAACTGAACTGCAGTGCACTTCACTGTCACCTAGCGATTACACGGCAAAGGATGTCGATGTGGGTTGAGGCTGAGTTTACGGTGGGCCGAGCTCAAGGGCGTGTGGGTGGGTGGGTGAACTGGGAGGCAGTCACAAGTTTACGATGTCTTCGCACATACATACATCCTTTGAAGGATAGGGACAGACAGACGGACAGACAGACGGGCAGGCAGAAGGCACAAGGCACAAGGCAGCAGGCAGCAGGAAGCTCACACAAATAAAGTCGCGTAATGGGCCTGTTACTAATTTTGTGGACATGTAAAAGTTGCAGTCCGCTCGCAGCCAAATGCAGTAAAATGTCCGTCAAACGCAAATTGAAACACACAAAATGGTGAAATGTGTTTGTTAATAGAAAACTCCCGTTGTTAAGGGATCATCATGAGAACGCTGGTCATACTCGTAAAATAAAATTGAGTTCTAAAATAAACAAATTTACATCCTGAATGCAAGGAAAGCGTCCAAAAGTTTCCCAAGTCATGCAACAATTTAGTCAGTACTGAGGCAACAAGATATGTTATATATTTAATTTAATTAAGAATATTACAGCCAAAGGCATTGCTAACAATCAAAGCTAATCAAGTCTTAAGTGTTAACAATAAACTTGCTACAAAGAACAAGTGTGTCAAAAATCCTCATAATTTCCATCGATTTATTATAATCCCCATCTGGCTTTAATCGCTTCTGAAGAGTTTGGCAACAGTGCCCACTATTCACTGGCCACTGACAAAATCCCATTTGGCCATTCTCGTTTCAACTGCCTTTATTTCCCTGCCACTTTCCTGTGGGCCAAGCCGCTGCTGTTGCATACGTTTTAGGCGTTGGCTGGCCCTTTGGGCAGCCCTGTGTTTATGTAGCTGTCACTGCCACGCCTTGTCGCAGTTGGCACTCTGCAATACGCCCACGTTGCAGTTGCAGTTGCCGCTGCCGTTGCAGTTAACGGGCCTGCCGGGCCCTTTGGCTGTTTGCTGCTGCTGTGGTGTTGCTGTTGTCAACGCTTCGATTTTCCAGTTGTCGACAATAAATTTGTGCCCGCTCATTGTCAACTAAAATCAAAAACATAATTCAGAGCTGCCCGACCGGCCGTACGAGCGCCAGAGACCGCAATGTTATGCAATAAGAGTCTGTGTGCCCCAGAGTGTGGTGTTGTGTGCGGAAGCCGGGGCATGAAATTAACACAAATGCCAAAACAGCAGCAGCAAGGGGGCGTGGCCGGTCTAAGCACCCCGAGCCTCGTGCTCCCTTCGGGGTGGCGGGGGAGTGTATTTGCGATTGCATTTAATGCATTTGGAGTTGCCGGAGCAGATGCATCAGTCGAGAACCACAAATTCGCAAATCCATCTCCACAGGCGCACACACGCAGGCTCAGAGGCAGCCAAACTTTCAGATACACGGCCAAAAAATCATAGCAAGCGTTTCATTTATCTAATATGCGGGTGTCTATCGAAAGTTTTAATAATTTAAATAAAACTTTACACCCAACTGAAAGAAAACTAAAGTAGTTACCTAAGAATACATTCGATTTAAACCTATTGAAACGTATTTGTATATTTATTCTACGTGCAGCCACGATACGGGGCCAGATCCCAATGACTTCCGGTACTCAGGCGTGTTGTTTGTTTAAAGCAAATACCAAATACCGATCGAAGAGCAGTATTCCTATATTCAAGCTAGAGAACTACCTAAGCCCCGCCCAAACGTAAACCGAGACAAACGCCGCTCTAACGACCCACATGACAGCCACTAATCTGCACTTGTAGTGACATTATATGGACATTTGTAATTTCCGGTCGATGCCATTTTTATAACCCCGTTCTTCAGAACGCATAAAAGAAAATTTGCAACAATGGGGCTTACAACAATAAGCTGCTGCTGACCAGAAAAGAAAAGCCAGGCAGAGGTATCTTTTTTGGAAAGGATTTGGGTACGATGATTTTTCTCCCGAACTTTTGGGTCACACAAAAGGCGACAACTTCAGCTCGTTTACTATTAAAAAAGGACGGCACACACGCATCCCCACACACACGTTCGGGGGCTGCCTGGCTGGCAATTCGATTCTGTTTACGAGCCCTCATAAAAACTTGAATTTTATTTCAAGCGGCCAGGAGTCAATGGCAAAATGTGTCGGCGTCTAATGAGGCTAACCTTTCATGGCACAGAAAGGGGTGGCTAGTGGAGTCCTATGCAAACATTATGCAGAATGTTAGGGATGTGGGCGCTGCGGGGGTGGCATGCCACATTTGCTTAGCTTGTGAAAATGTTTGGCTTATTGCCTTATTAAGTTCATAAAACCTTCGAGTATTTAAAGGCAACTGCAAGTGCTTATGAAATTATTGCCACAGATTCCAGCAGAAAGCACGAAGCACACCTGTGGGCTGAGGGCGTAAAGCAATTAGCCAAATAGCAGCAGCCCAAGGCATTTTCCTCGGGAAATCTGTGGGATTTTCATTAAAAAGCAAATTGAAGTTTACGGGTTTCGTGTCGGCAAAACGCAGCATTGCTGCCGCACAGGAAGTTCGTCCTTGCCATTGATGATGGCGAAAGTATCGCATGAAATTTTAAAATCCATTAAAATATCATCTATTGCTGGTAAATCAATTTGTTGTAGGGGAAAATATTTAATTGCCAAACACATACGGGTTGTGTACCAAAGTTCAGCCGGAAGACAAAGGACCTTTTTCCGGCTGGGCAAAGGGCCAAAGGTGTAATGACAAACAACCTTGCTTCATTTGGCCCAGGTGGAAAAGTCAATATTGCGGCTTTAGTTTGGGAAATATTAACTGTCTCCGGTTACGGGCGCCGGCTCTGGCACCGTCTCTGGCACTGGGTCCTCTGCTCCTTGTCCTGGGCTAAAGGTAAACCTCAACTATTTGCATACAATTTGTAGAAAATAGAAAATAATCAAAGCAATGTGCAGCTGGCCATGAAGCGGGTGGCAGGGAGGGACGGAAAGCTACTTAGCAAACATCAACACCTGTTAAGGGTTACACTCGAGAACAAAGCTGCAAATTGGCCGGTGGTAAGTGCACTGCCATGGCAATGGGGCAACAACCCATGCCCCACCGCAAGCTGCCACAACACCCTCTAATCAATTTACCAGAGCGAGATGGCAGCTCTCGGGGGGCGGGGGGGAGGCAAAAGAGAGCATTTTCCGAAGGAAATTCTGCTGACCGCAGGCAATGGAAATGTTCCGGCTACTGACGATGCTATGGCAACGAAGGACGAGGCTGGATTTTCGGGTCCAGGCTGCTGTTCTAACTTCATTATGAGATTTGTGTAATTGTTAACCAATTTACCGTTACGTTTTGCATGCCACAAGCCGCAACAACAGCGGCAATACCCCGCTTGCCCATCCCTCCCCGTCCCTGCCTGGTTTTGGCCTTTCTGCTGGCATCACGATAACACTTGTGATATATTGTCCAAATTATAATGCCGGAAATGTTATTAATTCAAAGCGTAACTCAATTCCAGCACCCTAATTACGATGTTCTGCCCTCTGCCACTCCGTAGGATGCGGATGATGATCATGATTATGCTGATTATAAGGTGGCGAAGGAGCGGCACCGGGAGGAGTCCTGCCCGCCAGCATTTACATCGGCAGCGATGTCTGGCCCGATTCTCCGAGATTGCAAGCAGCTCAACGAGGCACTTGGACGAACATTGTTCATATCTCGGCTTGGAGTATTTACATATTTTTCCCATTTGCAATTCGGCCTGTCAGTGTTTGCAATTAAGCGAATTGTTCGGGGCTGCTAGTTCCATCACAATACAAGCTAAGCTTCAACATATTAGATACTAAGATAAGTAAGAACGATTATGGTCGAGTTTCTCGACTATAAATACCCGGTTCTCAGCTCTAACCTTAACTTCTGTACGGACGGAAGTGGGCGTAACAGGATGATTTTTGCAACACAAATAGATATTGGATCTACCAATTTACTATCCAAATTTAGTGCCTCTAGAGTTAAAAATGTGGACGCCACAGAATTTCACGGTTTGCGGGGGTGCGCGTGGTGGTAGCCGATTTTTAAAACAAACTTGTCCTGAACTGGTATCCCAAAATTCTGTATATGAAATTAGTTTTTCTCCATCTACTATAGTCTCAAAAATCTAGACATTCAAACGCGCAGACCACGTCTGTCCGTGGTCATGGCTAGATTGTCTCGGTTGTTGATGCCTTATGGCGTCGAAAGCTTCCTTCTCCCGGTTGCATAAAGTCGTACGAATTCAATATACCCCTGTTCTTTTTAAGAACCGGGTATAATAACACTTTCGAGATGAATAAATGCCGCAAAACTAATAAACTTAACAGATTAGAGGCAAGCATTTAGCCCGATGCAACAAATTATGAAAAGCATGAAACAGAAACCAAACAAATCCATAAATTCCGCTCCCATTTATATGGATTTCATAGTCTGTTGCCCTGCCATCGGGCGATTGTTAGGGGGCTTGTGTTAGCCTAATTAAAAATTCGAAAAGCTGGCGCAGCTGCCGGCACCGGGGAAATTATTTGCATTATTTCTGCCAGCGACGACATTTAGCTAATGTTACTGTCAGGCCGTGGATTTGGCACAATTCGGATTATGGGCCGATCCCCCGGCCCACGCTCGCAGAAATGACCTCTAATTGTTTGATGGCACACACGTTCCCGTACATTTGGAGGTTCAAAAACCACTTTCGCTTATTGGAAAGGATGCAACCACACGGCCACATGGGCGGTGTTGCGAATGCGGATGCGAATGCGAATGGGCGGTGGTTTATTGATCGGGGGAATGCTTTTAAGACGCGAGCATAAAAATAATAATGATGCCGCGGCGTGGTGTCAAAGGGGTAGGCAGCCTGCACATAGAAATAAATATTTATATGGGCAACATCTATAAATTGAATGGCGAAAGGGGTGGCGGTGGCCCATCCGCCATCGGGCCCATCCTCCTTTTAGCCTCCACCGCTCCGCGAAGACCCCAGGAAACTCAGGTGAGACTGCCAGGACTTATGGGCTTTGGCCCGTGCGCGCGCTAAAGCACGAAGCACACGAAACACACTCGCACGGCAGCATTTGGAGGACCTGGACATTTTTACGATGTGATTTCACATAACCACAACAGACGTGCAGACAAACAAGTGGAGTGGAGTGGACCGGAGTGGCATGGTGAGGGGCCAGAAAGACGACATAAGTTGCAGACGCGCGTTGGTGATAAACTTTGAAATTGCCAGGATGACGGAGGGGGGGTCCTGGAATTTATTACCCTCCAGCGGCATCCGGAGAGCTCACATTCGCCAAAGCAGCCCGCAGCCCGCAGCCGGGGCAGCACAAGCGGATTCTAATAAGCAAAATGCGCGCACTGTCCTGCAGCGGAATCAAACGGAAACGAACGGAATTATGGGGCATTACCCACTCGATGGCGTCCTTCTTCTTATCCTAACCCTTGTCTGGGACTCCACCTCCTCCTCCTGCTCCGCGTCGAACCCCTTTTGGCCCAAACTGACAATCATTTGTTTGTAACCTATACTTGCGGCTTGATTTCGATGTCAGGCCAAGCATAACCGAGGGCATTAATTTTCAAGAATCACACACTAGAAAATACAGATGTCCTTCGCTGATTTTGCAAGTGTCAGCGTCAAGGAAGATGTGGAAGAAGGGATGTCGCACTCGAGTTGATTTAATTCAATTCATGGCCAGACAATGATTGCGTCAATTGCCGCATGTTTATCATTGTGACAGCCAAACTTGGCATTGTCGTCCTGGCCGGCCGGCCCGAGTCTTGGCACACAAACGGTGGCGGAAATTGTGGAAATTGTATGTGAGCGTATTAGTTTGGCAATTGTGCAACTGTCTCGGGAACACCCCTTTCGCCGTCCGCAATTTATACATTTTTTTGTGGCTCCGAGTTTGACTGCTTCTGGCTTGTTTACATAATGGCCACAGGCGTCACACAATTCGTGGCCTGGCTGACCACCAAGCTGCCAATTAGGACGCTGTTCTCGGTCGTTGGCAATGGCAGTGGCATACATACCTCACCCTGGGGTGCGATTTAGAGCAGGTTTTCAATTACACATTATGACGGTGGCAAGGTCTGCTGGCGGCCCCCAAAACTGCAGTAAAAAAACACTCGCCCAAACACACACATTTCGAAGAAATTGGATTTGCGACTGCTGGCTTTTCTTGGCGTCGTTTTATTCGTTTTTTGGGACATTTTCCGTTTGCATTTGGCTTGTTGGCTTCTTCTTCTACTTTTTTTTTTATTATTATATTTCCCCGCTTGCCGTCGAGCGTCCTGGCTCGTTGACTTTTATGAACTTATAAACAAGAGAGCCAGGGGTGGCCACGGCGGTGGCACAACCCTTTCGGCCTGTTGCTGCCACAAGCTACTTCCAGTGCTTATTATGTGGATTATTAGAGGGATTTACCCGCTGCCATCTACAAATTCATGTGCTCCAACTTGGATTCCAGCTGGATGGCTGGCAGCAGGATCCTGCTATGTTTTTGGTGGCATCAATGACATAAATAAAAAGATTTCCAAAGGATTTGCCTGCGGGCCACCCAAAAGGCACACACACACACACCCAATCCACCCGGGCAGCGAGACAAACCGAAACTTGCTTCCTGTCCCGTAAAAATCTCTTTCTGCCACATTCGGTTGCGATGTTTTTTGGGATGTCTTTTTGCCTGGCCTGGGAGGATGGGCGAGGAGGGCGCCTCCGTGTGATTTACACACAACCACAGAGCCCACAGGCAGGGGCTGGGCCAAGTCGGTGTTGATCTCGGCGTTGCCATAAATTGATAACCAGCAATCGCCCACTCCCGGCTGTTGACTCAACCGGCCACTGATAAGCCACTTGGTTGTCCGGCGTAAACAATGACGTGTGCTGGACTTTCACTTTGTGTGGCCTGTTTGCCGGGAGACTAAATCAAGACTCTAAACATACCCTCTAAGGTATCACTCTAAAGATAACTCTAATTTTGATCTTGGAGATCCAATGGCAGGTCCATGATACATCTTAGTTTTGCAATCAATGTAACAACAGCTGCAACAGCCCCAATCAACTCCCAATAGGTTCATTAAAGTCACAGCTGACTCTTTAATATGCCATCAATTTTCTGTTTTAAATTGTATTTCCACTTACTGTAGTATGCAAATTTTGTTGCCTATCTCTTTGAATACAATAAATGTACATGGCGTGTATTGCACAAGAGTAATGTTTAAATTGCTCAACTAATCAGCCAGATGTTCACGTTTAGCAGATTAGCTTCAACGACTTGCCTGGACCGATGGCAGGCTGTATAAATTATAATCACAGGTTTAACCCAATTGATTGCCTTCAATTAGCAGTGAAGTGTGTCAAAGGCAGGCGCATCCATTAAAATAGTATTTATTCAAAGTGCCAATAAACACACATTCGAACATTTCATTTCAATTACAAAATAAATTGAAAAGTAAGGTAATAATTTCATTAATTCTATGGCCATTTGTGTAATGTCAATCAAGATGCTGTTGGGCATTGAGCGAGTGGTCTCCTGTGACGTCGGCTAATTAATCTGTCATCTATAATGTAAAGCAAACGCAGTGGCAATCTATAAAGGATCAGTCTGGGATAAGGCTGCCTGCCGCAGGACGCGCAGCCGTGAGTAGACAATGTCCCAGTCGATGAAGGCCCCCAGGATGTGGCGCACGTTGCGGTCCGTGTCGTCGTATCCTGTGCGTCCGTGCACCAAGCGCAAATTGTTGAAAGTCAGCACGTCGCCGGGCGCGGTTTTGAAGCTGCAGGAGTGCTCGTGGGCCAACCGCATGAAGGTGGCCATCGCCTCGTACCAGGGACGCACCTGCTCCAGGGGCACGCTGAAGTGGCTGTCGCGCTGCGGGATGCTGTGGTTAATCCGCACACACCGTCCCTCGGCGTCCAGGCTGCAAGCAAACAGAGTTAAGCATTCATTTAATCGCAAGCATTTAGCGGAGCATTAGGAAATCAGTTGGCTTGCTTAACACGCCAAGCGCTTGAGCCATATTTATGGCGAATGTATCTCGGTTTGCGCCAACACTCACTTGATCACCGGGGCCCGCCAGATGTTGTGGAACTGCAGGTCTCTGTCCCGGCCAATGTCCGCCCAATCCACTGGCGTTTGGCAGAGCACCCGGAACGCCTCGGGATGCCGCTGACGCAGGACATCGGCTATGTGGAAGCCGTCCGCCAGGAGGTTAACGCCGCCGGGCGAGGCCGACTGCTCCAAGGTGTGCAGCAGGGTGACGCCTGGAAGGTACTCGAAGTACGGCATGTCCGTGTGCAGGGGCAGGGGGGCGGCCATGTAGGCATAGTTGCTGGCGCCGGGCTGGGCTCGCACGCTGAACTCCTCGCCGTAGGTGGTGCGTCGCATGAAGCCCACCCGGTTGCAAAGCTGCCGCAGGACATCCATCTCCAAGGGGGCGTCCTTGATCAGGGCCACACCGAAAACGGCCAGGTGGTGCAGCCACTGCAGCAGCTCAGAGTCCTGGCGAAGCAGCTCTTGGTAGTGAAAAACTCCAACAATTTGCTCGAAATTGCATCCACTCCACAACTGCATCTCTGGGCGATAAAAATCGCGCAAGTATCTGTCTCGGTTCGAGGGCGAAAAGTCGCGTTCACGCAGCCAAGTGTAAGGATACTGGGAGGCATGTCCGTCGGACCATTCCACATACAGGACATCCTGTTCCAGGTCCAGAGCCTGATGCAGGGCCCTCACGCTGGTGTCCAGATTGTTCCACAGCTGTGGCAAGCGGCTCGAGGTCTGCGGCAAAAAGCAATCCTGGCAGCGGCAATTGTCCCGCAACCAGATATCCGGAAAATGCATGTCCTGGCCGCATTTCGGATCAGGCACCACTACAAGTCGCAGGTTATCCTGCTGGTCCTGCTGGTCCTGCAGCTCCTCGGGAAGCACAGCCAAGGGAGCAGGCAGACGGCGATCCGCTTGAAACATCTCTTTGCACCCAACGAGAAGGTCTTCCGATTGCGGAATGATTCTGGATCCGCGAGGCCATCAAACAACAAGCCCCCGCAGGGCTACGTGGCCTCAGGCGAGGCACCGATAACTGATCGCGTGATGATAGAAAGTCGGAGGTTACACTTCGCAAATGTTGTCAAAGAATTGTGGTAATCTATACACTTTAACAATTTGGTAACGCTTGTGGTTTACTTATTTCTATTTGGACATTAGGTTTACTCAATAAATAATATCAAATATTATGTAAATTTTGTCAATATTGCTAAGCAAATAGGTACCTACTATAAATATAAAACTTGATATTCTTTTTGAGAATATTAAATAAATTGTATTTGAAGTGTGAAGTATAGTTTAATAGTGTACAAATTTTATTTATCTATCAAGTTTCCAATAAGTTAATATACTTATAGTTTCATATTATTGACGAATAAAGATGAATACAAATTTTTACAATCTTCTAAAAGCTTTCTTATTTGGGGTCTCTTAAAAAGCATTCAAAAAGAAATGTTTACTTTGCATTAACAAATAGTAAAGTGACTTTAATATATTCTTGAAATATCCCAGTTTTTACAAGTGTAGAAGTGGCCAGGCAGCGAATACTTATCAATCCTTTGCGAGCAGTGCAGATTGCCATCGCAGCAGCTTTGGGGCTCGCACTCTCCCTCACTTTAAAGGCCCCCGCCCGCGGCTGAGTAAAATTAAAAATGCAAAATTAATTTTTGCAGAAATCTGCTAACGCCAGCGATTTTGCATAATTGTTTGTCAGCTGCAGTTGTGGCAGGGGCGGAATCTTTTCATCGAGCTCTTTACTCTTACCACTCCGCCTCGGCAAATGCCGTCAATCATTGTTAGGCGCATTGATCACTTCATTCGCAACATTCCCACCCACAATCCCCCACCAAATGCAATGCATTGCATGCATGGAAGCCCATCCCGCGCTGCAATTCCCAGCCCCAAACCAATGCTGATTGCTGCACGAATATCCTGCCCGGCAGCGGGAAAAATCATAAACAATAACCGCCATTTCAGGCCGGGGAAAAGCACAACGGCGATGAAGAATCTGCGGGAACAACAGCGGCAAACAACAGTATCTGGTAACCAGTATATATGGCGCGATTTTTAATTATCACTTTCGCATTCGCGTTTTGTGTATTGTCTGCCTCGAACACGACTCACTCACTCGTGCCTATCTATGGGCCCTATCGCTGGCGCTTCCATTTCCATGGGATGGCGGCCGTGCCTGCCATTTGCGCCTCGAACAAAGAAAGCGAGTGGAACAATCCATCGAATGCTCAGCTTTTAGCTCGGCTTGAGATTCTTCTGTTGGCGTGAGGGTAATGAAAAATGGTATGCTGGGCTAGTAACCCGGAAAGTACCAAAAGAAAGGTTAAAAATGATTCTAGAGAAAATATTAAGCATGAAAGTTGGTCAAGTTTTTTAGGTAGTTCAACACTATTTCAATTGAGATTCTGACACAATTATTGGTAGAAATATTCCCATTTATATTCACAGCTTATGCTTCCACAGCTTGTTAAACCAACATTAATTAAGGGGTAAGAAAACTTCTTGCCGAAAGAAAGCTATTGCCACATTTAATGTATTGCCGGGGAAGGAGGCCCAGTTCCCCCAGAACAACTTTATTGTTTTCAATTAAAAACACTCACAGCCCATTCAGCTAACGAATCCATTCGCTCGGCAGCTTCCAGTTGCCAGGTAGACATTCATAGGCTCGAAAATCGAGCATCGCGAAGCGGCAGCGATGTGACACAATTGCAGATGCAAGTGAAATGTAATGAGGTGTAATGAAAATGCATTCAAGTGACGGTTCCACCCGCTCTCAGGCTTTGAGACGCCAGCCTTCAGCCCCATCTGCACTTAACAATAATCAAGAACAACAATAGTGACAAATATCGATGAAAGCCTTTGAGCAAAGGGCTGAGTAATGAGTTCTCTGCTGAAGAGTAAGAGCTGCAATTAAGAAGCGCACTCTGCTCCCCAATAACATATTTAACTACACAATTTAACATATTTTCATTGAAAGCTTTAAACACCCTGTGGCTAATCTTTTTTCGTCGGAAATCGATCAAAACAAACCGCAAATTATGCAAACATCGCGTGTGCAGCAATGAAAGTGCAACACTTACGAAAATTAAACTAAACCCACAGCAACCGCAGCATAACATGCCAAACAAAACAATGGCCAAACCGAAATTGGTTTATTATTTTCGCCCGCCCGGAAAATCAAACGGTGCAAATGAATCAGATTGAATGAATAATATTGGCCGTTTTTACAGCAGCTCGTTTAAGTGCCTCGAATTATTCATAAAGCCCGAAAAAAGCCAAGCCGGAAGCGTACAGGTGAGTGCCGGTGCCGAGTGTGAGGCAAAGTGGCGTGCGAACAATGATGTATAACTTTCGAGGGGACACAATGGCCAACGCTTTGAGCCTAATTAGCCCCGTGGGCCAGCAACATTTTGGGATTTCGGATTTTGGTGTATCCATGACAATGCCAAAAAACGCATAATTAGGCAGCGGGCACCACTCCTGCCAGAATGGGCCTCAAATTGGTACCGGCCGGCTTCCTGCTCGGCATTGTATTTCCGCCGTCCGGGCCAAGGAATCCTCGAGTGCTCAGCCGCGAAAATTGGCTCAAAAAATCACAAAGCCAAATTCGTGCGACGCCGCTAAAAAGTGCAATAAGTAGCCGGGCCACTGTGGGACATATAAATAAATGTACCCACAAAATCCGTAAATATGATTAAGTGCGAAATTTATTTACAGCTCCCTGGTTGCCTTTAAAAAACGGGAAGGCGGCCAAAACAGCCACAGCAACCGGCAAACACAGCCCCTGGGGCGGGCAAACAGAGCCCGAAAGCCGTGAGCCGTGAGCCCTTGGCCGTAGTCAGCACCTGCCGGATGTTGGTTAGCCGGAGTCAGAGCCGGAGCCGAGCCGGAGTTGGCCAAAAGGCGCTGCCGGCCAACTCGATTACAATTACGTGCGCTAATTGCACTTTAAACGCGTCCGAGCTTGCCGTCAACCATCCGTCGTCGTCCTGCCCGCACAATTCTGTTTCCCATTTTTATGGCATTTCCTTTGGCACTCGCACACAACTTACAACTACATAAATTTGCAAACATGATGTCCTTGCCTGCCGGGTCCTGGCATTGTAATAGCCAGCCAACTCATCGTCGTAATTCAAGGCGACGCTAAATTTAGTTTAATACACATGCCACACAGTGGTTGCACCTTGAAGAGCTTGAACATTAAAAGTTGAACAAAATTGTATTTACACATTATTTGAAGCTGTAAAAAAGAATCATTTTGTAACCTAAATCGTAGCTTAAATTTCAGGTTTAGTTATTTAACTGAGATATATTACAGCAACCACTGTGCTGGTTTTATACATGTGCTGGTTTTAAACAAGTGGAAACGCTGTAGTCGAGATTTCTCGACAATAAGATACCATGTACCTATGTTATTTCCTCCAGGCATAGACACTGGCAAAGGCTGTATCATAATTATTTACTGTCTCATCTTTATGAAACTTTTCACATGGTTATAAGCAGCACGATTTATATCTCTTGCTGTACCCACTTCGGAGATATAGACAAATATAGTTCCATAAAAATTTCAGAGGCGGTAAGACGCGTGGCAAAATTTTGAAATAAACTTGATCTGCGTATATATATAATTGAACGACGTGTTCACACATACAAACGGAAAGACAGGCAGACAGACGGACAGACAGACAGACGGCGTAGATCGACGTGACTGTTGATGCTGATCAGGAATATATACTTTGTTGGGTCGGAAATATCTGCTTTTCCCTGTTACATACATTTTCACAAACTTAATATACCATTTGCACCTTAGGGTACATGGTATAAAAATCCATCTTCTTAGCTAGGCAGCAAGTGGCCCTTATAATGTGCCAAGGCGTAAGTCCATGTCTGGCTGCCTGACTTCGCATCCTGCCCCCCACCAGCTCTCACCATCTCTCCTGCCGCAGGACTGGCTGTTGGTTCTTTTGCTCATTTACACCTTTTATTACGTATGCGTGCGTCGGGGCAAAAGCAAAGTTTGCAGTTTAGTTTGCCATTAACGTGGCCATAAGCGCTGGCCAAGCTCCATACACACCAGCTTCCACCTTCCACCTGCTTGCTATTCATATGCAAATAATGGCAGCGAGGTGTGTTTGAGGAGTTTGTTCGAAACAAGTTGCCCGCCCGCCTGAATGTTTGCCAGCCAACCTGGCTAAATCAAAGTTGCTCTTGGCTCAATGCATTGTAATTGTTTGGCTATGTGTGGGTGTTGTCAAAACTGAAGTTCACTTCGCTGGCTTTTCTTGAGAGAACAAGCTTGTGCACTGAAGAAAACAACGAGAAAGATAATGCCAATAAATAGATTTCGAAGGTGCATCCAAATATACATCCATAAGCATTATTTTGTCAAAGGAAAGCCCAATCCATTGGCATTAACTCCCAAATCCTTAAGAGAAAATCCTGCTTGGTTTCGGGCAAGTTTTTTCCGCCTGCATGTGTGCCAGGCTGGCGGGCAAAAGTTTTTAATGTGAAAAGTGCAAAGGAAAGTGCAGCCCTCATGCAAGGAGCATGTCATTCTCTCCCGGCAGCCCGGCTGCCCGGTTTCTTCCTTTTGGGGCATGGCCCTCCACTGTCACTGCATTTTAATTTACTGCATACCTTGAGGCACCGTTCGCCTGCACTCGCATNGAAACAAGTTGCCCGCCCGCCTGAATGTTTGCCAGCCAACCTGGCTAAATCAAAGTTGCTCTTGGCTCAATGCATTGTAATTGTTTGGCTATGTGTGGGTGTTGTCAAAACTGAAGTTCACTTCGCTGGCTTTTCTTGAGAGAACAAGCTTGTGCACTGAAGAAAACAACGAGAAAGATAATGCCAATAAATAGATTTCGAAGGTGCATACAAATATACATCCATAAGCATTATTTTGTCAAAGGAAAGCCCAATCCATTGGCATTAACTCCCAAATCCTTAAGAGAAAATCCTGCTTGATTTCGGGCAAGTTTTTTCCGCCTGCATGTGTGCCAGGCTGGCGGGCAAAAGTTTTTAATGTGAAAAGTGCAAAGGAAAGTGCAGCCCTCATGCAAGGAGCATGTCATTCTCTCCCGGCAGCCTGGCTGCCCGGTTTCTTCCTTTTGGGGCATGGCCCTCCACTGTCACTGCATTTTAATTTACTGCATACCTTGAGGCACCGTTCGCCTGCGCTCGCATGTGGCAAGTGGCAAAGTCCAATGCACGCTGCTCCCGCAGAACCGGAGCAGAAGAAGCTGACTTGTTGCCTCCCACGTACAAGCATGCCGCCCCTGTGTTCTCATCCTCGTCCTTCGTCCAGATCCTGACAGTTTCCACCCTTCGCTGGCTGGCTGGCTGGCTGGCGGGATGGCTGTGACAAAGTGGCGCTGCGTTTTGCATTTTACTGCAAATTAAAGGATTTCTTTTGCCTTCTCGAGTTGACAACTTAAGATACTTAGGCATAAAAAGCCTGTCATACAAGTCTGCCCTCATGTGTGCGTAAAGAGAATTAAGTGCACTGCGCTTTGTTGAGAATCACTCGAAACAAAGCCGCACGATGCTGCGGGCTTGCCGAACCACCACCCTTCGCCCATTGCACATGAATCCTTTCCCAGCCCTCGACCAGCATGCGAGGTCGTCCTGTCAATCCTCCGCCTCCACGCAGTCCCCTCCCCTCTCCCCCCCTCGATTTTCTGCACCTTTCTCGCCTGCGTCCATTTTATTATTTTGCCTTGATTATTATTTTCCATTTGTGCAAAATTAAAATGTACCATCTCGGCAACAACAATGACAACGAAATTTTTCGGGTGCAAATAGCGCCACAAAAAAAGGCAGAAATTGCAGTCTCCATTCAACCGCAAAACCGGGAAGGGGCAGGGTCGAAGGAGGGGGCTGGGCTGAGCCGTGCCGGGGCGGTGTAGGCGGTCTGCATGAATAATGTGAAACTGAAAACTTTTCATCAAAAATCAGCCAAGGGCTACAACTGGACGTGAAACAGGCCCCCAGATTCCCAGCCATGGGGACCGCTCTCTCTCTCTCTCTCTCTTCCCCCTGTACTATCCTGCCTGTCTGAGTGTCCTGGCAGGCGGGAGGGGCAGGGAAAAATAAAAAAATAAAAATAAAAAACGAGAAGAAAGAAGGAACTGTGACAGGACGCCATGAAAAGCTCGCTTTGGTGTGACAAATCAAAGACTAACACTGAGCGCTTTGGTTAGAGCCACAAAACGCACGCTCGGATGACTGGCAGTAGAAAGCGTGAAAAGCGAGTGAGAGAGAGGGAGCGAGGCCAAGAAAGAGAGGGGACGAGCTGGGAGGAAAGAGAGGGGGAGATCGGACAGCATTTTTTGAAAGGCGCTGACAACTGCAGTCCCCCAAGTGACAAACTTGGGCGGATGGAAGCTCTAAAATCATGTAAACTATGAGATTCCGGAGGGATTGATCAGCTGGAAAAACAATAAAGAAAAACCTGATAAATAGTAGGAAGAGAAAACATTGTAATACCAAATTAGGCTTACGAAAAGTTACTACTACTTTGTGTTCTTTGTGTTATTCATAAATGGGTTCTCTAAATACTAATGGTTACCTACAATTGTATTACAATATATTCTAAATGATTACTATTGCTTTACATACTCTGCCATGTTAAATTATTTATAAAATATACATATCCTAGTCAAGAATTAAAACTATACAGGGAAATATTTTCATTATACTGATCTAAAATTCTCTGGATTTTCTAAACATGGTTAATACTTTTTCTAATGAAATCTATCATGATTTAATGTCAGTCTCTTACAATTTTCAGTTCAAATTAGTTTTCTAAAGATGCTTCTAGGATTAGTTCTGTATGTTGGAATATCCTGAATCAGGATCCTGATATGAAAAATGCAAACAATGGTTTTGAATTTAAAGGTAAAATGATGCCGAAAGTTAAATTGGCCCAGCAATAAATTAAATTTCCTAAAATAATAATGAAACTAATTAGAAATATTCACCAAAATTGTACACCAAAATGCACAAAATGATTAACAGCTATGAGAGCCAGAAACCTCTCTTCGTCATATAAAATTTATTAATATCCCTGCCAGTAGATTTAGCCAAACTACCATAATTACTTGTGTTTATATAATTGCCAAAAATTTGCTTGCTTTTTAGGAGCCTTCCAATCAAATTGATATACTCTTATGCACACCCGTATTATTCCCATATTCCCACCGAGCCCCGAGTTGCTTTTAAAACGAAACCCATTCAATGACTCGAATTCCCAGCGAGCTGAGCCAGCGCCGGCGAAAGAGTTATTTCAATTTGCTGTGTTTAAAGATATTCGCTTCTTTTGATACCACATTTTGTGAATAAAATACAACGAAACAGCGTTGAGCTGGGAAGGAGGGCCGAACTGTGTGTGGGTGTTGCATGCTGCCTGTTATTTTTTGCTCTCTAATCAGAGCGCGCGCCTGCAAACAATGGTCGTGATATCAACCCCGAACCCCCCAAAAAATGCACCCAACTGGATCTGTAGCAGCATCTGCATTTGTATTTGGATCCGCATCCCAGCGTCCCGGCATCCTGGCATCCTCTAGGTTGTAATGAAAAAAAAAAAAAGGGGCAGCAACTCGTTGCTTGTTGCTTTTGGCATTGTTCTTGCTCCGGCTATGGCTTTACTTTTATGCACATGCAATTCTTTATATTTTTGCCATATATTTTGCTCTGCACAAATTTATTTGCGGCTGCAATTCCAATTCCCGTACCCGCAGCGTCCCGGGGAGGATGAGAGTGGTTATTGTTGCGGCTGCAACATTGGTTAATGCTCCGGTTACGGGGGCGGACTCAGTGCGGCTTAAAGCGCAATCCCCGATTTCAATTTGTCACTCGCTTTAAAGTGTTTGACAGGAAGCAAAAGCCTCTTACCCCCGGGCCACGGCCCGGCCCACACACATTTCTCACACCCTCGGCCAGCTGACTGACTGTGTTAATTGTTTCTGTAAAGTTTTTAATAACTCCGGGCAGGCGCTGGCAAGCGGCAGGCAGTCAGGCAGCCAGGCAGCAGTCCCATCAGTCTCATTATTTATTTGTAATTTAATAAACAACAAGTTGATGGCTTGCACCACCCCCCAGGAGCCAGGGACTCGACCTCCTATCAATTGCCGTTGGCTAAAACGGCAGGCAGCCATCATCAGGCATCCTTCGACACGTTAACGGGTTTCCTCCTGACTATTATTTGGCAGCAATTTATTTTATGTGAAAACTTTGTCAAGCTGCCTCGAAGATTTTTATGGCACGGCCGCAGAGGTTTTTAGAACTTGCAGATCGCAGATCGCTGGAACTTTGCCCGCGGCGTCAGCTTGAATTTTATTGCCATCGTGCATATTTTAATGAGGCATTAAAGCTCCGACTCGACTCTAGTCGGCTCTGATTTTAGCCTACTTGCCTCCCGCCCCCAAAACACTCTCGTAATTTATGAGCAACTAAATATTTACTGGGTGTGCGGGTGCTGTTGGGTGGTGTGGTGTGGTGCGGTGCGGTGGTTGGGTGGTGTTTGCCTTTGCCGGCCCAATGTTTGGCTGCGTTTGCCGTTTTTAACACTCGATTACTTTAAATGCCATCCCCGTCTCCCCGCCAGCCAGCCCGTCAAGCATTTGACTTTGCCTGTCAATATTTGTTTTTGGCTTAACTAGCACACCCCTCCTCGCACACACAAAATGGGGGTGAACGGGCAAACTGACACCCCAGCAAAGAATTCTCCATATCAGCATATTCCTGCATTCAAAACAAATCATAGATGGATCATTGAAAACTATTTTCCAACTAAAAATTGTAGAAGCATGAACTTACATTTAATGGGTATAGATTTGATTAGAAAGAGTTTTTGAAAACCTTTAGAATTTTGGGTTAAACTTTTCCCCCATTTCTCTTGGTGCCTTAAGTTGGCAGTCTTGTTTGCCCAGCTTCTCTACTTCATGCTCGTGCTGCCAACTTATGTAATGAGTATTTGGTTACACAAATCTTGAACTGACCCCTCAGCCGCCCTTCCACATTTTTTGGCCAGCTCGCTTATTGAATGAACGCTTAAATTACTAAGCAAATGACTCATTTATCAACTGCAACGAACTGGCCCCAGATTAGCATTCCCTGTCAGCAGTCCTTTGGGGTAGGAGGACGCCTTAGAAGGACATTTTATTATACTACCTACTATCATATTTGAAGCAAAGAACCATCAGCTGTGCAGTCCCATTTAGGGTAGTTTATATTGTATAATAAACTCCTTTGACTGAATAAGCTGAGGAAAATGTTGCTAAAGAAATTAGCTATCTAATGACTTGCCATCAAAGCGCAGCTGCAGCGTTGGGAAACCTCCACTTTATATTCTCCGATTACGACAAGTTTTCAGGTGTTCCAGACCCGCATAAATGGCTAAGGATATATTTATTCTTTCATTGTCCTTCAGAAGCCACTCCTGCATAGTGTTGCCACTGTTTTCCCAGCCATATTTATGATTGTTTGTATTATGCGTTTAATGTCACTTGATTTACATTAGTTTGTGCAGCTAGCAAATTGAATTTGCCACGCTTTGTTTTCCCAGCATTATACAAAATAATAACATTGGCTAGGTGGAGCAACAGCAATAGCAACAGCAACAGCAGAAAAAGCTATGGCAATAAAAATAAATAAAAAGCGAACAAAAAAATCACACCGAACGTGCCAGTGAAGCAGACGCAATATGCAAATAATCTGCAAATTTATAGGCTTTTCCTTGGACGCCAACGCCGCGTGGGCGGATGCGGATGCGGATGTGGATACAGCTGCGTCCCAGGACTTAAGTCCTTGAGTGGCATGCGGCTAAGCCAGGTTATTATCTTTTATGAACTCAACTTCTTTTTGATTGGTTTAATGCCGCAGATTGCTTCGCAAGTCCGGGGGACCCGAATGATTGATGCATGTGCAGAGATGTCACATGGAAAACATGAGACCGACAACTTGACATTTCTTATGGAAAATATAATATGTAATAGGTACATGCACATATATACTTATTTTTTGTTAAATCTCAAATGAAGGGAGTGCCTGTTCTCCTAGCAAAATCCATTAAAACACTTGAGCCTGGCAGACGCGACGCAATGCTCTCCAGAACAAACAACAACGCAAAAAAATAGGAGGAAAACCCGGCAACCAGAATGCATTTCCGTTAATAGTGAAGGCGCTGCTTTGAAGGCTGCCAAGCCTTACACACTTAGTGGTAGCACTTCTTGTTACCCTTAAACCTTCAAAACTCCCACCAACCCCTCGTTTTTTGTGCATCTTGCCGCCGCCAGGCAGGACATACTCGTAAAACGTTATTGATATTGCAATTTTTAGCATTTTGTAATTGAGGCAGCAAAAGTTGGGTGGCCTATCGCACGGCCATCAATTGTCTGAGAGCGAGATCCCAGATAGCAGCTCCTCCGGATAACTGTCTAAATGACACTCGAGCATGTGTTTAAACATGCCAAGCACTTGGCTCCCTCGAACTATGCAACAAGCAGAGGCACTGCCACTGCCACTGCCACTGTAGCAACATCAACGGGTTGACAGTCGCAGGCATCAAAGTTCATGGGCGCTGCTGGGGTGGCAAGTAGGTGTAGCATTCTGCTGTCGATGCGCTGATAAGTCCCCCCTGCACAGCATGCCTCGTGTGGGGCAGCAACAGCACAGCAGCAGCAGTAGCAGCAGCATCTCCTCCACGAACGCATCTTGTCTCGTCTCGAGAACGAAGGCGAGTGCCAATGTTGCCAATGTTGTTGGGTAAACTCATAATTGGAATTAATTATGCATTCGCACTTTGCGGCCAACTTTTCAAGTGGCTGGGAGAGTGGTAAGCTGGAGTCAGTTAGCTGGCTAAGTGGGTGTGGCTCCCCGGGAGGTGGGCGAGTGTGTGTAAGCGGGTGCTCCTTTAATTGTCCAACCCAGCGAAGGCCTCCGCACAGAATCAGAGGCTGTGGCGGCGACAAAGACTGGATCAAGATCCAGGAAACTTCCTGCCAAGGCAAGGGTTAAGTGCAAATTGCAGTTATCGTAAGTATTTCTTAGACACAGTTTGGGCCAAGCATTGTCACGGCACAAAAGAATGTGCCCCAAAAGGGGTTGAAATTTCGACACAACTTTGTATCCAAATACAAGATTTCTTAAGAGGTATATTTAACTTACCTAATAAAATAAACATTATGGGGTTTTCCTTTATATATCTATGAAAACACCCCCAAAAATGCACGATTTATTTATTAGCAAAATACCTTTATAATTGAGCTAATGTTGCCCTAACTTCCCGTTGATATTCATCCAAAATGAGCATCACCACCCGGCTGCGGGAACATCCCCATTTAACAATTCTCTGCTGGAAGCCATTCTAATTTAAGTTAGCCCATTTATCTTATGGCTTTTCTCTTTGTGCGCACTTTTTCTGTTTTTGTGTGTTTGTGCCACCCAAAAGCCCACACCCATCCTCCGCCCTGCTTTACCCCTAAGCAGTCCAATTTGTTGCTCCTTTATGGCTACTTATATTCCATGTCCTGCCCACACCTGAGCCCAATAATTACTGTGTGCCCGCTTTGGCTCGCTTTTTTACATGCCCACACTCCCTTCTGTGTGTCCTGTGTCCTTGCTGGCCTGTGTCTCCAAAAAAAAAAGGGAGAAAGGGACTGTGGGCCGGGCCCATTGTCCTGTGCGTTTGCCTTGCGGATTTGGCCCTTTTCTTGTGTGCAAGAATCCGGGGAAACGGAATGAATGCATAAAAGCACCGCCAAGATGTTGGGAATTAATTAAAATTTGACAGCTAATAAAACGCAATCTCAGCGGCGTGCGGGGAGAGCCCTCACAATGGCCATTTAAGTTCCGAATTGCGGACAATTGCACGCTTCATTTCGCCTGCTCGCCTTGTTTTGACAAGCCATCGGCATCGAGTCACAAAAGACAGAAGGACACTGCCAGGACCCGCAGCCAAATGACAAAAGCCTGTCGCAAATTGCAAATCGCAAATCGCACATCGCAAGTCCTGAATGGCAACTCGCGGGCAAAATGCACCGAGCGAAAGTAATGGCACTTTCGGGTAAATAATTCATACTAAGTTTCATAACCATTTTGAGGAAACTCTAGAATATCTTATATAAAATCGGTTTAAAGAATTCAGGCTAAGCTAGACACCTACTTTATGACTAAATACATCCCTAGACCTTTAGCATCTAAGTTTTACGAGAAAAAGCATTAAAAACTTGAACATTATTTCATATTATTCACTGAGTAGATATCTCGAATATATTGTCGTTCCCTGCATTGTAGACTTCAGAGTAATTTCGTTGGTGAATCAATATTATCGCTGCATAATTTTTACGAGTGTTCCATAAGCCGGACAATGGAGCACTGCCGGAAACGCTTCGACTCTTTCTGCGCCTGGTCGCGTGTCATGGGCAAACAAGATAATGTTACAGCAGTCATCGCAAATCGAGCGCAGAAGGATGAGCAGGACTAGTCAGTAGTCAGTCAGGGAGTCCCCCTCACGCTTGCTGCCAATGTGCGGACACTTGACTGGTATTCGGTTTTGGCAGTTTGTTTTTGGTCCTCCCCCGAACGGCCAGGCCTCCTCCCTACGATTTGTACAAAAATGCAAATGAAAACGTCTCAGCTTACGGCCAAGTCCTGGGCTGCCAACAATCTGGGAATGCGAATGAGGCGGAGGTCGAGGATGTGCGGATGTGGAAACTGAGACGGGAACGAGAGAGCTTAATGAAAATGCTGCCACGGGCCACGGACTGCCAAGTGCCCCGGTGTCCTTTGGCCGGTGGACCGCGTAGGCTGGGAAATGATTGATCGCCGGCATCAATTTTCCAGAAATGTTATTGCCATGCGTTCGACAGTTGGCCGATTGCTGGTCACCACCATAAGCTTTAATTATTCCTTAAAGCCCCTCGACATCGGCAGCAGGCAATCTTGTCCTGCCATTTACCTGCGAACACTATTTAATCTTCGGACTTACAAGGTTTTCACAACAGGTTATGACGCTCAACAGTGGCGGGTTAACTTGATAAAAAAGTCGGTTATTTATTTTGTTTCGTCTGTTTAACTCATAGTTACCTAAACGCTGAAGAACTGAAAACAATCATTGAAAGGGTTGAGGATCTCCGTGAAAGGGTACTTCCTGTTCGGCCTAATGACCGTTGGATTCTTTGGCGTTTTCGTTTATGAAAATGTCTGGAACATGTTTCGCTTGCGCAAACAGAATGCGAGTGTGCAATAAAATTCCATTACAGCAATGGCCTGACTTAAAAACTTGGCCGAAAAAAGAGGGCGACGATGAAATTTCGTTGCATGCAACCAACCAACCAACCAAGCAAGAGCCATCCTATCGAGCGGGCTCCGGAGCTGTAAGCCGAAAATAAAGAAGCTGCCGAAGGAGCAGGGCAGGAGCAAGTGTATTAAAAGCCCGCAGCCATTCTCGCTGTACGTGAGTGCAACGGATGCGTGTGTGGCAAGTCCTTGCATATTTTATGAAACTTGGCAAAGCATTTAACAACACTCACCCATGCCCAGACAGAGGCAAACTCATTACTTGAATTTATTTAGCACTTAAACCAAATGTTTCATTCGCTTCAGCCGGCTGATTTGGTGCCTCTCATGTCCTTGCGTACAATTCTTTCAACTCCGGTGCAACTTTGAAAGCCACTTGATGTGTGCCAAGACAGTAGCTACTCCCATGTAGTGCCGTATCTCCCATCTCGCAGGGATCTAGTGGTCGGTTGGAGCAGTTGCAGTATCCCGCCATCTGGTATTTCCCTCCGGGTGAGCAGTAATCAGGCCATTTTCTCGGTACATGGTCCTGGGTGGCACGTTTGAGTTGCCGCAATGGCTTTGTGCCCATGGGACACGATGGCCAATGGGGACAAACCCTGCTCCTGTTATGTACGAAACCACATCGAACACAAACATCTTGGAGAGCATCGAGCAGCCAAGAATTCTTGGCGCAGGCCTCAATGGAACTGCTGGACAATCTATCACTGCAGCTCTCCAGTGATTGGGGTAAAGATCCAACGGATGGCAGACTCACTAAGACACCACACCGCGGGCACTTGCCCTGCTCCTTTGTTTTCCGCTGCGGCTTCCGTCTCGGTTGCACCTGCTCCTGGCACACACAATCCAAACACTCCGACGACTCCGAACGCTTGCAAATCTTTTTCTGGCGACTGGTTTTCCGTGGCGAGTAGTAGAGCTGCTCGGTGGGCCGGAGACGCCGTCGCCTCTTCATGGGATCACTGACGAGGTAAGTGGCCTGGGGCTGCAGTTTCTTGCGGGGTTTTTCAATCAAATGCTTTAGCGGCTCGTCCACCGGGGAGCCCTTGTACCGTTTAAGCTTCAGATTCTTCAATTCAAGCATCTTTTTCTCCACATCCGCTTCCCTTTTCTTCAACTCGACCATCTTCCGCTTGCGCTCTTTGATCTGAAAGGTTATTGGGTTCAAAATGGAAATCCATAATCCCAAAAGATCTTACCTCAAACTGAAGCCTATGATCGTTGAGTATTGTCTTAAGGCTCTTGGCCGAATATCGATGCTCAGTATTGCGAATGTTGTCCTCCTCGCTGGGGGCCAACTCCCAGTTTGATCTTGTGCTGGTCGAAGTTTGAGATCCGAAACCACGTAACTTCCGCTTGCGTTCCTCCCGCCTCAGACGCTCGGCTTTCAACTCCTGGTCAATGATTTTCTTATACATTGCACTATCCATGACCTCGGAATGATCTCGGGATGGCGTTTGCAATTCCAACTTTTTGCTAACCGAGAAGGAGGTTACCTTCTCGACCGGCCGGTGGTCCTTGCTTAACTTGGGTTTGGTCCAAAACTTTTTCCCCGCCAAGTAGTCAAGCCTGGCCAATACTGAGTTTCCCGCTGCATTGGTGGAGGGCCTCTGACCCACACTGAGTGGGCCCACTACCTTGACAAAGTTCATATCGTTGATTATGCCTCTGAGCAACTCTAAATACTTGTCGGACAGCGCTTTTTTTATATCTCCCTTAGGGATGTGCAGATCTTGTAGATTGTCGTACATTTCCTGCAATTGATTCCAAATATTGCTTGCACCAACTATAGTCATCAGGCCGTCAACATCGGCCACATAGTCGAGGACTGAGTTCTGTTGGATTACGTCCCTTAGCAAGGCCTGTATGCGCCGGAACTTATGGTCAGATTTCATTACTGACAACTCGTAGCGTTTTTCCGAGGGTTGTTCCAACTCCATGATACCCAGCTTCCTCAGGGAAGTCTCAAGGTTCTCACGGTCGTCAATAGTCAAGTTTTCAATATCCGGCAAGCCACTATAGCCGAGTAAGTCGCTCACGATACTGTGATGTTTATCGCTTACTCGATCTTTGTACGATTCTTTTGATGGACGTTGGCTGTGGTCTTTGCCCGGTTCTTTGTCTGGTTCTTTGGCCGTTTCTTTGCCCGGTTCTTTACCCGGTTCTTTGCCCGGTCCTTTGCCCGGTTCTTTGCCCGGTCCTTTGCCCGGTTCTTTGCCCGGTCCTTTGCCCGTTTCCTTGCCCGGTTCTTTGACCGGTTCTTTGTCCGATTCCCTGATTTCATATTTAAAGCGACCTTCGTGGTCTTTCTTGTGATCTCCACCTTTTTCCTTCAACCGTTCTCGAGATAGGGAACGATCCTTGCTATCTCCAGAGTATCGTTGCCTATCTAGGGAACGCGAGGAAATGCTGGAGGCCCGTTTTCTGTGTTTATAGCCGATCTGTCGCCGCAGATCACCAATTCTATTGCGAAAATCTTGGCCAATATGGTAAATATTCGAAGGTCCGGATGCGCCATACACGCTCATTTTAATGGACGGACGGCTGGCCAACATTTTCGCTCGTTTGAATGTAAACATGTTGTTTACGTGGTCGTACGGGCGAAGTTTTGAAAATTTATACTTATTTGGAGGCAACGGCAGACCTAAACTGCGCACTGATCTCCGCGAATGGCGACGCCGGTCTTCATTTATCATTTGCTGGATCGAGTCACTAAAGGACGTGATGCTACCGTCGCGTGGCTGGTTCCGGCTGGTAATAGATGGCGAATTTTCGTATCGAGGTTTTCGTCGCTTCAGTCTGCGCAGCATAATCTCGGTGCCCGTATCCGAAAGACGCTTTGACTGTTTGGACCTTTTTATCAAAATTCTTTTTTTCTTCCCACGCAACGTAATATCCATAGATGCTGCCCCAATCGAATCCGCCATAGATCCATCTTGACTGTGTATTGAACTGTTCTCTTCTTCTCCTATTTCAGGGAACTTCGAAAATGGGGGGGTCAAATTTTTAAATTTTTTGAATTTTTTTCTTGATAGGTGTATTGTAGATACAGATACTCCCTCCAGGTTAAAGGGCATTTCACCATCTTTAGATAAAGCGCCCTTTTTTCTTTTATTTACCAAATATGGCTGTTGACCAGGCTTAAGAGATATTTCATCGTCGTCGTCATCACTTATGTCCCCTTCTCGCTTATGACGGGGTCTAGTCTTTTTTGTTTCTTTTGGCAAAACATCATGGCCTTTGTGCTTGTCCCTTTCTCGCCTTTGGCCGGGAATAGTCGATGATTTTTCTTTTTCCACAACTTCGGTTTTACTTATGGTTTTCTCTTTATTCCTAGCCAGATCAAATAAGGCATGAGGTGAGCCAGACGAGAAGTTGCTATCCACATCCAGAGCATTTAGTTCCTCTGTGTCTTCGTATTGTGCCAACTTGCGGGCTCGACCTGTCGCATTAATTAACTTCATTTGCTGTAAGAGAGACTTTGGGTAACTTAAAGAGAACTGCTTGCCCGATTTGTTGAATTTGTTTGCCTCGATGATATGGCCTTTTCTTGAATTTCTTATAGCGGGTACAGTGTAAGGTGCTTCAACTTCCCTGGGTTGTTGAAGCCCCTTATTACTGGGAGCTGTTTGTGGCTTTTTTCGAAGCACCTCCGAATTCCAGGGTACTTCCCTGGGCTGTTGAAGCCCCTTATTACTGGGAGCTGTTTGTGGCTTTTTTCGAAGCACCTCCGAATTCCAGAACTGATTAAATGCGTGTATAATGCTTTTTTTTTTACCCATTGATTTTCGACGACCTCGCTTTTTCTTTAAGGACATCGTAGTTCCCTGCGAGTCATCCAAGTTTGCTTTGCGAGTCATCCATGCTTGCCGCCTTTTGGCCGGACCAACATAGAGATCCATTAGATACTGACGAACTTGCTCGGCCTCTGACTCCCATATGTGGTCGTGGTCCTTGACAAACGGATGGACGTCGGGACTCTTCTGCCATTTCCGCACCGCCAGCGAGAGCTTCTGGAAGCACTTGTCCACCAAGTGCTGGGGGCGACGGCGCTTCTTTAGCTGCTTTCGCAGCAGACTTAGTCGCCCGTTCAGCTGTTGCTCCAGTTGCTCTTGCTGGCTAATCTTCTTGCGCTGCAGCTGCAACGACTTTGACCACTTTCGCAGCCAGCGCCGGTACAGGCGCAGCACCCCGCCCAACATCCGGCGAGCCCGCTCCCGCCGCCCCAGCTCTGCATCAGCCTGCCGTGCATTAATCACCTCCAGAACCTGCCGCAGGAGCAGTGCCCGGATGCGGAGCATCAGGTTCAGGCGGCGCTGAGCCCGTCGCTTCTGCAGCTTCACCTGTTGGCCCTTGTGCTTGATCTGCTTGCGCAGCAGCGCTATCTGGGTGCTGCGTTGCAGCAGGGGATGCTTCATCTTGATTAAATATATTTGCGATTATTTTCACTGGAGAAAAGTAACACAAAAACTAACACGATTTAATGTGAGCAAGCAATAACTGCCTGTCGTTCAGATTCAAAAATGAAACTGTCTGTAACAAATATCATTAACTAGGTCTATTTTGTAATATACAATTTTAAAATTGATTGAATCAAGAGATCATCCTCAAATATTGTATAAATTATTCCCGGAATTCAACCCACTGAAGGTCGGTGAAGGCCAGGAACCAAAAACCACCGTCTAACAAAAGCCCAAGCATTGCTTATCAGGCGGGTGAAGCACCTGCTCACACCGGGGACTCCATCGCAGCGATCAGCTCTGCTGGCCAGCTCACTGATAAGGCATGTAAATCACAGCAAAGTCTACGGAAATCACCGACAGATGCATCGATTGCTATAAAACCGCCCGCAAACCGAGCTCAGCATCGACATTTGTCAGTTGACTTCTCAAGCAAAACATCATAATATCTCAAGGCAGAATGGGCAAACTGGTTTTTGCGATTGCAGTCACAGTTTGTGTCTTTGGTGCTTTTGCTGCGGCAATGCCACAAGCGCCGAGAGTAATTCCTTTGGTTTACTACCCGCCGCCTCCGCCACCGACCTCCTACCAACCGATTCGGGTCCGTCGCCAGGTCCTGGGCGGATCCCTGGCCTCCAATCCCAATGGCGGCGCCGATGCCCGACTGGACTTGACCAAAGCCGTGGGCACGCCGCAGCACAATGCCTTTGCTCAGGTGTTCGCCGCAGGAAACACACAAACCGGAGGTCCTGTCACGAGTCCTGTCACCAGCGGGGCCACCTTGGGCTACAATAAGTGAGTGGTGGAAAATGCCGAGGGCTAGGGAATCGCTGGAAATGTTTATAATCAATTGTTTTTGCAGCCACGGACATGGTCTCGAGCTGACCAAGACGCACACGCCCGGAGTGCGGGACAGCTTCCAGCAGACGGCCACCGCAAATCTGTTCAACAACGGAGTTCACAACCTGGACGCCAAGGCGTTCGCCTCCCAGAACCAGCTGGCCAACGGCTTCAAGTTCGATCGGAATGGTGCGGGGCTGGACTACTCGCACATCGGTGGCCATGGAGCCAGTCTGACGCACAGCAACATACCCGGCCTGGGCAAGCAGCTGGAGCTGGGCGGCAGGGCCAACCTGTGGCAGTCGCAGGACCGCAACACCAGGCTGGACCTCAGCGGCACGGCCTCAAAGTGGACGAGCGGACCCTTCAAGGGGCAGTCGGATCTGGGCGGCAATCTGGGACTCTCCCACTACTTTGGTTAGGCCAAGCCTTTGAATTTGATTTGAAATTTATTTAATATGGTTCATTGAATTTTGCAAAATGTTTCAAGTAATTTAAATAATATTTATTAAACATCAGATGTACTAAATAAACATGGAAAATTTGTATTAAAAAACACATGAAAAACGTTAGTCAACCAAAAAGGAAACTAAATTCAGAGTTAGACCCCCACAAACTGCTTGGCCTGCTGCTCGCCGGCTTCCTTGAACACCTCCGCTGTCTTCAGGAGCTTTATGAACCTGGGCGAGTACTCGTTGGCTATGTGCTCCTCCTGCTTCGCGTCCAGACTGGTCTGCTTGAGGACCTCACTCAACCGAGCGTCGCGTTGAATACGCTCCACCGAATCGGCCATTTTACGCAGCTGGACAAGATCCAGGAGCAGTTCATCGCGCACAGCCGCCACTTGCAGCTGATCCTCCTCAGGCAACTCCTCGTACTGGCGCAGCAGCTTCTTGACCACCTTCGACTTTTGAGATATCTTAGTTGGATCCAGCAGGCGCACATCCTGGCTGAAATCCTCGGCCATGCTGCGCAGTGAGCTCTGCCGCTTTTCGCGGACTTTTTGCTGCTCCTCCGAAGTTCTCAGGATGAGATCGTAGAAATCCTGGAGATCCGGCCGCAAGGGAATGCAGGCACGCTGACGCACCTGCTGGTCTATGATGTCACTGATTGCCTCCATAGTGTCCCGCACCATGCTCTCCCTTTGTTGCAGATAATTTTCGTTTTTGTCGTTGCGGATCTGGTAGAAGTTTCTCGGCCTTGAGCTCATAGACATGCGATTGCGCTCCAGAACTCCCAGCAACCGCTCCATTCCCGGATCGTTGCCCACAGCCTCAAAGACGGCGTTCACAATGTCCTCGGAGGTCTTGCCTGTAATCAATTTTCGAAAACTGTCCGACATCGGCTCATCCACGTTGTAGTTATTGCTGTAAGGGCTAAATCAATGAGTAGATATTTGGGAAACATCGATTATATAAGGATAATTCAACACAGCTCACCTTTTGCCTTCAAAAGATCCTTTTTCTGTTTCTTTTGGTTCATAGTGTACACTCCATGGACTCTCTTTGGAGTCAACTCTGGGATTTTCCGCTGAGTATGAAACCTTTGCCTGGCTTTGACGGGGCCTTTTCATGTGGCTATCGTACAAGTTTAGACACTCCTTTGGGCCCTCCTCCTGCGCCTCCTCGACCTCCTCATCCAGCTCTTCGCTTACCTCCCGTATGCAGCGATCATCCTTGACCCGGTCATGAAGCTGTATACCCTTCACAACCGGCGCATGCAGATTGGGATTCAAGGTGATGGAGCCATTGCCATAATATTTCCTTGTCTTCGGGTTACCGCACACATTGGCATTGATGGCCACTTTCATCTTCACGAAATCGGGCTTTCTCGTGGTCTTGCACGTGGTATGGCAGGCCCTTGTGGTCTTGCAAGGGTCCGATTTTGGTTTTATGGGCACGCAGTCGGGATTAATTGGTCTACATTCATTACTGACTTTAAATTGATTTGACTTTATCTTAAAGGGGCCAATGTATCGTTGGATTTCGATTTGATTTTCCGCAGGCTGCTGTGATGTGTTTTCAAGCGATGGCTGTGCTGTTGTGGCTTGTTGCGCCGCCTGTGCCGCCTGTGCCGCTTGTGCCGCTTGTGGCGCCATAAGCTGCAATTTTTTCAACTCATTAAAGAAATGGGTTAAATTATAGCTGCCTGTCTGTTGTGGCTGTTGAGCTATCTGTGATTGCTGCGGCTGTGGGCCTTGCTGTGGCGCTTGCTGTATCCCTTTCTGTTGCCCAGGCTGCTGCTGCACTGGCTGCTGCTGCACTGGCTGTTGCTGCACTGGCTGTGGCTGCACTGGCTGCTGCTGCACTGGCTGCTGCTGCACTGGCTGTTGCTGCACTATCTGTTCCCGAACTTGCTGTACATGCACCGGCGGCGGCTTCAGCACCGGCTGCACATGGTGTACTGGATGTGGCAGCGTAAGCATTGGACGCATATGCGTCTGGGGATACATTTGATTAAGAAGCCTCATGTTGTATCTGCCCGTCTGAGTCATCTGTGGCACCTTGTACTTGTTGAAATCATAATAAGGCGCCAAAGAGTCATCTTCGTGTGAGGCCCCATCATTCTCATCGATGTGCTCTAACAATTGCTGATGAGTTGGAAAGGCCTTGCCTGCAGTATCGCCAGCATCCGGAATCAGGAGACCATTGCCCAGTTCACCGAAACCAGCCCGATTGCCATTGTGATCTTCGAAGTCATCCAACAGATTAGTCATGCGTTTGGCTATCGCATGTTCTTCCTGTTGTTGTTCCGGCTGCGGCTTTTGCTGGGCCTGTGGCTCCTCCAGCTTCTCATCCAAGGATCTCCTCGATCTGCGCTTTTTTTTGGCAAACCCGTGGAAACTTTGATAACCCGTCTGCCGCTTGCCGCGATTCATGTCGTGGGACAACTCATCGGCCATCAGTTTGACCACCGCGTCGGGATTTACTTCGAAAGTCGAAGCTGCTAGTTTCTGGGAATTTCGTTTGAGAGTGTCCTTACTATCCTGGGAGCTTTTAAACGAGGGATCTTGTTTCTTCAGTCCGGGGTTGACATTGAGCATGCCATCACCCTTTTCGGGCACTGCCAGCTTTCCCGCATCACTTGATTTCAGTTCTTGGTCATGGGCGGTTTCGGAACTCTTCTCATGGCTTTCGGAGGCTTCAGCAATCTCGGGATTCTCCTGGACCTCTGCATCAACATCGAAACTGAGCGCAGCATCGATAATCTCTCGCTTTGTTGGAGTTTTCACCTCCAACTTGACATCTCCGTCTGTTGGGACTTCTGCCAATTTGTTGGTTTGCACAAGCTTGTCCGTTTCTCGCATTTCCGGTTTCTCTTCCGACTTCTCCGCAGCCGTGACCTTTAGAGCTGCCGCCTCCGGTTCCAGTTTGTACATAGAATCTCCCGCCAGTTTGGCAATCTCTGGGGTTTCCCCCAGCTTAGCCTCTTTGTGCGAGTCATCCGACTTAGATGGGGATTCTAGGTGTAATTCTCCTGTGGCGACCTCCCCGTTCTTTCGTGTTTCTCCGCCATCCAAGTGGGATATCAGGGACTCTTCGTCCGCCACTGGTTCCCTCTTGAATCGATCCAAGTCAATGGAAATGCGACCGTTTCTCTCGTACTCCATGGTATTTGGCAACTGACGTTGTCTGAGCGGATGGAAGCGATCGTACTGCGGCATTCGAAAGTCATAGCTCTGCGGCACATCCATTGGGCTTGAATCCATGACACGATCTGAATATTCAAAACCCTCATAAGACGGTCTCGAGGCAATTGGCCCCATTCGTTGTGCCTCCTCGTTCGCCTCCGGCTGGGAGTTCAGGGGCGGATGTAGCTCATCATCATCCAGCTCCCGCCTTTGGACCATGCTGTCAATAAGGGGGTTCCTATGCATGTCCATCAGCGTGTTGCTGGGCAGCGAAGGACCCAGACCCTTGAGCATCAGCCGGCTACTGGTCTTGAGCTTGATCTCATTCATGGGATTGAAACCACTCATCGGGCTGCGCTTATGGGCCTTTGCGTCTAGTCCCTGAGACTTGGCTTGCTTTTGCTTCATTAGGGCCTTCTCGGAGGCATCCTGCTCGATCTTCGACAGCTTGTAGTTGGCCTCGTGCTCCAACTTTTGAGCTGGGACATTAGTACTTGTATAGGCCAGTCGGGAAAGCGCACGCTCGTATTCGCCGTCCGCAATCGGTACGTCACCCATCTGCTTCTCAAATTTGGCAGTGTCAACTTTTTGCTTCTTTTTCCTGGCTTCAGCATTTTCCTGATCGCTGAGGAACTGAGTGACATGCTTCAGTTTAATGTCCAGCTCGGAGAGACCACCATCACCCGGAATATAGGGACTCTTGGTCACCTCGAACTTTTCGATTATGGCGTCGGCGCTCTTGTCTTTGTACTTCTCCTTCACCTTTCCGATCTCAGTGCGTGCCATAATCTTGTTGTGCTCATCGATGAACGGATGGGACCTACCTCTCGCAAATCGATCTTGTGAAGCCTCTTGTGAATTTTCTGAATTCAGCGGTATTTGCTCCACCGCATTTCCCTTGGCCATGCTGTCCTGTATTTCACGGAACCAGGCATCTGCCGCGTCCTGCACAGAGCGCTCCTTAATATTCACATCGCTGAATGAATCGCCACTAGATTCGGCAAAATTGGCCAGTATTTCGTCAATGGAATTGCGGCGATCCCGTGACATGGCATCCTTATCCTGTGAACCCTCATAGGTAGCCCTCAGCTCCTGCAACTCGCTGCGAGCCTTCGCCACTTCCTGGTTAAAACTGGCCAGCTTATCGTTCTGGGCGACAGAAAGTATCAACCCCTGCTTGTTGTCCGGAGAAGCCACCGGCATGTTAATACCGGAGCCAGTCTTTGAGCCACTAAGCACCATGAGGGCCCACCAGAGCTGTAGAAAAATCATTCTGCTCGGACTTTACATGAAGTTTGCTTTAGATTTACATGAAGATATCAGGAAAGTCAGAGAATACTAAATGAAATGATCGGGTTTGAATGAGTGTTGAGTGTTGTTGAGATATTAACCTATAGACTATGAGTAGTTGTGTGTTTTTGAAATTGGTATTTAAAGAACGCATTAAAGCCTCTGCCACCGCCACCGCCACCGCCTCCGCCTCGATTTCAATTGGTTTTTTAAGTCTGAGACTGGGAACTGAGTTTTGCATTCGCTGGCTGGCTTGTTGGCTGGATGGCAACAGGTGTCTGCCGCACAACTTTGACAATGCGACCAGATAAGAGTTGCAATGTCACCCAAGGACCGACCGCACACTGCCTGCCACACACTCCTTGCCCCGTGTGTGCTTGCTGTATTGTGTCAAGTTTTTGCACACGTACGACGACTGCGCCGGCGGCTTCCGACAGCTGTTTAACATGAAATGTCCTTTGTGGCACGCACCCCCACGTGCATATATGGCTAGAAATGATTTCAACACCACCAATCACCCCCACCACCCATCAGCAGTATTGTTTCCACGCCCATGTAAATCAGATTTTTGTTTTATACCAAAACTTTTCCAGGCACTGAATCAGTTCGGTTGGGAAACTGAAAATGGAAATGGCAAGGGGGGATGTGCTGTGCAGCGACAATAACATTTCCTATTTCCTTCTGCCAGAGTCTGCTGTGTGTGTGTGTGTGTGTGTGTGCCTGCTTGCGTTATCCTGCACGTTGTCAATGCCAAAGTCAGCACAATGCACGACTCGAAATAATTGAAAATAATCAAACATTCTGTGGAGGCAACTGCAGCATCCACAGCAACTAATGTAATTAGCGGGCACAGAGCTCATTCGCGTTTGATTAAAAGTTTTGCCAGCTAGCAAACTCCCCTCTGGCTTACTCTTGATAATCCTCCGAACAACACAATGAATCAGGAATATGAATAAACGCATTATGGTGGCTAGGTTGGAACACCATTCGCGCGGAGCTGAAAGAACCCATTCCCATTTGTAAGTGTCCCAAAAATGAAGTCAAACCACGTTTTTCTATTGAATCTTTTTGGCGATTTAAAGTTTATCTGGCATCTGATTGTGTTGCCTGGGCTTTTGTTTTGGTTTGTAGTTTCTAACTTCATTTAAATTGGATATGAGTAATTGGTTGCAAGGATATCACAAAGCTTTTCAAGCGAAGTTTTACCCCTAGACCAATAAGCCTTTGAAACATTTTTGGCTAATACATTTTGGGCTGAAGTTTTAATCCCATACCCATTTATACACAGGAAGAAGTAGTCTTAAAAAAAAACATACTTTTTGGGCAATTATTAGATCAACCTTCTATTGTATAAGTAGATAAAACCCTCTATTTCTTTGCGTGTAACCTCCAAACTGCGATAAATTCTCTTCGCCAAATCGCCAAATATTTAGTAGCGGAAGAATGTCAGATTAATGCGAATTTTAACGCAAAAAGGCATCAAGCCAGGCCGGGCAATAAACAATATTGCGATAATTTCCCGGCCTGCTATGTAATTAAATTACTTAGCCAGTCCTGCTGGCAGATCCTGGCCGACAGGATGTATATGCACTGGCCCGATATGCACTCGATAAATCCTTTTAACAAGCCCGCCAAGTGCCAAACAGAGCCGCTCTTGATGCCGCTGATGTATGTACATATATGCGATACTCGTCCAGGCCTCGGGGGCATATTTCCATAAAGCCACCGCAGCAACCGCTGTCAATATGCGGATTAACGCATCAATTACATGGACAAGGCCACGGGAGCAGGGAGCAGGGAGCAGGCAGCAGGGAGCAGGAGCCCTTGCAGGCTGTGCCGGGGACCACCAGTGAAAATATCCCTCGCGGGGCCGCATGGCTAGCTTGTTGCTTGCAGCGACAAAAATTTCATTTCGCCGGGTAATTTAATTAATTGCAGAATTTCACAATCTGGCCATGGCCGGGCAAAAACAATTTGAATTCCAGCGAACGGAGGGGGGGGGCGACGCGCCCAGCAGCCATAATCGTCATAATCCCGATTCTAGTCATGACCATTCGCATTTATGATCCGAATGAAGTGCAAAATTCAACCATTTCCCGGACACACTGGGTAGGTAACTAAATTAATTCGATAATTGACTACCCGTACCGAATTCATTGTCATCCCTTCCGGGCCCGTGACTTCTGGCCCTCCTGACTTCTGGCCAACTGTTGGACGGGCTCCTCGGATGCTGCTCGTTTACTTTTTTATGGGCGGCGCACACAGAAAACATAAAAACGTCTGTTGCGTGTTGCATATGGAAAATTGCCAAAAGTTGGTGCCCCAAACCAGGCGAGGCGGTGGAGGTGGAAAAAAATTGCGAGCCAACGAAAGAAGTCGCAAAAGGAAATGTTGCAAAGCAGTAAAGGCCAGGCTAATGGCAATGGCATGACAGCCGGAAAAGGAGTGTACCCGACGGACGCACAGACGAACGGACGGACGGGAGGACAGACGGACAGGAAAACATGTTCGAGAGACCAAAAGCCAGAATCAAGAAGTAGCTGGCAAGGAGGAAGACAAGGAGCCGAGCTGGATGGACAGGAAGTTTTTATAGTTGTGCAAGTGCATGTGATTGCTTTATGGGCTACAAATGAAGTTGCCGGCACGTCCGCGTCCGGCTGTCATTTAGTTAATTATAAGCAATTAGCAGCGGATGTTGCCGGCCGGGAATTAAATATTAAGCGCCTAAATGCATTTATTGCATATTATTGGTGTGTGTGTGTTTGGCTCTTTAGCATTTCGTCACGAGCGCAGCCTGTTCCATCCAATTCAGAGAAGTTTCCACACAGTTTGGGATGCGTTACCATGGTCTGGTAGGTAACTTAATATTCAATCATTATTGATGTATGGATCCGCAAGCATTTTAAGCATTGGTGTCTTAAAATCTTTGAGCAAATAGATCCACAAGATGGTCCAAAGATAGGAGCTTTTGAGGCCAAAGCTTCGTCTGATCCATAATCGAAATTTTACCATAATTCTGCTCTAAATTACCAAGAAATAAAACTTCAATTAAGGCATAATGCAGGTTTTTTTGAGGCCCTGCATATCCCTTGGAGGTCCTGCAAATATGGTAGCAATTGGTCTTATCATTGCGCCGCACTTTTAATTAAATAACAACAATCCGTGACTTGTGAAATTGTTAAAGTAACATCCAGCAATCCTGAAAACCTGAGCTGCATTCAGCGCTGATCTCCCGGCTGCGACGACTGCCAGGTACGTAATAAAATAAACCATTTTACTGTTGTTGACTCATTTGAGAGTTGTGTCTGTCTGACTGCCTCACGGGCGGCCTGCGTATGGGAATCGTGCAAAATAAGTGCAACTAGATACCAACGGCGGAGGTAAGGCCAAAGCCAGGCGTACTATACCTCTTCAGGCGCAAAAGAAAGCAAGAGTCAGTGTCGGTGGCATTAATTTGTGCTATTGCCTGGAGCCGCAAATGGAAGGAAGGAATGGAGCGCTCGGAGGCGGACCTCAAGGCAACGCGTAAGCAGATGAAGACGGCGTTGATGATGATTCCGGGTTGCTCCGGCAAACCGGCTACCAAAAGGAGCTGCACCGTTTGTGGCCATGATAAAAATTGCATGAGCTTGCACCGGGTACTTTATGCTGCTTTCCGCCGCCTGTTGCCTTGGTATTACACCGGGAATTAAGTATTGTTTGGACTCTCTAAATGCCTCAAAAATGCTCAACATTTGTTTACAATTTAAGACACATACATATTCCCAGCAATATCATCTTTCACACACTAAATACCCCCATTTGGGGGAGTATTCTTTGGATACTTTTTTTCTTGGCGTGCATTCCTTTTTGCCGCAGTAGACGCAGTGAAAAAGGTTCGCTCTTCGGCCAGTCAGACGCGTTCCCAAGTTGCAGTCAAATTTTCATTTTTCCACTCACGTATTTCGATTAAATTCTCATTTTGGTCATAATTTTCCAGTTTTTACGTTGGCCTCGGCATTAAATTGCAACTCGGCTCTCTGGGACGGATGTGTACGTAGTACGTAGTACGTAGTACGTAGCACGGTCTAGTGCCTTCCATTCCCATACCCTGGGAGTCGCCGCTATCCAGTTGGTTAGGTACTTTATGGGCGTTGCGTATCGAAGGCATCAAGTTCTCTGTCGGCGAATACATTTAGAAAATTAAAAGTTTTCCAAGCCGACTGTTGCAGCATGGCCCCGCCGTGCGCTATGGCAAAAGAGGACGGAGGAGTATCTGCAATTGTTTTGCGCGCCACTGCCACTTCCATAAATCAATTTGCAGCGCGCACAAGTTTTATTACGGCTGCATAAATCCGTTAACAAAGCTCGGCCACCTGATGCTGGCATGTAGGAATGTGCCTGGCTAATTTTCCGGCACGCACACTTGGCTTATTCCCAATGAGCATTGAACAATGTCAGAGGCAGCAGCAGCAACAGCAACAGCAACAGATACGGGGACTCAGAAACAGATACTGTATCTGTAGCGACAGTTGGCTTAGTCAAGGAAAAAACTTTTTGCGCGTAATAAATTGATAAATAGCCCGGCAGCCAGCATACTATCGTATGTATGATGCGTTGGTATATACGTATATTGTAGCATATTATATATAAGTGGCTTGCATGCCCCAAAGGACGGCATGTTGCATCTCGTGTGCTGCTGCCAAGTATGCAACAGTTTTCGATTGCGGCAAAATGCGGCATACTCCCCGGCGGCGCAAAGTATTGAAATATGGCCAGAAATAAGCGAACCTGACGGGGATTGGGGATTAGAATCGATTTGGCTTAAGCTTTGCCACTTTGGGGGCATAAGGATGTGCTAGTTATACTCATAATTACTATAATTACAATGGGTAAACTATTACCAGCTCTATCTTGTATTCTACCATCATTTCTTGCAATCTGAAATGCATTTTAAGCTGAAAGATATCGTCCTAATCCCTGCCTAGGCGGTGGCTTTCATCAAACAGTCTAGTCAATCAAAAGTAAACATTTCAGCTCCGGCCCCCAACTTTCTATTTACCACGATTTCAGCATAATTCACGCGAACTTCGTCCGTCTGTTGTTTTTCGATTATGTCGCATTGTCTTGGCTTAAATTTCGTTTTTTGTTTTTGTGATTTTTTGGGAGTGGTTTGGGGGGGAGCAAGCGCCAAGTGTAGCACCAACCAACAAGCAATCCAACTGGCCGGCAACTCGGGATGTTGCCTGGAAATATTACAGCGATTCCTACTTATGCCTCAATTCGTTTGCCTTGTCACGGCGACTGCACAAAGGATCTGGGTGGCAGGCAGGACGGCCAGGACGGCAGCAGGATTGCTGGTGGGCGACATGACAAAGGGGGCCATACAAAAAGGGACACCCGGCGCATCCTTGGACTCTCGTGCATCACAAAACATGACATGGCACGAGCCATTTCGTTTGTTTTTTCTATTCCTATTTTACAGCTGTCCCCTCCGCCTTTGCCGGCCAAACAATATTCTTCTTTTTTTGCCGCTCCTGTTGTGCTCTGAGCTCTGTTTTCCGCAGCGATCCCTGAGTAAAATATTATGTTACCCGGCAACGGACAAAGAAGTGGAAACTTTGCTCCTCCGCCGCCCGAAGGTCGGAAAAAAATTCTAAAAATTACTATAAATGCAATGAGCTTGCCGCGGGAGGATGAGCGGACCGAAACTTATTTAAACGTATTTTCTATAAACAAACTTTTGCGGGATTATGCATATGCAACAAGCCGGGGCACACAAGCAATTCATTAAGCGCTCGCTGCCACGCAAATCGCCAAATACAAAATGGAAAATGGAAAATAGAAAATTACTGACAAAACGCTGTCGGACAGTTTACGAGCCGCAGACACTGTGTACGTCCTGCAATGGCAGGAGCATATTTACAACTTTCAAATGCTTCATTTTATTGGTCTCGAAACGAACAAATGGCGCACAAGCCGCAAGCACAAGAAAAAACACATTTAATTTGTATAAAACATATATTATTAAATACTCCCGAACTGAAACCACAATATTATAACAACCTGGAAACTTGGAAATTAATTCGTTGGATTGGTATTGTTAATATTATGAATATTATAGAACTCATTGTCCTGGGATTTTCTTCAAGTGCCCGGACTCCGTTGGCTGGGTAAAAAATTTTGCATAATTTATGAGCAAAGCGAACGGCGGCCACACACGAAGAAGGACTTGGTCTTGGAGGGAAAACAACGCACGAGCACACGGCCAACTGATTTAAATGCAATTGCACTGAACTATAGTATATATAGGATATATGGTGGAGGCTATAGAGACATCTGCACGTGCGGGCAACCTGAAGCATTCGAGCATCCGGCCAAGCGAGGACCAGGCAATTTCTTTTCATTTGCCAAAAGGTGTTGAGATGCACCGACATGGCCAAGAACGAGGCGGAGTCACAAGTGTCGTCTATTTGTCGGTTTTGGGGCGGTCCAGTGGGGCTTGCCAAGACAAACAACCGGCAAATTTAGTGTATTTTGTGCATTTTAAAAATTGTTCAAATTTATGTGACACGCTGCGCCAATTGATCAGATTAAATAAACATGAGGGAGAGCAAGCGAAACGAATTTGCTTTTGTCCAAAAGACAATGCATGTGACAGCCTGTATTCAAATGGGAATCGCATCCTGGCGGCCACTGCAGTGGCTCCTGGCTACGAAGAACTGGGAGGGGATTCTCAGAGGTAGTGGATATATGTTTAGCCAAAAATGCTTGATTTCCAAGGCCTTAAATGCATGATTACTAGGGTATATAGTTCAGGTATAGATAGTATAGGTAGTATAATTGCTTTGATTAAAACAATCTGTTGTTAAAGGTCAAAGGCAAAGATTTAGAAAGTGATAATACTCTACAAGCAACAAAGAAAATGCATTTGCATTCAGGCAACAAATCAAATCTAAGAATAATCAACTATAAAATACTTAGAAATTGATTATGCTTTACTTTCTTAGCCAATATGTACTGCAGTTACTGCCGCTGAGAACTTGTTATTTGAGCCTTTGGCTAAAAGCTTTTCCAAGAAGTAAACATAGGTAAATTTATTCCAAAACAAAAGTTATCCAATAACACGTGATCAAGTGTCTTTGTGGCACTTGCTCAACACCCCCTTCACCATTTATTAACATCAAGCTAGAGCATTTAAACTAGTTATTACAGCTTTTCCAAATAAGCAATCATATATACACCAACACGAGTGTTACAATCAAGCCAGAGCACTTATATAGATTATGTAGATGCGCTTCATGGTAGGTCAATCTTTTCAGAAATTCCCGATCGTTCAGGCGCAATGTGACGTTTGGGAAATTCTGAGCCATATCGCTGGAACGCCACAAACAAGCTAGACGGCCTGCTAATTTGATAGAAGTCGCGGGGCTATAAATGCCCGGGAGCCGGTTGGCAAGTTGTCAGTCGAAGCAGAGCTCTCACAATGAAATCTTTCGCCCTAATCGCATTCGCTGCTTGCAGTGTTCTCTGCGCCGGTGAGTCGCCTCAACAAATAATGCGCTTTATTGTTTATATCATGCAAATATGCATTCACTTTTAGCGGATCCCCAACACACGTACGATGGCAGGGATGGTCCGCATGTGTTCGGTAAGCCCGGCAATCAGGTGTACATCCGAGGTCAAAACGAAGGGGCCTATAGTGTGCCCGGTGTGGGTGGCCAGTTCCAGAATAGCCCTTCCCAAGGCGTGCACAGCTACACCGATGAGCAGGGCAACACGTTTGTGAACCGCAAGATCGCCTCGGGACCAGGTAAACTAAGAAAATAATAAAACAAATATGAGCTTTAAAGAAAAACTTCATTTTTAGGTTCTCATACCATCAGCGGACCCGGCCTGACCGCCCAGAACGGGGGTTACAGTGACAGTTCTGGAGGCCTCCGTCGCGGTCCCAGTGACAGTTCTGGAGGGCTTCGACGCAGTCGCAGTCCCCACTCCCATGACGGTCTCATTGACAGTTCTGGAGGCCTCCGAAGCGCTCCCAGTGACAGTTCTGGAGGCCTCCGCAGCGCTCCTAGTGACAGTTCTGGAGGGCTTCGAAGCGGTCCCAGTGACAATTCTGGAGGCCTCCGACGCAGTCGCAGTCCCCACTCCCATGACGGTCTCAGTGACAGTTCTGGAGGCCTTCGAAGCGCTCCCAGTGACAGTTCTGGAGGCCTTCGAAGCGCTCCCAGTGACAGTTCTGGAGGCCTCCGCAGCGCTCCCAGTGACAGTTCTGGAGGGCTTCGAAGCGGTTCCAGTGACAGTTCTGGAGGCCTCCGACGCAGTCGCAGTCCCCAGTTCCATGTGGAGCGTCCCGACCGCACCGTGGACTTTGGCAACGGACAATTCCACATCCAACGCCACCGCCGCAGCCCCCAAATCGCCGTTGTTCGTCCGGATCGCGGTGTCTATGTGGGCAACGGAGGCATCTCTATTCAGCGGTATCGCCGTAGCCCTCAGTTCCATGTGGCCCGACCGGATCGCACTGTGGACGTTGGCCGCCAGGGCGTTGTTATCCAGCGACACCGCCGCAGCCCGGCCCGCGTCCAGGGCGAAAACTTTGTGGCCCGCGACGACCAGGCCGGCATCTGGAACAACAATGTTTCGGTGTGGAAGCGCCCCGATGGCCGCACTGTGACGGTGGATCAAAATGGACACACCACTGTCTCCGGACGACGCGGCACCCAGCACGTAAGTATTCTCCGCCTGCTTCGGGGATACTCTTCGAGACCTAACCGTTCCCACTCTAATTGCAGTACAACTAATGCAGTGCCTTAGGATTTAATGATGAGCGAAATACAATCTTGTAAATAAAGTTACTTAAATCACATATTATTTGCTGATTTGTTCGTGTCAAGCAAAACACCCCCGACCCCTGCAGTGGGTGAGATTTTGTAGTCTCAGTCCCAGGAGAGCTCTGTCGATGGGCACCAAATCGTAGACACCGTTGGTCAGTTGATAGGGATCCTCGCTGAGATCGTAGGCCTCCTGAAAGTCCTCTTCGTCCTGGAACTCGCAGTAGATGCGATCCTCCCGGTAGCGCACCTCCCTCACGCACGCAAACGTATTGTTCCACGCATCCTGGCAATGGCACTCCCCCTCCGGATCACACTGAGCCAGCTGATCCTGCGCCCTGAATTCCGGACACTCGGGGTTGTAGGTCTCGTTGTTGCCCTCGCCCCAGTACTCGATCAGCAGCGAACGCTCCACCAGCGGCCCCTCCGTCAGCTTGTCCCCGAAAATGTTGTGGAACGACCGACCATCCATGTAGGCCGGCGTGGCCACCTTGGCCCAGGAGAGGATCGTGGGTGCCAGGTCCACCAAGCTGACGGCACTCTTCACCTGACTCCCCGGAGCGATGCCGGGTCCCCGGATCAGCAGGGGAATGTGTATGTCCGTCTCGTACGGCTGACGTTTGTCGAAGGGCTGGGCGAACTGGCCCACATGGTAGCCGTTGTCCGAGGCGAACACGATGTACGTGTTCTCGAGGGCACCCGTCTCCCTCAGCGTTTTGACCACAGCGTCCACCAGTTCGTCCACTGCGAGCAGTGTCTCCAAGCGCCTACTGTAGAACTGGTCCAGCAGATCGATGGTCTGGTTGTGCAGGCGAGCCGAGGAGCGAACCAGCCAGTGCTTGTCTGGAGGAGATTACTTGAGATTTGCATTCCATATCTCGACCCAAGTTACTCACCATCCTTGGGCTCATTGAAGCTGGGAGTGCGCAGGGCTTTTATGTTGGAAAAAACTCCTTCGTGCCGAGGAGCTGGAGTGAAGGGAGCATGTGCGGCGGGGGGAGCCACCATCGCAAAAAAGGGCCGGCTCTCCTTCTCCTCGCTCTGGGAGATTCTTTTCAGGAAGTCAACTGCGCGATCTCTTAGCAGATCCGTCAGATACGTGTCTGTGTAGTGTATGTTCTTGGTGTTTTCGCGCAGTGTGTAGTTGTAGTACCGCGAGTTCCCGTGCAGCCCGTAGAACTCGTTCCAACCCACGGGAGTGACCTCCCCCGTGTACTGATTGAGATACTTCCCTCCGAAGAAGGTGGTGTATCCCTCCAGCTGGAGGAGGTGTGGCAGAGCTCTGGGTTCCAGGGTCAACTGCCAGCGGTCGCCGTAGCAGCCTCCGCTCTGGGAATTGTTTCGGGTGCCGTGATTGTGGGCATACATTCCGGTCAAAAGGCTTGCCCGGGCCGGACAGCAGATGGGGGTGGGGGTGTAGGCCCTGTGGAAGGAGGCTCCTTCGTTGCCCAATTCGCGAATGGTGCTCGAGAGCGGGTACATCCCATGGAGCTCCACATCCTGGTCATCGGTGAGAATGAGAACGATATTGGGCGGTTTTTGGGCCCTGATTGAGAATGAGAGCCCCAACAAGAGGAGGCCTAAGCCGATCTGGAGAAGCTTTGAATTTATACAGATTCTGGAGAGGATTAACAGAAGATACTCACCATGGGAAAGGCAATCTTTGAGATACTAAGCCGCTTTTAATAATGCAGTGTTGGAAAGCGCACAGTACTAATTACGATCAATTAGTGCTGAAAAGTTTTTGCTTGAAAGCTTTTTAAAATGTATGTATCCAAAATAACAACATTAAAAACAAATTTTCATTATAAAAGCCTTAAGAAACTTTACAACCAAAATTTGAATAGAAATCTGTTTTGAAAAGCCAAGTTTTTAACCCAAAACTTCTTATGGATATAACTATTATTACGGCCGCCACTGTCACTGTTGAATTTGTGCTGTTAAGCGCATGCTAAAAACGTTGGCGCCAAAATAAATTACATTTAAATACTAGCCACCTCTTTATAAAACTGACATGTGGGTCGGATTTAGTATAAATCTCAAGTTTTCCAGTCAAATCTTCTCATACATATAGCTATTATAACTGCAGCCACTGTCTCTGTTAAAGTTGTGCTGTTAAGCGCAACCAGAAAATGTGGCGCCAAAATAAATCACATTTAAATATTACCCGCCAATTTATCAACCCATCCAAATAAACAAGCAGTCAAAATCGTACGAGAAATATGATTTATTTTCTATGAATATCAGTGGTTCAGTGACCGAAAAATACAGAATCTTTGCCGACATCAATATGTTTGTTGAAATTCACAATATATGTAATGCATAATATGTAGGTACAAATGTTTACAGTTTACTTAGAAATAGATTTCATTTTATTTATTAAAAAAACGAATGCAAGTCTCTGTATCACAAAGCAGCGCCAAGGACAAGGACAAGATACGAATGGCCAAACAAATTCTAGCCTCTTTTTAATGCTTTTTTCTTAGCTTTTTGTTAGTGATCTTAAAAAATAAATAACAGCAAAGATAGAGAAATATGCGTAATATTCAATGCTAGGTGAGCTCTACAAAATGTTATCTTGCTTTCGGTTACTGCTGTTTTAAGACACGTAGACAATTAATGTGGTGCTAGCTGACTTTTGTGGCCTACCAGAATGTTGATTAGCGTCTCCTAAAATCACTTAATCAGCCCCGGTCAAGCCTTAGTGTTTGAATTCCCTATTGACATATGCATAGGCGTGTAAATATATAGTAAGTGGTGTTGATGGATTTCCGTTTGTGGGATATTCTATGTACATTTGCATCCTCGGGCGTTGAGTGCTTGTTCCTTGAGATCCGCTCGGGTCCGGACTTAGTTGCCTTCGGGCTTTGGCAGATTGGTGTCATATGCACGTATAATAATGGACTGCGGCACAGCTCCGCCCTCCTCCTGGGAAAATGCATAGCCATCTGTTCGTTGAGGGATATACAATGCGAAAATTAACAATTATTGATTGCTTGCTTCAATCGTATGGATGTCCGAGAGGTGTCAATGTGAAGGGGGAAGGGATACTGTGTGTCGTGTGTGTGTTTGAAGAGTTAATCTACATCTGCTTCTGCAGGAGCCCCGGAGACCTATGCGCGTCAAGTCCTAGCTAAGGCTTTGGCTATGGCTATGGCTATGGCATCCTGGAACACTGAGTGGTACTCACGCGATAGTTCTAGCTCCGTTTCGACTCTCGTGTTGGCGCGACGGGTAAAGACACTGCGTAGCAGCCGGGCCGTTTCCGTCAATCTGTTGGGTTAATTTTTGAGCGGGGCGGATAGTGGTTTTAGTAAAGGATATCAAATTTTGTTCGCCTCTGGCGATTGGTTTGGTTTCGGGGACTTTTCCATTTTGAATTGTTAGCACTTTACACAATAATACCGATATTTGGGGTTTTGGACTGGGCATACATACGAGTTTATATTATTAAATCAAAGTTTGCGGTGGTGTACCAAAAGTTGAGGGGGGTCATGCAAAATTCATACGTAATAAATGGGGGTTGAGCCTACAATACTTGAGAGATTTGGCAAATAAAACTAATACGATGCGAGTCTGAGATATAGTAAAAGTACAACGATCTTTTCACGCTACATACAAAATGTTAAATCAAAAGTCGTGTTTGGAGTAGAGTTATACAAGGGTCGACCTATGCGTAGTATATTACACAGTATATTCTTTGTTTCATCCATCAATTCCCATCCTAATTGTCATATTCCCCCTGCACAAATCCTTGGTGACATAGTGGGTGTGGTGTGGAGTGGAGTGGAGTGTTGTGGATATGAATTTGTTTCAGATTTTTGTGGGTTTTTCTGGTTCTACGATTTACTTACACCGAATTATCGATCCCAGGGCATACGCGGTACTGCACATTACACGCAGAAAACGTTCAGAGAAATTTCAAATAAACATTTTTTAGGAATTTTGCTGTTGACTCTTTGACTTTTATTAAATTATAAATTGATTAGTTATTGTTTTGTTTTTGGGGGTGTGGGCGTGTGTGTGTGATTGGTTAGGTCGCTTGGTATCGGGTGTTCGATTAATTTAAAAAAAAGTAATCATAAAAAAACACACACATACATAAGTACAAGTGCATAGCGCAGATCGGATCGGTCGCATCAGATCGAATCAAATAAAATCAGCAGCCAGTAAGTTAGTAGCATTGTTGGCCGATTCAAATTGCATGCAGGCTGTGGCGTGGACGGTGCGGGATACAAATATACTTATATTCATAGGGTATATTCAAAACTGATACATACGTATCATCTGGAGGGGGGGTAAGAGGGGGAGTACCATCACATTCCATTAACGTTGGGATGATTATGCAATTCGTTGGTTGGTTAATCTTAGTTGCAGGTTGATTTTTGTTTTTGAACAGAACATATTCGTGAGGGGTGGAACACACACTGACGATAGGGGGTTTCGCGTTAACTTTGCTTCATTGTTTACAACCTTGGCAAGTCTCTTAAAAAGTCTAAAACATAAACATCCAGCCATAGAAAAATAGAGATACAGCTAAACACATATGTAGATAGGTACAATTACAATGTTTTCTTTGGGAATGATGTCTAGTACACATGGCACTCACAAAAAAGCCATTCCCTGATTATTGGCCTAGCCTAGGAGGTGCCTATGTTTGTTTACTTGCAGTAGTTTAAATATATTATGTATATCTGGCTAGCTATCACAGTTTTTTTGATTAGCACTTATGTTTTATGTATTTCGCATTCTCTGCTTGATTACGGGCGATATGAACTCCACTTTTCTAGCGAGGATGCGCGGGAAACAGTCCCACGTTCGGAATGCATGTTACAAGACTATAATTACACTTATCAGACAGATAGTATACAGTTTAAAGATAGAAAAAAAATATAGCGACTCCTTCGTAATTGACTCGGCATTGACCAGTTCCGTCCGGTTCCGTTCAAATGTGAATCGTGGACTCTAACGACAGGCCCGAGGCAAGCGTCTGGATGCTAAGTGCCAGCGGGCGTTGTCCGCCCCTCCACGATTGTCGCTGGCGGGCGCGTCTCGCCGCCTCGCTGTCCAGCTCCAGCTCCAGGTTGACCACCTGCAGATTGGAGGCCTCCGGGTCGCGATTCTCCGACAACTTGGCCGGCGACTTTGGCGGATCGCGGTTCGTGGAGTGCTTCCGAAAACTACGACGATACCGCCGCTTCAAGGCATGAATGCCTTGCTTGGTAGATATTCTCTTGTAGCAGTTGAATCCGACATTTGAATCACTTTACGCCGCGTAAAGTCGTCATCGTGGTGGCATTTTCGGTGCAGGCGGGGATGTTGGATGGGATTTTAGAATGTGGATCGATTGATGGGTGGATGATTGGTTGATTGGTGGGTCATCGACACGGGGGATTGGTTGATGATGCGGGATAGATAGGAAGACAGAGAGATTACATTTTAGGGTTATATTTACACACGGTTCATTAGTTACTTGTGGTGATGGATAGAAAGTCCACGTGGTTTTGATCTGATTGATGTTGGCTGTTTGGTTTTGTTTGATTTCTGTTTTTGACTTAATTCGGTAAAATTGTGTTTGTTTCTTTAAATGCGCTGGACAAAAGCTAGGCGACATTACCTTACTCAACTCAACCAATTCTTATTTCAATTTTCAATTTAATTGCATTCAAAATTGCTCAACAATGTCTACAAGATGCGTATATTAAAACTAGATAAATACATAGATCGTATTATTTGTATGTTACATGTTCTAGGTGGTTTGTGTGTTTTCGATTTCTAAAGGTCACATTATCACTGATCAGACAGAGCGATCGCAACAACTTAACTTAGTTTCTAGAAACTATTTACAAACATTTATCCTCTAAATTCTATGTCGGTTTCGTCGTTTCTCAACACATCTTTGTGTGTTCTGTTCCATTGTTTTATATTAATTACAACTACTCATAGGTATTTGTAGGATTCGAGCAATTTTTGTTGGGCTGCCAATACTTTGATTTCACAAATAATAGATATATTTATAGGTATAGGCACTACATACATCGAAAGTTGAACAAACACAATTCAAGGACTGGGTGGCAGTGCGTTACGGAATGATATTTGTATGATATTTGATATTTGAGCTGAAGTTAATGCATAAATGACCCAAACAAACGAACGCTAGGTAACTAAGGCAACTAGGCAACTATTGCAAAGAAATATTTGTGCAACCACTACGAGAAGCAGGACACAGAGTGTGTTTTGTGTTTGCAGGCACATATGTTCAATCAGCCTTGGTTTAGGGGTTGATAGTTATAGGTTTGGGGATTATGGATTGAAATATCAACGTCTTAGGGGACTAGGGCTAGTTAATAGTATAGCAAATAGTATATGGTATATAGTATAGAATAGGTAGGTAGTTCAGCAAATGCGCAACAATTCAAATTGAAAATATATAGTCTCGTTTTTGGACAAACAAAAACTAAATACATATATGGAGGTATGTATATGGAGGACCCAGCTCCTGGCCAGGAGCAGGAACAGGAAAGCGTGACAAACGAGCTCCATGTGGCGCTGCTTCGATACTTACGAAGATCGCGGCTCGGCCAGCACCTCGGAGATGTCGCTGCGTCGGATCTCCGTTTCGCGCACAGCCTCCGTGAGCGTCTTGAACACCGTGTTGTGTATCCTATTTAGATACAGATTAGTCGACTCCTTAGAGGATATTCCACTCCCTTTACTCACAGCTTGCAAATGACATCCACCAGCAGGGTGCTGATGGGTACCAGCAGCAATCCAAAGTAGAAAACCGGCGACGACAGCAGCATAATGTCCATTCCCCTAAAGTTGCTGGCCAGATTAAAGGTGGGCCAGACCTCGCTGTAGACCAGCAGGAAAAAGAACCACAGCACAATGGAGCCCCAGATGGCCAAATGCGTTAGCCAGGTCCACGAGTTGGTGATGAGGCCCGCCTTCAGGCAAACAGTCACAATCACATACTGCCAGGTTATACCAACAGAAAGTTAGTTTAACGAGATAGAAGAAGGTTAAAATGGAAGGCCTACCGTGTACACCATGTTGCCCATCAAGAGGTAGTCGCTGGTCTTGCCATCGGGCCAGATCACATCGCCATAGTACGCGGCCATGGGCAGCCAGAAGAGGAACACCGAGTGCAGCAGCGCATTGAAGATCCAGATCCAAAAGACCTTCACGTTGAACAGCTTAGCGTCCTGGGAGGTCTTGTAGAGCAGCGGGTAGCGCAGCATCGTCTCCGCCGTGCAGAACTTCTCAAAGAGACCAATCGCAAACGGCGGCATGGCCGTGAAGAGCACATTGTACAGGCCGATGGTCCAGCGCTCGAACAGAATCTGACCCGACCAGCCGGAGTAGACGGCGAACCACAGCTCGATCACGTACAGGCAGACGTTCTTGTAGAAGCTGTACAGGATGAGCTTCGATATCCGCGCGTAGTTCCAGGCTCCGTGCACGAGCAGCAGGCGTTGCAGGTACCGGAACTGGGCTATCGAGTAGTCTGAGGCGCAGGCCGCCTGCAGGCCCTCGACGCCGGAAATGCCAATGCCCACGCTGGCCTTCTGGATCATGGCCACATCGTTGGCCCCATCGCCAATGGCCAGGGTGACGGCCTTGGTGCTTTGGGTGACCATATCAACCACCTCTGCTTTCTGAATGGGCGACACGCGACAACAGATGACCACGCGGCACAAGAGGCACAGGTCCTGGAAATCGTTGCGCAGGTCACAGCTCAGGGCGTACTTCAAGGTCGTGCCATCGATCACCAAGGCCACATTGGCGTCCTTGGCCGTGGAGCTCTTGAACTCCCCGTAGTGACGATGAATAACCTCTCGAGTGGCCTGTGAAAAATCATTTATAATGGATGAACAAACAATCTCTGAAAAGGCACTCACATCCAGGCTCTCCTCGTTCAGGATGATGATGTCCATGGAGTGCGATATCAGACGGCAGGAGTAACCGATATTGATGGCCGTCTCCTGCTTGTCGCCGGTGAGAACCCAAAGGAAAATGCCAGCATCCAGCAGGGAGGCTATTGTCTCCGGCACACCATCCTGCAGTCGATCCTCGATGGCCGTGGCACCCAACAGACGCAGATTGATCTCAATGAGATTGGCCGCATCCTCCAGCTTGCTCTCTCGATTCTGGAGCGCCGTCGAGGCCTTGTGGAACGTCTGACGCCACTCGACGTACACATCCGGCCTAATGTCGGCCACAGCCAGACAAAGTGTCCTCAGACCCTGCGAGGCGAACTCCTCGAGATGGCGCAGAGTCTTGTCCCGATAGGCTTGCTCTTGCGGCGCCAATCGCTCGTAGATCACCGTATCGGCGCCCTTGCAGAACAGTTTGATCCGATTATCCGGCGTTCGCACAATCAGGGACATGCGCTTGCGAGATGACGTGAACTCCAGGACATTTAGCACCTCGTACCGCTTGCGCTCGCCCAGGGCATTGATCTCCACGTACTCCGGCGTGCGAGTGTCGAAGATGTAGCCAAATTTGTGGGCACCCTCGACCAGGGCACGCTCGTCGGGACTGGCTGCATGATAGATGATCGTGCCGTCTTCCTTGCGCTCCGGTATCACCGTATGGCACACGGCCAGCAGCTCCAGAAACTCCTCGATCACCTCGGCAGTGTCATGGCGACTGAGGATGTTCTGAACCACCAGCGACTCCTCGGGAGTGCGTTTGGGGGAGTACGCGTTGCCCGCAATCGAGCACTTCTTGAACTCCATCACGTTCTGTGTGAGGGTGCCGGTTTTGTCCGAGAATATATACTTGACCATGCCCAGCTCCTCGTTGAGGTTCGAGGTTCTGGCCATGGCCGGTGTATTGGACTCCTCGTGATACATCTCGATGTCGTAGTTGATGAACAGAGCCTGCAGGAAGCGCACCAGCTCGAGGGTGACCTGCAGCGAGATCGGTATCAGGTTGTTGTACAGAATGAAGAACGTTAGCAGGTTGTAGCCGAGGCTTATGCTCTTGAAGTCGACGAGCGCCAGATACCAGTCGGTCTCCGAGTGCTCGCGCGTGAAGAACAGGTTGCACAATCCGCTGGTGATGCACAGCGATATGAGAATCATAAAGAGCATCAGGATCTGCGTATTGGTCAACTTGTCCACAGTGGAGCGCTTCAACGGAGCCGAGGTAGAGTTCTTCATCAGCTTGGTCTCCTGGCCGGAGTAGACCACAATACCAAACACCCAGGACGTGTTCCGCAACATAGCACCGCGCTGCAGCACCTGGTCATTGCCCAGGGGCACAGCTCTGCAATGGACAAGCTTAGTCACAATTTCAAGGCTATTTCCTCTCGGATAACTTACGATTTGTTAACCTCCCGGAGCACTCCGTTGAATTCGTACAAATGCCGGTTGGGCAGCTCACATTCTATGTTGCCCTCCAGGCGCGTCAAATCCTTGGTCTCCAGCAGACCAGCTGTGGCGGAGACACCTTGCCGGATCTTCAGGTTCGTCTCGCCATCCAAATTGGCCGTTTCAATGAAGCACATGGCCTGCGGCTCACTTTGAAAACAAATACCGGTTAATATGCATCTGAATTGGGGTCAATTGAGGGGTCGCCCACCTGGATGACAACAGAATCAGATCGGCGGGGAAAAAGGTATTGATTCCCACTTTGATGATGTCGCCAACAGTCAGCTCCTCCCACCGAACTATGTTCCAAGAGCCGTTCTCCAGTCGCTCGATCAGCCGGTGATTGATCTCATTGTCCGCCCGGTGACGTTTCTTCAAGATCATTTTAAATATTAAAGTAACCAAGTACGCTAGATAAAGAGCCTGCACTCACGATGTCCTCGATGATCTCCTTGATGGCGCTCACCGACAGGATGAACATCAACGGCACCAGAGTGGTGTAGCGTCCCGTGGGGGAGACATCCGGAATTTGCTGCAGCATGGCAATTAGCAGGAAAAAGCAGTTGGAATAGCGCCGGAACTGCTCGAACAGGAACGAGGGCAGAAAGCTAATAATACTGTAGGCCAGGGGGATAAATGTCGGTTATCTTATCGCAGTAATGAGGCGGGATTCAACTCACTTATACTTGGCCGTCGTTATGCGATTATTGCAGTACTTAGTGGGCTGTGGGCCATTTAGATTTATGACACGCCTTTCCCCATCGTCCGTATCGTATCCGGCCGAGGAGGTGAAGTCCTCATCGTCTGCAAGAGGAGAGGCGCCATTAATAATTGTAATTTGTATAGTTTGCTGATGATGGCGGGGTTTTGTTCTATTTACCAAATATAAGCACCTATATGCTAATAAAATGATCTAGGGTTAGCGGTGGGCAGCCTATAGCTCTTTCGGCTCCCAGTGCTCCCAAAAACAAAAAGCTGTGAATGCCTCGAACAAAAGGGAATCGACATCCGAAGTTGACGGTGAAAAGGGAATGTGTGAAATTTTTGGCCAGCTCCCAAGTTTAAAATCTGTGCCCACCGCTGGTTTAGATGGATTTATTCAACAAAAGAGATACATGTTTAATGATAACAGTTCCAATCTGCTAAAATGAAGTTACAAGCCACGGGGTTCCCCAGAGCATACTTCCTCGCAAATTCACTGCACACGAACTGGGAGCGACATTCCTTGCTTGGCCCCGGTATGTCCTGCTGGTAAAAGTCCAGTTCCAGGTATTGCTTAAAGGCTACAAACACAATCCGATGCTCGTTTTTCTTGCAGTCATTGTCGGGACAGATTTCGTAGGGAACCAGCGACTGACCTAGGACCGCATCGCAGCCCTTGACGTTGCCCACCATCCAGACGACGTAATTCTTGGAGTTCGGCACATCCATGTCGATCACCATTATCGTATAGTACTTATCCGGAAAGGAATCGTACCGTAAAATGGCCTGTTTAACCACCGTAGGGTAGGGTATCACCTGGGCGGTGTAGATTTTCCGGTAGCAAGGATATAGGATTTTAATCACGCCGCCAGGCATGCAAGGCAAGAGATCTGGTATGATGCGGTACTTCAAGAGACTCGCATTCACTTGGTGGACCAGCTCCACCGACTTGCATGCCGTAAACATGTTGCTCGAAATTTGGAATTTTGGTAGGCAAAATCAAAACAAAAAGGACAGACTGACAGAGCTGCCTGAGCCCTGTACAAACTTACGACTCCAACGTATGCGCAACGACATGTAAACCCTGCGGATGTCCATGGCTCTGCGTCGCAGTAATCCTACCAAGCGGAGGCACCCAAAAGGATCCCCTGACGATGGTCCTGCCCCCTCCTCCACCTCCGTCTCCTCCTCGCCCTCGGCTTCCTCTTCCCCGGGTCCGGGTAGCTCGTCGGAGCCAGAGTCGCAATCGCCAACGGGCACAAAGGCAATGCACTCGCCGGCCGATTCGTCCTGGTTGCGCTTGGGAAAGCCCAGGATGGAAGGGGTATCTAGTGCCTGCAGCCACAAGTGGGCGTGCCGGGCGTGATGGGTATAAGAGAGAGAATCTCCGCCAAAGGACGCCTGCGCTGCCTTGTGCGTTCAATCAGCAGAGCAGCTTGGTATAAGAAAACACATTTTCCATCCCGTTCCTGGGACTGGGATTCTGTGGCATGCACATTTCCATATTATACACACAACTGGGTAACTGGGCTTTGCCTTTGTCTGCGATTTGAGCACTTGTCATGGATGGGTTCATCAATATTTCATTGCATCTCGCTGGGGGCGTGCCACTCTTCCGGGTCCATCAACTGGCAACGCATTTTCCACACTTTTACGTATCGATTTGTCGCAATTTCCACGCCTTCGCTGGCAGCACGTGATTGGTTTTTCTGCAGGCCAACGCGATTTATGGCATTCACTTCACTGGCAGGCAAATGGTTCTATTGGCAATTGATTTTATAGTCGATTGTCTGCCAAAAGTCCTTGAACAATTGCAGATAGTTATAAATCGCGCACGGGCACGGGAACGAGCACGAGTGCGATGTTTTCTATTGCGAACTTTGTGGAACGTGCGCTCTGCTGAGCGCCGATACTGCGACTGAAATAATTTGCTACGCGCCCGAAGAACTCGCAAAGGACATTGCCCATGGGTGGGACGGGCGGCCAAAGGTGTAACCAGGTTGGGAACCCCTTGAGTTTAGCCCACATCCCAACTAAAGCTGCGTAGTGCATTCCACGAGGAGGAGCTTCTAAAGCTTACGGATTATCAGCGAACCGAAAACCATGCGTATCCTTGCCAGCAGGAGGGTGGCGTGCCAGGGGGTGGCTTTCAATTGGAAATGCAGGGGAAAAGCGAAAGCGAAAGCGGCGAGCAAAACAAAAAGCCCGAAATTCGGGGGGGCAGGATGTTGTGAACCGGAAAAGGCAGAGTAAAAGGAAAATACGCCTGCGCAGTACACAAAAAGCTTTCGACTGCCACAACACAGCAAGGAAACTCATATACTCGACTTGAAAAATACTCCAAAATGTGAAATTGTGCTTTTAAAATTATACAATTTAGCTAACATTAAGTTATGGCGTCGATTAATTTCTCAAATTTTAAGTTCTAGCTATGTGAATTATGGTTACTAAAACAAAACCCAAGGTCTCACGGTCTTATCAAAACCTAAACAATGCTCGCATATATAATAATTGTTCAGTTTCTGAGGTTTATCTTTAATCAAAATATATGTACTCTTACGAGTATATACCCCAGTCATTTGGGAGTACTGGATACAAAGTTTATTCGCATTTTCGGTGCCGAAAACTATCACAACCCTGGTCTTTAAATTAAATGCCGTACAGGGAGCAATCATATTATTCCCATGTCAACTTGTAGCTCTCAGATTTTTGTGTTTTTTGCGTATCTAAGCAAAGATTTCCGGTACTAAAGAGATTCAAAATGTCACTACTAAACATGTTTTCAGGGTTACTTCAGTTTTATATTTTATATTATATTATAGGATATCTAGATTATGAATTCTTTTCACCTTTTCTCCCCAGTCCTAGCAGGTATCTCAGGGACATCCTGCTGCCCCTGTTCGTTTTTGAGCAGCTTTGCAGCCGTTCGTGATGCTGAACAGGGGCGTCCGGTTCCGTGACAGCGGACGCTCGGGGTCCCGCTTGGGTCCCGATACTTTCCATTTTCGGCGGAATCCGCTCGTTCTGCCGGGGCTGTTGTCCGTCCTCGCCGCCGGCCAAGCCCGCCTCGGCCCGCAAGGGTCCTGTCGTGGCTGTCCGCCGGAGCACCTCGCCCCTCATCCGCCGGATGCCCCTGCCCATCCAGGCCTGCACATTCGACCACATTCGCCGCGGCCCAAAGCCGGACTCGCTGGTGGATCGATGAGTGGTCTGGGCGTGGTGTCCGTTGTTTTGCCCGTTTTGGGCGTAATTGCTGGCGCCCTGGGATCTGGCTCCCGGTGCATTGTCCTTGCCGGTGTCCGCCATGCTAACATGGCTCCGCCTCACTCACTCGATTGCACACACTTTGCCGGATCTTATCTGGATATATACTGCGATGACACGAGTCAATTAGGGCGATGCTTCCGAGACCGCAAATCGCGAAATTCTATTGCACTTTGGATTTTGCGTTGAACTGTCATTTTGCACTTTTGGTTTAATTTATCGTTTCATTTTCAAATGCCTGCTCAGTTGCCAATGCACATTGATATAAGCTTACTAATAAATATTTATATTACAGACATGTGAACGTTTTTACGGACTTTTCCAGCTGAACGTTTGCACACACTCAACTTAATAACACTTTGAGTAATTGCTGTTTGAGCTCCGAGTTTATCTAGAAACAATTTTTTGCTCGTATCTCAAGTTTGGAGTAACTCACGATAATTCTGTCTACAGACAGCTTTTCATATAAAACCCAGTTCTTTTGTACACTTTGTTTTATTCTAATTTGATGACATTATGATAATCTCACTTTTTCGGACGCTCTCGAGCGTTTCGTGATGATTTACTGCCTGGCTGATTGAGTAATTTAGTTACTGTCATTGCGCCCAGAACAAAGGCGAAGCTTTCACTTAACGCTTATTGAAATTTCAACAATGTCTCTCATTTGCATGTGTCTTTCGACACAGTTTCTTTAAAAAATGAATGACAGACAAAGCCATGATAATCCCCTAATCCAAAATCCTTTCAATCTCGCCCAAAAGCCGCTCTGATTCCGAGGCTAAACACAGAGAACATAAAAACACTCTGCACACATCACTTTGGCTTAATTAAGGCGGACAACTGACCAAGCTCCTGGGGGACCCGCCCCATGCCGGGCAGGTAAACACACGCCAGTCCGGGGGAGCCACAAAGGAATTAGTATACCATACTATTAAGTCCGGGAAGCCGGAGAGGGAGCAGGAGTAAGCCAGCGAGCATCGACCTCGGAAATCGGAAGCTAACGAAGCGCCTTTTGGGGGCTGTCTAGCGCTAACCAAGTGATAAACGAAATATTCTATTTGCGTGCACAGACTGTACTATACATGCCATGTATGTTACGTGTTTTCCGGCCATAACTATGTGGTCACCCGGAGCAACAACAACGAAACGAAATTATGGCACCCGCAGAAACATTAAAACACTCTTTGGGGATTCGATTGTCAAAGGATTTTCCGGTATCCCCCGGCATACACCCGGCAACACCCCGCACACACACGTGTGCTGCTCGAAATTGAATTAGAAATTCCTGAATGGCAAGTGCAAGGAAACTTTATCGATTGCTCCAGTTTTTCTTGTGAGGAAAATGCCTTGCATTCTGTGAGCATACGAGTGTGTAATCAGTTCCTGATGGCCTTGACCAAACACACTCCCTTCGGCCCACACGTATACCTGCAATTACACCTGCCCTGTAAATTGTGGATTGCTGGCCGAGTAGAAAATTAGGTTTTTAATATTTATAGGCAATAGCTTTACCCCCGCAATACTGGCACTGCTACATCTACAAAAGGTTGGCAATACAAAACAAAGAAACAAAGATATTGGGTTGCCCTTATGGAGTCTGACGCAAATCGTCGAGTAATCGGCCCAAGTAGATGTACCTTGTACATTTTGTACAAAACATATGGGGGTCGGGTCTACAAATGTATATTCGCGACGCTATTAAAATTTATTCAGCCCGCAACGACGGCATCTAAAAATACCAGCATAGACATGGGAATAAGTATTTTGGATTCATTCCAAGCAAATTTACTTATTTGTGGATTTCATATAAATCCAAACCGAATATCTCAAGAATGCGGAGCGAAACAATATTACGAGATTTCGGCAGTGAAAACTTCACGATCGGGCAACACTTGGAGTGCACTCGAAGCGAAAATCCGTTTAGCACTTGGATGGGAATGAGTAGTGGGGAGAGTGTTTTGTGTGTTTAGCCTCCCGATAATTACGGCGCGGCGGCACTCGTGTAGAAAGATACAATGCAATGCCTCTGTACCCTCCGTATCTGGCGTTATCTGCGAGATATTGTGGGCCAAGCAAAGGTAAACAGATACATATTTGCGGGAGGAGAGCACTCGCTCGAGTGTGTCACCACTTTTTGTAAGGGGGTGAAGTCACATCCGCATATCCACAGACGACAGCTCAACAAAGACGTCCTCAGACAATTGGTAAATCGAATCGATAGAAAATTATTGGCAATCGACCAGAAGTAGGCGTCTCCCTCCCCTTACCCGCCCCTCCCACACAGATGTCATCGCTGGTCGGGGTCCCCCTCACCCCAAAGCGGATTCCATGGAACACCACCTCCTCCATGCACAAACAAAACTAATGCTAGTCTAGGTCTAGTACATATAGTAATTCTAGGCTTGATTACCTCAGTTGTGTGTGCTTATGTAAGCGTTCTGGGGTGCGATAAATTGGAGGTGCATTCCCATTGAGTTTCCCATGGAAGGCGCGCAGGGCAGCGTGACGGACTTGTCAAGTCATTTGTTTTAATTTATGAATATATTTAGCTTGCTTGCTAGTCTCTTCCCCCCTGCCTGCTCCCCCAGTTGTCTATTTATTAATTTACGTTTGGCAAACGAAAGCAAAAGTGACGAAAATTAATAAAAGCTTCAAACCAACAACTTTCTACAGACAATTTTTGGCAGGCGACGTGAGATCAGCTGGCCAGTCGCCTGGCTTTGCGATTAACTTATATACCAAAATATAGTATCTACGGGTTTCTCGCAACGATGACGAACATCGAACGTTGTTGAGTTGCGTTGAGTCACCTGCATATGCGCGTCTTGTGAGCTGAATATTGAGTTGAGTGGTTTACCTTCGAGCCTGTGCCTCCGGGGATCGGCAGTGCAGCGCCACAGAGACATACTATATCTCGCCCGGCACGACACTAAACGGATCTGCTACTAACCGATCCCCCGCAATTTGCGGCGCACCGAATGCGATTTAACAGCCAATTGTTTCACACATGCAACCGCGTATGCGGCTAATGCCCGATAAAAGGGAAAAGAGCCGCAGCTGCGAAAATCTACAAATCAAAAGAGAGCGCCCGAACCGATGATGATGAAAACTCAAGGGGGCGATGAAAACTGGTCTGAACAGCATTTTACAACAATTGCGATTGTAATTTTGTACACAAAAAACGATCGCTGTTCCGAGTGAGAGCTGCTGCTGCCTTAACATTGAGGGAGAGCAAACGCTGCAAATGCGAATCGACTTTCTATGCGAAATCCCATGAATGAAAGATCATAAAGCGGCGCTTTCAAATTGCCGCTTACAGGGAGGGAAAATCTGGGAAAATTTGATTCAAAAATCTCCCAGATTTAGGGCTGCCAGACTTAAACTACCCAGATTTCCCTGACTTCTTCGAAACTCTTGTTTTCTCGCCGTGTAGCGTAGCCTATTGTATACCCGATTGTACAGCTGCTGTTCTTCATTGAGCATTGGGCACGAGCATATAGCATAGCACATATGAAAATCAAACGATAAATTGACGCGGCGGCACTAATATATTTTTCCGTTTCATACGAAAAACGAAACACGCTGCCCGTCCGTCGGTGGTTGTCCATGCAGCAAATGTCCCACACCCAGGCCGTGTGGTATCCAAATAATTACATTTGACCTTTCGTCGCGCGTTTGCTTGTTTGTTTAGTTGAAAACGAAAAGCGATTTGTATCGAAAATCTGAGATCATCCCATAAACCAGGCCGTACTTTCGTTCACTGACCAAGTATCGGAATATATCCAGTATTTGCCTTTGTCACTAACAATTCGCTTTGGCGGAACACGTCGACCTCGTTAACCGGTCCAAAACGCTCGCCCGCCGGCACGACTTTTTGCTTGGCGGTTCCGAAAGCAACTGAGCATTGTGGTGGCATTGCGAGCGAAGCAACAGCAATAGCAACAGCAACAGAGCGGACTGGCATCAAGTGTTTGTATTTACGCTGGCCAGGCGTCTGCCCCCACCCACCCCCCACGCCAATGGGGGGAGCGGTGGAGGTGTATTTGGTATTAGCATGCCAATGTTGCCGGACCGCGCACAATTGGCGCCCGAGAAATCAATGTTACCAACCTAGTAACGCTAATGGTAATCCCGGGTTGACGCGCACCCAGTAATTGCGAGAGTGGTTCAACAAGTCTTTCCGATCACGTAGTAAAACAATATTTTCAGTTAAATTCTACCTAATCTTATTCTATTTCAGTATATTCAGTACACATCTTCTATTATTATAAGACTGCAGTAAGTAATGATTGTGGAGGTCCTTAAAATAAGCAGTTTTAAAATAAACATTTTAAAACGTCTGTAATACAAAAAATAAATGCAATTTAATTCATTCAAAGTACCGTCGAATATAACAAATATCCAAGTTTTGAGTCAAATAAATTTAATAAAAAAAATACAGCTGAAGTGTTTACTACAGTGTTATTAAAGCTGAAATGTTTATCACCGTTTTTTGATTCATTATTAAAACCACAGTTTTTGCGATTAAAAAACAACAATTAATAAAATCTAAAGATCAGGTTACAAATGATGGGAATCCAGTTACGCCCAAAAAAAATCCAACAAAAATTTAAAAAAAAATAACAAAAATAAAAACAAAAAAAATGTAGCTGAAATGTTTACTACCGCTTTTTACAACAGGTGAAGCCGGCAGATGGTTGGGAAATACCAAAAATGTTTGATAAAAGCGGTTTATATAGCTGAAGTAAACATTTCAGTGTTAATAAAGTAAGCATTCCAGTGTTATTAAAGCTGAAATGTTCATCACCGTTTTTTGATTCATTATTAAAACCACAGTTTTTGAGATTAAAAAAACAACAATTGAATTTAAAGATCAGGTTACAAATGATTGGAATCTGGCGCACCCAAAAAAAATTAAAAAAAAAAACAAAAAAAATATGTAGCTGAAATGTTTACTACCGCTTTTTACCAGAGGTGAAGCCAGAAAATGGTCGATACCAAATGTTTGATAAAAACGGAGCCTAATGTTAATATAGCTGAAGTAAACATTTCAGTGTTAATAAAGTAAGCATTCCAGTGTTATTAAAGCTGAAATGTTTATCACCGTTTTTTGATTCATTATTAAAACCACAGTTTTTGCGATTAAAAAACAACAATTAATAAAATCTAAAGATCAGGTTACAAATGATGGGAATCCAGTTACGCCCAAAAAAATCCAACAAAAATTAAAAAAAAATAACAAAAATAAAAACAAAAAAAATGTAGCTGAAATGTTTACTACCGCTTTTTACCAGAGGTGAAGCCGGAAAATGGTCGATACCAAATGTTTGATAAAAACGGAGCCTAATGTTAATATAGCTGAAGTAAACATTTCAGTGTTAATAAAGTAAGCATTCCAGTGTTATTAAAGCTGAAATGTTTATCACCGTTTTTTGATTCATTATTAAAACCACAGTTTTT